>WOFM01000279.1:3369635-3519660 GCA_011428145.1 Ericerus pela
AATAGACAACAGTATTATCATTTTTATTTTTATATACATAAAGACAGTCATCAGCCATGTTCTGCACAAAGCCAAGAGCAACAAGGAACTCGTTGAACAATTTGTTCCACACCTTGGGCGACTGCTTTAGACCATAGATAGACTTATTTAATTTTAAAACATTATTATGTCTATTAGTTTCCGTTTCTATTCCCTCAGGTATCTCAAGGTACACATCTTCCATTAGAGTTCCATTCAAAAAGGCACTGCATATATCAATTTGCTCAATATGAAATTTTAATTTGTTACTGACAGCCAAGAGAGTCCTAACAGTTGAAAGTTTCGCCACTGGCGCATACACTTCATTAAAGTTGAAGCCTTTCTTCTGTTGACATCCTCTGGTGACCAATCTAGCCTTATACAGAACCTCATTATTGACATCATATTTTTTATTAAAGATCCAACGACATGTGATGGTAGGGGCGTCCTTTGGACGTTTGGTCACCCACCAGGTCTGATTTGAATTCAGGGCACTTATTTCCGAGGAAATAGCCTCCCTCCACATCAGACCGTCCGGTGCAGCATTTGCCTCCTCAAACGTCAAAGGGATGCCATCCTCAGCCAGGTATATATTTCCTGCTATCTCATCACATCCAGTCGTTTCCTCTGGAAGACAATCCAAATTTAATTTACCATCGACTTCAATGTTTTCAAGATTTAATTCTGTAACCTCTTTGAAAATGTCGTCATTTTTAGTATATCTATTAAGATTTCTGGTACCTATTTTATTCTCAAAAAACTCGACATCACGTGACAAACGTACCTCCTTAGTGTTCACATCCAACAACTTGTAACCACAGGGTGAATAGCCAATCATTATTAATTTTTCACTTTTATTTTTAAATTTGTCCGAATCATGTTTGAATGACAACATATATGCGTCACATCCAAACGTTCTTAATTTTTTATAGTCATATTGTTCATTGAACCACCTTTCAAATGGGACAAAATCTTTGTTAGTAGGGCATCTGTTTACAATATAGGCGGAGCACAATATGGCTTCCGACCAATATATTTTACTAAGACCACTCTCGAATAACAGTGTCCTTGCGCGTTCACACAGCGTCCTGTTCATCCTCTCAGCCTTTCCATTCTGCTGAGGACAGCCGCCAACAGTAGGTTCAACAACAATTCCTTTCTCAGTACAATATGACTGGAAGGTAGTATTTAGGTATTCTGTGCCGCGATCACATCGAAGTCTCTTTATATTATATCCGAATTTATTAGCGACCATTTCATTATATTCCCTGAATTTAGAAAAGGCTTCCGTCTTACTTGTCAGAAGGTACACACAGCAAAAGTTTGAATAATCATCTATAAAGGTCATAAAATATTTTGCTCCTTTATATGCTGGAGGATTTATTGGACCACACAGATCGGTATGCACCAATTCCAGAGGCTTACTTGTTTTTTGTTCGTGCCTGAGGAACAGTTTCCGTCTCTGTTTACACATCACACAGGGCTCACACAGCAATCTGCGGTTAGAGTCAACGTTCGGTATTAAACCCCTGTTTGACAATAACCTAACATCGTTCACATTCAGATGAGCAAGTCGCCTGTGCCACACAGTCAGTGGGCTCGACTCATCCTCCAACGTCAGATTACACGATTGACCTGTCATTTTTAAAAAATCAATCGTGTAGAGATCTGAGTTCACGCTAACACCAGTGGTCACTATTTTTCCACTACAGCGTTGGATGATATCGACAGATTCCTCTTTAAACAAGGTATCGAAACCCGACTTGCTCATTCGTTTTACTGAAAGCAGATTCTATGGCAGCTCCCGAGCATATCTTACATTTTTTAGTTCAATTATAATACCATTCATCAATTTTAATTTCACAGTACCTACAGACATGACGGACAGCGAGACTCCTTTCTTCGCAACACAAATACTATGAGGTTTTATCAAATCTATATAGTCACTGAACAGGCTTATATCATTAATTAAGTGAATTGTGCATCCACTGTCCACTACAAATGTGGTTCGAGGTATCAAATTCGTGTCTTCCTTTACATTACAGGAATCATCAATTTTGGTATTATTATTATTTACAATAAGGCTGTAACCCACTTCAGAGCAATTGTCATCATTATTATTAAAATTTTCATTGCACATCTGTGCAGAGTTTCTATTATTATTACCATTATTGGTACCATGGTCATTAGAACGATTTCCATTATTATTATTACTATTACAACCGTCATTATTATTATTATTTCGATTCTTATCATAGCAATTTCGTGCTATATGTCCGATCTTATTACAAAAATGACATTTAATATTCGAATGTCCGTTGTCACTACCAGAATTACAACCATGTCCATTAAAATTATTACTATTATTGCTCTGAGAGTTAGAATTGTGATTATTATTATTGTAATTATTATTATTTCTACCTCGATTGAACCCACGATTATTACTTCGACTTTGGGACTTACCACGATTAAAACGATTATTATTACTATTATTATTATTACTAGAATTCCGTCCGACATTAGTGGTGTTCCCAAAATACACGTTCTCTTCACCAGTGACAACCACTGATGAAGGTTTTTGCGGAGCTGAATTCAGAGAGTTACCTCTCACCGTCGACTTACTATACGAGGATAGTTCACGCTGGAAGTTGTTCAGCTTTATGAACACACCATCCCAGGTGACGACTTCAGCATCCTCTAACACCACTTTGACAGGACGAAACTCTGCAGGCAGAGATCGCAGCAATACCAGTATACATTGTTTTGTGGTTGTCAGGTCTCCCAATTCGGTTAATCGTCTACAACGAGCACGGAAATCAAGCAAATACTTCTGCAAATCAGAACCAGAAACATACCATTTTGTGTACAGATCACCTCGTAAATCCATTAGTGTCTGGTTGTTGCCATTGTCAATCAGGTTCGTCAGCATGTTGAACATTTCCTTTGCAGTGGTGTAGGTCTGAATCATCTCCAGGTACTCATCAGTCATGTTGTTAGCTATCAGGAACATCGCTTTGGCGTTCTCCTTAGACCAGGCATCTCCCCTATTACGAACAGTAGGCAAAGAATCAACAATTATATTACTTAGTGACTCCTTTGCCAACAGTAGCTCCATCCTGAATTTCCACGTTCGACCATTCTGCCCATTGAACGGCTCGATCGTATTCTGCTTTCTCACGTCCATCTCGTTAACAGGTTACGACGATCAGTTGCACTGCAAATCAGCAATTTCAGCAACTCTCAGATACGTCGACCAACGATTCAACTCGAACAAGATCACAGGAACATCGAGAAGCGAACATATCAAACAATGAAAAATAAATTAGAAGGCATGGTACTACTTGGGAGTGGCGAGCAGAATTCAACAGCACAACTTTGAAGACTCAGAACAATGGCGACCACGTTGACATCCAGGTAACTGGGCCCATAACCTGTGAGAAAATTGGAACAGCCAACGGATCGAACTACACAAAATGCAACGACAAAACCTAAACTAACGAAGAGATTGAACGATGACTAGATACACACATTACGAACACATAAATAAAGACATTAAAAATTCACTATTTCACGAACTTTATTCCACATAATATCAGAGGACATGTTATATCACCGACGGTTGATGAGCGACGAGAAGGCATACAAAACATATAATCACAGTTGAGTTACAAACACAAATATAACAGATTACAAATAATAACAAAACAGTGTTGCCACAACATGTGATGTGCGAGAATAATTAGACAACGTATAATATAATTTGCTATTATTCTCACAGTATGTCACACGTACACTCTCATCACAAATCGCTTCCCCTTTTTCCCATTACCGATAATGCTGTGCTTCGCCATTTCGTATTTTACTTGAAATCATATTTTTAGTCTGCTAATAAATTCTGTTATGAATACTTCTTTAGTTCTTTCTTATTCATTTTCGGTGCTTGTACTTACCGCCTCACATCAAATTGTTAACCTGTCATTTTATTCCTCAGAGGAAAATATATATGATTATGCTCTTTTCTCACACATTACATAAAAATTTTCCAATGATCTCACAGGTTTTCAAGTTTCAACATATTTTGTTAAACTCATTGAAATACTCACGAATATTTAAATTTAATATTATAATTTTATTATTTTGGAAGGTGTCACTTATGAAATACGGTTATTTAATAAGTTCCATTTTCCAATGGACCAAAAATTCATCTACGAATATTAAAAAGGAATAAATGACGCTATTTAATTTTAAAAACACTTTCATTTTGTAAAATGACGATGCAAATCCCTCAAAATTATTTAATCAATTGACATATATTTGATAAATCTGAAAAAAGGGAACTTTTGAATGAAATGTACGCCTCCATGGTGTCTGCATATAAGCCAATGTTAATTTTATCAGTATGCGCCATCCATTATATATATGGTCGAAGATGGAGATGACACATGGGCAGTTTTGATGTCCTACCTATAGAAAGCGCTTCTACAAACACATGTACTTCTAACTAAATATCTGATTGGAGGAAAATCTTGCAACATGATTTGTTTATAAATACTAGCGTACAACTTACCTCACTTTTACATTGATTCTTGATTCTAATTGATTGGGGTGTTCAGTCTTTAGTACTTTGTACACTAGCACGTGGCTTCTGTAGTCTAGATACTCAATCCCATATTAAAACTGTTCCTGTCATCTCCATCATATATGTATCCTCAAAGGTATTATGAGAATATTAATATGAAGAGAACTAAGAAATTTAATTATGAATAAAACGAGTGTAGGACCTATCAACGTAATATTAGCTCTGTTTGATAGGACTACACCAACCTACACTAGGAGGGTGATTCCATAAATGTGGGAATGTTATATGACTTTGCGACAAGTTTTACTTGAATATTTGTGGAATATCCCTACTTGTGTAGGTTGGTGTAAGTTAGTGTAATCCTATCAAACAGAGCTATTGATTAACTATGGATATAACAAATATCTTTAAAAACTGTTGGATGGAGTCCATGTAACTCTCATACATCTCGTACACTACCTGGCAACACTGAACTCATAATATATAATTTTTGTAATCTTATTCTCACACTAGCTCTGTTTGATAGGACTAAATCAGCTTACACCAACCTACACCAGGAGGTCAAATCCTCAAATATAGGAATTAAATATGACTTTATGCCAAGTTTTATTTAAATATTTGTGGAATATTCCTACTGGTGTAGGTTGGTGTAAGTTAGTGTAATCCTATCAAACAGAGCTACTGTTACGTCGTAGTGGGGAATTTGTCATTTCTCTACCCACATTGTCAACTGTACTTTTGACTGTTCTTTAATCGTCCATTAAATGTTGTTGCTGTAAACTCGTTAGTTTAATTCACTTGAAAACACGATCCACGGTTAAATATTATCCTCACAAGATAGCAGAACACAGTTTTTTCTTGTGCATTTTTTTCCAAAGTTAACTCGATTCAATTGATGTGTATTTTTATCGTCTTCTTTATCAATTTCCTGTTCTGCATCGAGAATTCTCTGGTGAATCTATCTGATCAGTAAGAACGTCCAACTTTTTCTGTTTCTTTTTCATTTTCATAAATTCTTGTAAGGACACCGAAAGGTTTAATTGATCATGCAATAAACGTGAAGGCACCGCACGTCACTGCTGTATTTTCAAATGTTGCTCATTTTAAAACGTTTTGTCGATTCTGGAAAAATTATTACTCAATGGATTTTTTTACTATAAAACATAAATTCTATTGATCCACATTATTTCAGGGGTAAAGAATTAACAAGACTGTGTCTGCATTTTCCAATTTTGAAAACATATTAAACATTGTCAAAGCCAATTTCACTTATCAAGCCACAAAGTAAAATAAAAATCGGTTCCTCAAAACCGTTGCCAGCTTCACTTTATCAACACATATTTAAGCATAACTTGAGAAAAAATGACGAAAATGATCAGAAATTTATGACGAATTATATATTTGGGAACGAGAAATTCGAAAATAAACATGAAAAATTTTATTTCAGCCAAAAAACGGTTCCTCGCTATCAATTTGCGACGTTGCGATTTTCACTTCATGGCTTGATAAATGAAGTTGGCTTTGACATTGGTTAAGTGAAAAATTTGCCTTAGTTTCCGTTTTCCCTATAAAAATAATATTTAAACTTCACAAGGCCACAGATTTAGGAAACAACGTAGAAGCATTGCTTACTGAGATAATTGCCTGACAATTTTGTTAAAACTTAGGAAAGTTATTTTCCATTGGGAGTTTAATAATGTCTCGTAAAATACATAGTCAAAACTAAGAATACTTTGAAGTATTTTATTTTGGGAACGATAAAACCGAATTTAATAATAATAAAATGAACGAAAATTAATAAATGTAAACAGCGGGATTTAATAAGATGATGGCAAAGAGAAATTATAAAATACAAATTAAAAATACTCGGGAACAAAAAAAAAATGTTTTTTCGATTTGAATGGAAAAAAAATTTCATTCAAAAAAAAATGTTACCAAAATCTCTGCAAAATGCGGCCGTTACAAATAAATTGAATAATGTTGATGCCAATATCACTTATTTCGAATACATTATAACTTGCACACTGGTAGAGATCAAGAGTTAAAAGAAAAAAAAGACGGAGACCACTAAATTACAAATCACATTCTCGAGTCTTGAGCTTTCTTTTCCTTACATTTAAGACAATTCCATGTTTCGCACACAAATGATTTTTTAAAGAATTTTTTTGAATGGTTTGATATTCACAAAATTTACATTTTAAAGGCCGTTCACCGGTGTGACGAAACATATGATTTTTCAAACTAAATTTATTGAGCGTCACTCCGCAAACGATACAGTTCGCGTACCTGCTATCATTAGAATGAGCTATGTTTTTATGGACGAGAGCACGCGCTCTGACAGTAAAACTTTTGCCACATTCAAGACACGGCGAGAGCTCAGATTCATTCAAAATGTCAGATGCAACTGAGGACGAACTTCGTGGGACAACGGAATTTTCTTGGTGTTGGCGTTCATGAAATAACAATCTCCAGGTCACTTTGAAAGACTTACCGCATACAGAACAAAGAAGTTTACATTCGGACAATTCGTGCTTCTTCAAGGTAGCTTCAGAGGTAAACGACAGCCCACAACGAACACAGGCGAATATCTGAGCTCCTTCATGAGTACGACTGTGAATTTGGAGAATTTCTTTGTCTCTAAAACCCCGACTACAAACGGAACATTCGAATACCGGCTTTGTTGTTGGTCCCAATTTACGTTTAATCTTGATCTTCATAGAACGCGAGTATTTCCGTTGATAACGCAGATGATGAGCTTGCTTTTCGTGATTCTTTAGGAGAGCTAGACAACCATAAGTATAGCCACACATCGTGCAACGGAACTCTTTGCTATTAATATGAACTTTTGAATGCTTTTTCAAATGATATTCACAAGTAAATGAGCGAGGACAAAGTGAACATGGAAACATTAAAGCCTTGCATTTTCTGGAATGTTTTTTCAATGATAATTCTCCTGTAAAGGATAATCCACAGTGTGGACATTTCAAATTCGACTCATTTGAAGTCGTCATTAACATTCCGTCGAAAACTTTTTTTTCTTCGCACACATCGAGAGAGTTGTTAATGAGATTGATAAATGGTTTTCGTTCAATTTCTTCAATATATTTCTGGAAGAAAATCGTCAATTAGGTTTTGAAGAATATTGTGCCGATCATAATACTAGAAAATATTAATTACTTTCGGAGCAATTACAGGTAAATCAACGTTCACTAAAGGCTGAAACCAAAAATAAGAATAATTGTGAAACATTCTGGGAGGAAAAAAATATTCAAAAGAAGCTATGACGGTTCTCAATATATCTTTTACTGAAAAAAAAAAAAAATACAAAAAAAAGATTGAAAAATTCAAGTTGGACGGAATGTTGAAAAGTACTCACTTCTTCAACAAATGATGTGTCTCCTTCTTCGGTCGGATATTTAATCTAATTATAAAACGATAAATTATTCTGACAACTCAACAATAATTAGTATTCAAATAATAAACTATATTTCCTACTTGAGTATCGTCCAATTCCATCGAGATCCAAGATTCATTAGCCAATACACCTAAATGAACGAAGAATTAATTTAAAAAATGATCGAATATTTACGTTATGAAAAAAATAAAATAAAATATATCCACCTGACGTTTGTTCAGGTTGTCCAGAAAGTATTGCATCTTCAGATTTCTGAACGTAAAGTACGCTGTCAGGATCACACAAGTCAAAGGGCTGAGAATCTGGTACCGGATTCCAAGTATTGTCAGTTGATGAACAGTTTTTAAGAGTGAGCAAAAATTCATGCTTGTTCGTCTGGCGATTCAAACGACTACCCAGAATTCTTTCTACGACATAATATCCCACAGAAACATTCGGAGAAGCATTTTCAGACTCATCGGAAGGCTGAGAAAAATAAAAAATAAAACAGCCCAGTGATACGACGATAAATACGTAAGTACAGGCGTGTAAAAATAGCACTGATGCTAATCACACCTCATCTGTTAGATCAATTACTGGGTTATTTGATTCTTCGTTGGATGAATAGTCTTGATTGAAGTTAGGTTGTTGTTTCGAAGGGATAACATTTTGGACACTCTCGGGATTCAAGGTTTTATTAATCTGGAATAAATGAGGAGAAAACGAAATATAAAAGAAAGAATAGCACTGCTTCTGAATGATATAAACCGTTAAATAACATTCATGGAAAAACGTAGTACCGGTACATTGAAATTAGCGATGGCTCCAACTTTAGAGGATTCGTGATTCTCTTCATTGTCATTAAGAACGACAACATTTAATTCATGCTTGTTACCAACCAAATTCAATCTAATTACGATACCCATTGAATTAACAAGCTGGAAAATAAATCCTGCATATAACAATGAAACTGATTTGATAAGTAATAAATATACTTTAAATAGTTACCGATTTACAACGAATACCGGCAGAAATGGTGAATCACCATAGAAAGTAAGAATGAAAATGAAGAACCTATTACGGAAACTCGGAACTCCAAAGAAATGAAGAAATAGTTTATGTACTTAAGGGCGGATAAAAACAATGGGCTTAACACGACGGCAGATGCAGACACCGATTTCAAGTTATAGAATTCGTAAGAGAAAAAGGAAATTAAAACTTTGTGAAGTCAATAGCCAAAGCATAACCATCCAATACGTCAAATTCCGTATCGTAGAACTGTAAACCAAAGCTAGTAATTAAGTAACAATAGCTCTGTTTCATAGGATTACACTAACTTACACCAACCTACACAGGTAGGGATATTCCACAAATATTCAAGTAAAACTTGGCGCAAAGTCATATAAAATTCCTACATTTGTGGAATCGCACTTCTGGTGTAGGTTGGTGTAAGTTGGTGTAGTCTTATCAAACAGAGCTTATAATTGAAGTGAGGTTTTATTTCCAAGGAAAGAAACAAGTTAGTTTGAAATACTATAATGCATTAAACGAAAGTATAATTTACAAGTTTGAGGAAGATGAGCGATCTCCCTCCATCACGAGATTAAAGTTTGAGTGGGAAATGAGTATCAGCGTTCTCGGGTGAACGAGAGAAGAAAGTTATGTTTGTTTGTACAACCTGAATGTGTTAGTATAAGTTATTGAAAGTAGTAGCGCTAATGGTTAGTGAACGAGTGTAGACAGTTTTACCACTAGAGGTCTTTTTATTTCATGACTGGCTGATTTTGAGTGACCGATCTGATTTTGTAATTTTTGGTTTTATTTTGTATGAATGATCATCTGTGTAGAGGAAGTCAAAAACGTGGACTCTTCTCCAAATTGATAATGCTGAAGGCTGAACTCACTGTAAATGGGATATTTGTTTTCAAAATTGAGAAAATTCATCGAGATAATGCCATTAATTTAATTTAATAGCCAGTGCTATTCTTTGGAGAAATCTTTTTATATATTATTTTGAATATTTTGAACAAAAAATATCATGGTTTGATTTTATGAAGGTAATGAAAATGAAGAAGCGTC
The DNA here is from genome assembly GCA_011428145.1 of Ericerus pela. Classification (NCBI taxonomy): domain Eukaryota; kingdom Metazoa; phylum Arthropoda; class Insecta; order Hemiptera; family Coccidae; genus Ericerus; species Ericerus pela. Next base: position 3,379,706 of record WOFM01000279.1, read on the forward strand.
CAGAGTAATTGAAATAGCAGACCCTGATTTTGAGGTGATTATTTTACTTCATTCTCCTTTGAAAAATACAATTGTTGATGTGAGGCAGTAAATACGAGGAACGAAAAAGAGTAAGAGAGAAGTTTTTTTGATAGAATTAATTAGCAGACTAAAAATATAATTTCAAGTAAAATACGTAATGGCGAAGCTTTATATTTAATTCCGACACCAATTACGAACAACTGAGTTCAGATTAAATATGGTTTCACTTGATTAAATCATAAAAATAAACTTGAAAAACGTGAGAAAGTAACTTAATTTATTGAAAAGATAATTAAACATAATTATAGTCTTATCGCCATATTGAATACAAGACAAGAAGTGAGCGTCACCTCATGACAAGAAAACAACTTATGATATAGCAGCACAGATAAAAATGACGAGAACTTGACTGTGGGAGATCTTGATTGCAGTAGTACCAACTACTGACATCTAACACCCCCTTTCTGGCGAGTGTCGAGCCGTTTTAATTGGAATCTCTTGAGAATGAATGTTCTTGAGTTATCACAGACTTGAAGAATCACAGCAGCTTGAGAATCACAGGAACTTGAGTTTACTTAATCTTAACAAAAAAAAAAACAAGTAAGACGCTCCAAAAACAAAACAAACTTAAATTCTTAAATTTTGGTCATAATACTAAACAAAATTGAGCAAATAAAATCACAAAATTAATTGACCAGAAAAAAGAAAGGAAAAACGTCAAAATTCAGAAACAAAATGAGAATCATAAAATTAATATTAGGTAACGAGTCACCTGCAAACAAAATAATATTAGTATTTTCAAATAAAATAATACAATATTTCGAAATAATAAGTCTTCCTGAAATAGAGAACACATGATTAAACAGGAACAAAACAAATATAAAAATATAAAAGTATCTGAAACAGAAAATACAATTATAAATATTATTCTTGATCGAGAATTTGAATTCATCTTGATGGAATACATCTGGAACAATAAACAGATATATTAGTATTTCATCAAATTAAATAGATGAGTTCATCAGACTGCTTGACATCAACTTGGTCTTGATAATAAAAGAAAGAAACTTGATTTAAAGAAATGTCGACTCTTGAGAAAAATTAATTTACTTGAACTAAACTTGTCATTATTTCTTGAGGTTAGAGTCAATATTATAACATAATTTTGAGTCTGGATATCGATCGATGAATTTTATTCAGCAAACCAGGAAAATACGAAACTCGTACCCAATTTGGAATTATCCGAACTTCACTAATTATTTTCTTGATTCTTGAACTTGAAACTTGATTTACTTGACCGTTAATATTTTTCTAAAATTTATACAACTTACAAATTTTGAGAAATTTCTTCTATTTATGAATAACAGAAGTTTAACAAATTTTCATTTATGAATAACGAAAATTTTATTAGCTTGACTTGACTTGACTTGAACAATAGAGATGGTAACTTGATAAATTAAAGTTTTCGGATATACTTGAGTGACTCTCTTGACTTACCATCTTAATTGCTTAACAGTTTTTCACGTAAGAACTCATGTTGCTGAGCCGTAAGAGGTTTTGTTAAAATATCAGCAAATTGATTATTTGTTGATACATGAACAATTTTGAGTAAGTTATCACGAACATACTCTTTTACCTTGAGATATCGACGTTCGATATGTTTAAGTTTACCATGATTATAGAAGATAGATAATAAGTTACAAGTGGACTGATTATCTTCATACACGGTAACTTGAGTTTTAAACTGAGGAAAAGTTTCTTCAGTTAACCTACTACAATAGAGCATATGACTTGAAGAAAAAGCAATGGCTACAAACTCGGCCTCAGTAGTTGACTCAGCAATTACATCTTGTTTTCTGCTGCCCCAAGCAATTGTATTACCAAACTGTTTAATACAATAGCCAGTAGTGGATTTTCTTGATTTATCTGCTGCGAAGTCAGCATCAACATACGCAACAATATCTTCATCAGGACTTGAGTAGGTTAAACCTAAAGTCGGAGTGTGTTTTAAATAACGAACTACATGACTTACTAAAGTACGATGTATATCCGTAGGTTTTTCTTGAAATATAGCTAAGAAACTCACCACAAAAGAGATATCTGGGCGAGTAGTATTAGCTAAATATAAGAGTGACCCAATAGCCGTCCTATACAAATTATGAGGAGGTAGGGGTATTTCTTGAATTTTTGGAAAATTGGCAAAAGAGTTCATTGGAACTAAACGTTCACCACAATTTTGTAACTTGAATTCGTGAATTAGGGTTTTGATATAGTCTTCTTGATGTAGACGAAGATTACCAGTGTTATTGTCAATTTCAATTTGAAAACCAACATAACGACTTGGGGAACCTAAGTTCTTGACTTCAAAATTTTCTTGGATAGACTTGATAGCATCTTGAACAACTTGATTGCTAGAGCCCATAATTAAAATGTCATCAACGTATGCTAACATTATGACAAAATTATTACCACTTGATTTCATAAAAATGCAGCCTTGACGTAATAATGGTTCAAAACCCTTACTCTTGAGAATTCTTGAAAATTTTACATACCATGACCTAGGTGCAGTAGCTAACCCATACACAGCTTTATTTAACTTGAGTACATAAAGTTTGTTGTCGAGATCAATACCCTGAGGTATTGAGGTATATTTATCTCGATCAATTTCACTATTGAGAAAAGCAGTCTTGATATCTAGCTGTGTAATACTTAACTTAAGTTTACAAGCTAAAGAGAAGAACCAACGAATTGTGGTTGCAGTTGCAGTAGGCGAGTAGGTATCTTGAGTTGAGTATTTTTCTTGATCAACAGCACCAACTAACTGTCGAGATACCATCGCTCGGCTATTGTACAAGATCCTGATTTCAGTCCCGCTGTCATCAGTCAAAGCTCTGAAATTCTTTGTTCAAACATCACAGCAATCGTACAAAACCAGACTACCATTGCTAAGAAAATTTTCCAAAGTCAACTTAAAAAAATTACAGAACTTCAGCAAAATGACCCTGAAATTCAACTGGCCTTTCTGTCACCTAAAAATACTCGTATAATCTTGGAAGATGGAATCTATAAAATAAAAGGTAGAGATGGTATCTTTCGAACTTATCTACCACTCAAAATGCGTAAAACCTGCATCGAATTTTACCACCGAGATGCCGTACACCCGGGTATTAATAAGACTGTTTTAATTATTCACCGTTTTGTAGATTGGCCTGGATGCAAGTCAGATGTTATAGAATACGTAAACAATTGTGAAACCTATAAAACTTGTAAACGACGGAAAACGATACCCTATGGCAACATGAAAAATGTAACTGCCGAAACAAAAAATGACATAATTTCTATCGACTATTACGGTCCATTACCGAGAAGCCGAGGAAATACTGAAAAATTATTAGTTGTCCTAGATGTATTTACAAAATACGTTAAATTGTACCCTGTAAAAAAATCTAACTTAAAATCCTCGATTGCTTGCCTAACTAAATACTTCGCAAATTACGGGAAACCTAAAGTAATTTTAAGCGATAATGGTACACAATTCCAAAACGATCAATGGATAAATCACTGGAAGAAAAATAATATTGAAACTCGCTTTACTAGTGTCTACTGACCCGCTTCTAATCCTACAGAACGCGTAATGCAATCTATATCTGAAGCAATTAGGATGAATGTCGATGATAGAACTCACGGAAAATGGGCAATGATCTTACCCGAAATCGAGAAAAAAATAAATTGGACTGAACACATTGTAACAGGAGTCCCTCCAATTGTCCTACAATTACAACGTCGTCCAACTATCAAGGGTGATCAAAAATTCGAAAATATACCCGAAGATGAGTTCAAGGACATAGTAAGACAAGTAAAAGATCGAGTGAAGAAAAAGTTAGAAGAACGTCGCAAACAATTCGAAAAAACACATCCCAAACCAGTTGAACTCAAAATTGGTGAAATTGTATATGTGAGAACACACCTTCTTAGTAACAAAGAAAGGAAGTTCACGAAAAAATTTGCTAAATTATTTAAAGGTCCCTATGTCATTGTAGCTCATCAAGGTTATAACTGTTATCTCTTAGAAAACCTAGCTACAAACGAACAAGAAAGCCAACATATTAATAATTTAAAATACTAGTTTCGACTAGTCTAAATTCACGATTAACCTTTGGCCGAACCGAGTAAGCTAAAGGCAAATCATTCTATGTACGTTCGGTCTTTTCTTGGAAAAATCAATTGTATAATAGTCTTAAGATTGTAAACCCAGTTACAAAAAAGAAACAAGAAAAAATAATGAAAAGACTAAAATACAGAAAGAAGGGCCCGGCAAAAGATTAAGACCTAATCAATCTTGATAAAAATTAATAAAGCCCCATTCAAAACCGGATGAAATAAAGGAACCGATAAAAAAAAAATAGAATAAAAAAAAATAAAAGAAATCGTAACTTGGGTATTTCCTAAAATAAACGAATAAATTCTTTAACCTATAACTATCCATTGCTTCGTGATTCATAGTTTATCCATTTCAATAGTCGACCAATAGATAAAGAACCTTAGACGCCGACTTCGACTGACTACAACAAAACTGCCTACTCACCAACACTTAAACAGTTTTTTGCTCGATACATAGTTTCGACTGTTTAACCATTGCCGATGTTTTTTTTACCCCTTCGCTCTTTTGGCCTTGAAATTATTTTATTGCAAGGATCTGAATTCGATAGCCTCGGAAGACAAAATAGATCACTATCCGATTTTTAGTTCATACTTTGTCGTCTTGTTGTGAACATCTCGTGGAGTTGATGAACGTAATTTCATATGTTAGTCTATACCTGTATTTAGTCATTATTTTTAATTTTGTATTTTTTATTTGTAATTCCTGTGTTCCTTGTGCTGTACTTAATTGTACATGAATACTTTCTACAGTAAAAATGTAAGTAAAAATTCTGATTATACTCGTATTTCTCCGTATTTCTCGTGCGTCGTATGAAAATCTTGTATGTTCGTAGATGAATTTTGTCTCGTAAAAAAAAAGAAAAATTTACTTTGGATCTGGCTTAAAAATTATAGGAAAACCGGATAGTGATCCCTATTGTTAATTAAATTTATTATTTTAAAATAGGAATCAAAGTGATCAAAATGTGTTTGCAAGCAATACTCGTTTTGCACTCTTGCAGTCGAACAAACTTGTGCGTATCCTAACCAAAACGGCTCAAGGAGAAAAACTACTCGACCTGCCTCACTGTGAAATCGCTCCTGGGATCCAATTTGTAAAAGAACAGAGGGAAACGTGGAAGACGATCACGACGAATCTCGAGGCTGCATTTTCATCTCACCTCGGTGCTCTAGAAAAATTACTTGCTCGAACAACGCCAGGTAAAACAAGTCCTACATTTCCCGCTAAAGATGACGTCGTAAATCTTTTGGACGACGATCAAAATTTTAAAGTTCCACCTATTCCAACTCGAAAACAAAATAAAGACGAGCCAATTAAATTAAAACTCAAAAAACGAGTTAAAGTGTTAGCAGATGACTCGAAAACCCCCGACAACGATAATAAAAATAAACCAAAAAAATTTAAAATTGTAGAGTGGGACGTCGCATCGTTACCGGCAACCCCTGAAACCTCTCCTGTGGTTTCGGAGGGGGAACAAAAATTCAAGACTCGTTCGGCTGAAGAAATTCCAGATGTTCCAGAACTACAAAAAACTCTGAGAAAAACGGTTTCTCATCGTATAGCTACCTCGAGGAAACAAGTCAAATTTCATTCTCGTTTATCCTCGGAAGACTCGTTGACCTCGAAGACCGAGGATCTCAAGTTAATGAATCCGAAAATCGTCCTCCACCGATGCGATGCCCCGACACTGACGACAACAGCACCACCTCGAGCTGCTACAACCACCATCTCGTCAACGAGTACCGGATCTTCGACGCAGACCACGAGTACGATGGGCCAGATCCCGAAGATCTTCACTTGAACTGTAAGCTCGGAACCCACGTGCAGTAAGTACCTTCCATCTACTTCTTCTATTGTGTCTCCTCCTTCCGTGTCTTCCTCAAATACCAGTAAAAACCTCGATAACTTGGCCAAATTGTCAGGCAACAGGGCCGGACCTGTGAGTTCCGACTCCGAGTCCACTACTGAGTCTGTTCGAGTGAGTTGTTTTCGGAGGGCGAGTAGCCACCTACACCGGTACGGTTTTGGTACCGAGAGACAAGGGGTGTGTTACTTTTTCCCTCCGTTAACAAATTACGAGGCCAAGCAGAAGGGTTTACCGATCCGCTTCGACGTTGACCCCACTCCGTTGGACTTGGAGAGGATTGAGGAGATGGCGAACAAGGAATACGTCCTCCCGTCTGCGTACGAGTCCATACGGAACAAGGAAGCTGTCGAGTGGCCGGTGGTATTTTATCCTGGAAAAAACTCGATGGTCTCCGATATGGTCCATATCGATCGTCACTGTTGGCAATCGGTATGCGGTCCAAATGTAATCGATGCGGACACAACGATTACTCGGTTACCTCGCACTCAAACCATTTTGATCCCTTGGTATGGACGAGGCGAACCATATTATTTTTCGGAGATTGTACATGTGACTACTTATAGTGCACCTGGACAATGTATTACGATAGAATGTGGTTTAGTCTCGGCCCTCTACAAGTCGCTCATTCTGGGGAGAGATTTCTGTGAGATGAACCGGGTTTTAGTGGGGACTCCCCCAATAAAAGATCTCGCTTACTCCGGTAAGCTCCATATTAGGAACAAGACCTTTGCTTGCTCTTGGGCAAAAAAGGCATACACCGAGAAACCACCTCGGACTCCATCGAGTTTTGATCCCGAATACGATTGGTCCGCATTTCCCAAAGGTGCTACTGGTGGTTACCCGAGCTACAGGCGCTGACGAGGTTTTTATGGCTATTTTTGATTATTTTTGTTATTTTTCTTGTTGTCATATTTTTCTTGTATATCTTTTTCTTGTCTGTTCTTTGCTCATACATTCGTTTATTATTCTTGTTCGTAATTCACGTTGAATGTTTTGACTATTATTTTGTAAGATTTTCCTAATTTTTGACCTTTTTTATGTAAAACCAAATGGAGTCCCTTGTTAATCTTTCGTTGCACTTTCGCGTATATTTTTTCTGCTTAACGTATCGTTTTGGTTGTTTGATTGAAGACTTATTATTTTTTACTTTTACTTTCATTTAATTGATAATCAAACACTCATCTCTTCGTTTTTACTAGTCTTGTTCTAGTTTTTTCTTTCGTATTAATTTCTTTTGTTTCGTTTTGTTTTTCATATTGTCTTTTTTTTCTTTCGTCTTTACTTGTTTACTTGCTTTTCTTTTTTTAAAGACTTTCGTTTTTGTTCTCGTTTAATTGTTTTGTTCTTAACTTTTTTTTTTGTTTTGTTTGTTTATTTTTTTTTGATTTTGAATTAAAGGACTTTTCAGTTTTTATGTCCTAATTTTGTTTTTCATTTTTATTTTTAAATACTGATTTCCTTCTTCTTATTGTTTTTTCTCGAAGATCAAATTGGTGTACTTAACAAGGTTTATTATTCTTTTTATAATTTAACATGCATTCGACATAACAAAATATGAGAAACGAAATGAATGTTGTTTTTGGTTTTCTCCCTTGGGTTCTAAATTGTCTGGGGGGGGGGGTTCTTCTGGAAAAAGGGTCGGATAGTGAACTCAAATATCTTATCAATCTAGATCTCAAAATTGGGGGAATTTATTTGGCTTCTAAAATTATTTCAAAATTTTATGGTTACTCTTTGCATTTTCTTCATTCCTCCAAAATCCTGGTGTTCCAGGTTTCTGGAGGGATGGGAGGGGAGTTGAAGTATCCGTAAAATTTTGAAACCAGATAATGTATTACACTCTTCTCTGAAGAGTGGAGTTTCTTTATCTGACGTTTTTTCCCAATATCATCTTCCATTTCTGCTCGTGGCTTGTTTCTTTTGTTAACTTGCTATCAGAAATGGAAGTTGATATAGTGATTTCTCCTTTTCTTGCAAACTTTTGGGCTAGCTCTTAGTTTTCAAGATAAGAAGAAATCACTCCGTTTGGTACCTTCACTTTAGTAAGACCTACAAATTTTCTTGTTGTAATTTGCTTTTTAACATTGTATATAAAATTCATCTTGATGAAACCTCGTTGTTACTTCATCTTGTTTCTCTTATTTTGTTAATTTTTTTGTCCACCTCGAAGTACTTCGTCCGATTCTACAATATGAATAATATTATGTTATGAAAAATAGAGGTATGTTTTTTCTATTTTGGAATAAACCGGTATTTTTTGTTCACTCGTAATTATTTTGTTTAACAATATGTCCGGCTAACGTGGTCACATATGGTAGGAGAATTCGGTGGTTAAGAATGTAGGTTTTCAATATGGGGTAAAAGGGTCCGAGAAAATAAGGGGAAAACGTGGAGAAAAAATGGTATAATTTTCGATCTTTTAGATTTTTATAATGAAATAGCACACTAGTTCGGCGAGAACAAACCTTGGGCTTATCCCTTCCGGTTTTTCTCCCCCACAGTGAACTTTGAAATATCTCACTGTGGGGAAATATTAATTTTATATTTAAAATTTCTGATTTGTTTTTCACTTCAATATTTTTATTTCGACAATTCTTTCAAATTTCATCCTCATTCACTCACGGGTAAAACATGTATTTTATCGATGTTTTCGTCTTCAGATACCATGTGTATGGTATCTCGTTACGTACTATAGGAATCAATCCAGGTAAGTAATTGATTTAAAAAATGGAGGAGCTAATAAAAAACCAAAACCTGTGTAACTGGTAAAAACAAAATTTGGCATACCACAAGACCAAAAACCAAATAACCAGAAGAGAGGTCAAAGTTCTACTCCCCCTAAAACATCTTCTCCCAGTGCAGAATAAACAGCTTATCTCCCTCCATCACCATCACCCAGCACCATGGCCGAGTGAGTACGATGCTGTATTTTTTGTGGAGGTTAGGTGGGGAGTTTAGGTGTTCAGTCGGTATGGGTTTGAATCCCATACCACCTGAATATATAAAATTGATATCCACAGATTATTTTGGACCTTAACTTTATTTTGATGAGATTTAGTTAAATAAAATCAAATTCAGTGTTAATAATTTACTTTATATTTTTTTAAATATTAGTAAAATATTTAAAACAGAAGAATCATAATAAGTAAGAACTGAGCTGAACAGGGAATTATTTTTCATTTATTTTACAGAGGGAGAATTAACATGTGTGAGGTTGTTCACTAAGAGAAGATATTTGTACATTGTTAATTAGGTCAAATATTCACATACAAATGTACAATGAATATTTGCCATTCAATACCATTACGTTTTACTGTTATGAAAGAAGAAGAGTCAAAAAATTGAAATTATTTTAATTGAAAAGTAAAATTAATTTAATGTGTAAGAATATGTTCGTCTAGATATTTCTGTACAAATATATTCGTTATATTATTTTCATTAATATATTAATGGTGACCTCAAAATTAAGGCTAATCAATTTTCAAATCCGATAGTATAGGTATGTATAATCATCACTTACCTCAAATTTGTATTGAATAGTGTTATAATTTACTCAAACTATTTTTCCAATTAATTAATCGATTAATTTTCTGTTTCTCACCATCATTTTGGAAGCAATTGGTTATAAATAAAATGAAAAACCTTAATATTTTGAAAATTAACTGAATAAAAAAAAAATCATCATAAATAATTTGATTTTAAGGAGATAATGCCCAAATTTATCAGTTTTGTAAAGATTACATTTTACTCACCTATTTAACCCAAAAATATTTAATTTCAATAAGTGAAAAATAATGAATCTCACCAGATTAAATGTAAAAAAAGTAATAAGTAATAAAGTTATTTTCTTAAAAGAAATCGTATTACATTTCAAAATCTATGATGAAAAAAAAATAAAATCAATACTTACTATCCTTCATTTACCTAACAAGACACGAAGAAAAATATTTATATCAAAAAATGCAATTATACTCATTGAACACAATATTCGAAGATGACCATTTTTACGATAGTAGTGTGGTCCGCCTTCTACAATAGGACCCATTGTGAATAATCAAAAAAACTTATTTTTTTCTTTCTATTAACCCCCATCATGTACCTATGTGTAGTCTTTGAAAATATTTTTTTCATTCTCCTTCTAAAACTAAACAGTTTTTTCTTACAACTGACGAACGCATAGCATTGTAAAAAACAAATAAAAAATTATATTTCTACTGGATGCACCAGTACCGAAACAAAAAATGAAAATTATGATTAATCTTCTTCTTATTATTATTATTCTTCTACTATTTCAATAAGTCCGATTCACATTAGGCTGGTTTTCATGCTACTAGCCAGCCACTTACAATACTTTTCTGTTAACAGTTGAAGTTACCAGCTGTTTTTAACTTTTTAAGTTCAACTTCAACTTGACGGATTGTCATGTGAGATTTGTATGAGATTTTCAGAAGACAATCCGCCAAACTAAAGTTAACTTAAATGGCTAAATGAGAAACTGACCTTAACTGTTAATAGAATAATACCTCAAATAGCTTGCTAGTAGCTACAAAACTAGCAGAGTGTGATTCAGGCTATACATATTAATAATCTATGCAAGTTACTTCTTCTTCTACTCACGTTTTAAACTTAGTTTTATAATGATGTCCATAAAATGTATGGCAAAAGATTTCCACTACATTGTTTTCATGACTCATAAAGGTACAGACTTGGGATTGTAAGGAAGGGTATTTTTTCTCAAAATCATAATAATCTGCATCGCAGTAAAAAATGTAAAAATTGGGCAAAATTAATTCATTCGTCAAAATTATTTCACAATATTATGTCGCTAGTTATTGTGCCAATATTTTCCTTTATATTCGATGGGCATGCGCCACTACCCACACAGCCACACATAGACAAGAAAAAAATGTTTGTTGCTTCTGCCAAAACAACAAATTTCATAGTGATACCTACCAGCCAGAAAAAATCCAAGCCTAGCCCAAGCCAAAGCTCCATAAAGTGGCATCTCAGAGCTTGTAATGGTATAATTAGGAAGCTGAAAATTGATATACACATAATGATGCTCAATGAAATTAGTATACATACTACTAATATTTTTCATAATTATATGAGCTTTAAATCATACTTCAGACCTGAATGTACATACATGACTCCCCCAGTAATGGGTGTGAACATTCAGAAAAATGAAAAAAAAAATACTATTTTGGCCTGATTTATCTAATTTTTTATTTCCAATATTTGGGACACCATATGTATATACAAGCCAGAAGTATGATGTATAGCCTATAATATAATTATGAAAGATATAAGTAAGCTATGCTGATTTTTTTTCACCATCTTTATTTTTATATCAATTTGGAACTTCCCAATTAGAAAATAATTCAGTTTATTATGATTTTGAGGAAAATAACTTATAATACCCTGTATGTCAGTCCCTATTATACTCTGTTCGTACAAAGAAGTGTGTGACATCATAAACCATATCCACATTTGTCTGCTCAAAATACAATCTATGTTTACTCTACAAAATGAGGTTCATCATTGTTTAACAATGTGCATTGATACTTTTTTCTCTCTCCCCAACCAACTGTCACTTTTATAAGTGATTCTGACATCACACTTCTAAGCATGAACAGACTATAGAGTTATGAAACAATGTAATATGTACCATCTTTGTGTGTTAGATAATATAACACTATATGACTGTACACTGTAACTCCAGTTGAGATATTCTGGTTTCACACTGAGGTAATATTATGAATTGTCCAACTTTAACATGTGACAAATTCAAATAAAATTGACGATGAAGCCACAAAGATAAGAACTGAGATAAACTTCAGAGAACTTAACCTTGTTAATGCAAATTTTTCACGGTTGTTTTTGTTCATAACTGATTAATTGATAATTATTATGATAAATTATAGAAATTAAAATGTTAAATAATAAGTGTGGGTGTTGGTGGCTCTGGGAATAGAATCATTGACACCTAACATTATCCATCTAGAAAAGTCAATTTCTGGACCAGTTGGAGCACAGGGCTGCCTCTTATGAACAGATAAACATTGAGTACTCATAGGCACAGCATAGTTGCCACACCCAGCTTAATTCCTCTCAGTGCTGAAGGCACGAGTTGAATGGTGCAATAAGCAGTGCAGTGTGGAGTACAGAAGGAACATGGCAAACCTTATATGCTGCCAAAATCAACCATTGTTGTCTCAGCAGCTTTGGCTCGATGTGTGTCAGTAAGGGAGAGGTGAGGGGCATTACACAGTCAGGCAAGAGTACTGATGTGTTCTGAGATAGTGCTGAAGCTAATTGGTGTATTTGTCCATCCTACTTTTTCATTTTTTTTTATCCTTAGGTTCTCAAAGAAAAAAAAATCAATGAAGAAAAAATTCAAAAATACACAGCTCATTCATATTGTAATTTGTAAATCAAGCAATTGGTCTATTTTAAATGTTTCACAGTTCCAGGTGAAGTATCAGGAAAAAAAAAATCTTAATCAATAAAAACCTTAACCGATATTATTGAATAGAATAACAGTAATCATAACTAAATGTAATTAATGAGAAGCTCTATAACCATATGTAACCGATAATTAAAATAAATTTTATTTTGGTTGCCACCTCTGCCTACAAAAGAATAGACTTTGCTAGGGTATGCAACTATTTTTGCAAGATTTTATTTGAGTTACTCTCCCAACACCTAAATTTAAAAGATTCTAAAACCAAAACACTCTCTAGGCTATAATTATCCATAGTTATTCGATACCAATTGAATAATTTATCAGATGGAAGAGTTTAGGGACCTGCGTATCCTAATGCTATTGGTGGTCGACTGGTCATGAGATTACACAGACTCAGAAAAGAGGTCATTGCACAAGATTCCCCTAAACGGGTATATATATACTGTGCTGCTCATTTCAAGGGGTAGAAAAGCAAGATATTCTAACTGAAGGGCTGAAGAGGAGATGAAGAAGACTTGGAACTGGGCATAAGTTCCCCAAACTTTTGTCCTTGTTTTTTTCACATTAGGTTTGGTTTCTAAATTCATTGTTCAGTTACTTATAAGTTCCCCCTTTTCTGAGTCCAAAGTTCCAGAATTACCCAATAACAAAACAGTTCTTATTTTATTTTTTTTCAACATGAATCTAAACACATCAATGCATTATTTTCGTTGAATTTAATTGTTGGTAACCTACTTTTTAATCGAAAATAATTATGCCGACCATAATTTAATTATCATTCTGATAGTAACGAATATCATGCCTTCATCGTTTTATCAATAAATTTATAGTTCCCTTGACAACTCAGTTGATAAAATATAAACCAAACAAACTTTTATATGTGTTACATGTGAGTTAGAAAATAGTAGTAACATTTTAATGGATTTGGAAAATTTGGAAACGAAGCTGAATGAAGAAAGAAAGGCTAAGTAAAATTTACACTTTATTTTACTAGATATTTTACTAATATTTCTAATTGTTATTATTAACGGTCGTTGCAAAAATTCAAAAGGCGGCCAAGCATCAATTACTGACATATTATTTTGTAACTAAAAAATTTAGAATTAATAATTTTAAATGATATATATTTTTTTTTGAAGGTATGAAGATGAGTAAAAAAACAATACCTTCTAAAGTACCCGACTACTTATTTAAGAAAAACTTCGTTGTTTTCCATCCTTTTAAAAATGATTCAAATAATGCAATAAATTTGAAAAAAACTATGTATATATAGCCCGGCAAGCTACACTATAGAAAAGAAAATTTTCAAAAATTGTCAAAACCCAACCATCAATTTTTACATTTATTTTCAAATCTCTTTTTTATACTTTTATTTAAGTTACTACGTGGTGATTTAGTTTGAAAATCTGTAAATACTGCTATCACCCTATTGTTGGATACTGTTGTCGTAAATTTCATTCTCAGTAATCTCAGATTGTGTACGTTCTAGGTATGATGCCCCAACAATAATTTTTTTTTTTTTTTTTGAATAATTTTGGATCCATATTTTGATTTAATCTTAAAATCTCTGGTAATGGACTGTAGTAACCTATAAAAGCTCATATTTTAAAAATTCACTTTTACCTATATAACTTATTTTTCGTGAAGTACATCTCATTTTACATTTCATTTTAAATATCTTACTTTTTTTGAACAGTTTTTTTTTTAATATCTCTTTTTACATATCCTTTTACATCTGATTTTACAACTCTTTACATCTCTTTTTACCTCGTATGTAGCATCTATTTTTATCTACTTATTAAAATTGCCTAAGTATTCGGATCTAAGGGTGAGAGTGGGTACGTTTTCCGTTCCATGACTTTCTGAGCATTTTGGCATTATTTTTGAAAATTCCTTTTTTTTATCTACCCCCTTTTGTGTCGAGTCCATTTCCAGGCGTAATTCTGATCAGATAGTTTTCGAAATTTAAAACACATATTCGGATCTATCTAAAGAAGAACCCTATTGTTTTTGGTCTGAATAGTCCGACTCGTAGGTCAGTTTATATGCATTTTTTATTAAATAGTGTGCAGATCCCAATTTTCAACCGATAGGCCTGTAATTTGGTATAGGTACGTATGTGCTTTAGGTTATCGACAGTACCTACCAATTTTGGTGTGGATAGGCCTCAGGTGATTTTGTTGCATTTTTGGTAAATTAATGGCTCTAAAAGGGGTAATTTTCAAGCTATAGTCACAAAATCTTCCAAATTTGGTTTCCATCAGTATTATGGTTCATTCCCTGGGGCTGTTGGAGGTGCTAATTTTTCATGTTATCTCGATAAAAGTTAAAATTATCTTTCAATTGTTATGTAATTTGGTACAAATAGTACCTCTTATACAAGGACTAGACTTACCTATTTTGGTTTTGATTGGTCAATTTGTTCCCAATTAATTAGCTATTCAGTGTGATTTTTCTTCTTTTACCTTTCTAATAATGGTTCTGGAAAATTCATTTTCTAGCCTTCATCGAGAAAACCACTCGTTTTAACCTGAAACCAACACGATCTCAGAAAGTTTTTTTTAATATTTGTTCCAGCATAACTTCATTACTTGGACACCGATTCTGATGAACTTTCTTTCAAATGATAGAAGGTCCCATTAAATTTTTTTTTTAGAATCAATGTAATAGTTTTTGAGTTATCTTTAGATAAAGAATTGTTAGTTTTAAAATAATATTGTTGCTAATGCAAGAAAATAAAAATGATTGAAAAATTTTTCTATCAAAAAATAAAAATAATAATGTTTTAAAAAGAGAAAAATAATGTTTTTAAATTTCTCCGGTAAACTTTACCAGAATTAAAATGAAACAAAAAAGCATTACGTTAAATAAATAATTTTTTTCAAAAAGTGGAACCGACTTAAAAAAAAAAAAAAAACTGCACTAAAAAGGGAAAAATAATTCTTATATGGTGCATCCGGACCGCCTCAAACATTAAAATTTTGTGTGGAAGTTTCCCTTTTCATGACATATGGATCCGCACCAATATAGAGGTTTTCCTTCTGGTGCCTGTCCATCTGCTCCACCCTGTGTGTACATATATATATAATTAAGTGAATAAAACGAAATACCTCTATGAATTTTTGATTTTTATGTCAAAAGACATGATTTCTCGTGAAATATAAAACTATCTAACTACAAAACTAACTTCGTTAATTCACACGATCTTGAATAGCAGGTTTAAAAACCTGCTAAAAAGTATTTGTTTGAACATAATACGAATGTTTTCATTTACGATTATTCGCTTAAAAACAAGAAACAACAATACTTTTTGTTTTTCTAGAGAAAATGTCATTCACAATGTAAGAAAGTTAGAGAATAAACTTACCGAACTGAAGACAGAAATAGCTCATGCAAAAAAACAAGCTCCTGGTAATAAGATAAATGTAAACATGTATAAAAACAACTAGATAATTTAGTTTCAAATATTATAAGTTAGGTACCCACATCTATCTATCAGTGCTACTTCTTTTTTTTTTGTTCAAATGAAAACAATTAGAATGCTGCGGAGGAAAAGACAGCGATGGTTATAGACATTTACAAGAGCAAATCCAGATAAATGCTAAACTTGAGAGAAATATCGCTTTAGAAAGAGAACGATTAAAAATTCTATCTGGTAAGTGAAGATGCTTCTAAAAAATTCTTATTCATCCAATTGTTGGAGTTTGGTTGATTCAAAGTCGCATTAAAATTGTAATTAAGAGTGAAAAATTAGAATATGACAGTTTTTATATATATATTTTTTTAAACGGTACCAATCATGCTTTCGGCAGAATTTTCTTGCTCAGATTTAAGTTCCAGTTGACTCCTAAAAAATATTTTTCCTATTCCTTCCATTCTTCTCATAAAAGAATTATACTCTTTTCCCCATTTCACTAGCACCATAAAATCTGTATTTCATTATTAGCCTTTCAAGGTTTTTCATAAGGAGTGAGGCCACTCTTTTTTTTTTTTCAAAAACTTATTCTTTCCAACTGAGGTGGTGCCTATTTTTTATAAGCTTTTATACTACTCACTACTGCGATTTTAAAATATACCAATAATGCAGCCAACCTTCTGTAACGAAATAATGTTTATTTCACATGAAGCTAACGCCAAAAAAAAAAATAATAAAAGCTTATTTTTCTAAAATTCGTTCTTAATTTGGCGTTTCAAACCCTCTTCTTCTTTTATAACTGATTGTTTTCATTTTCGCTATTTGGTCTTCAACATCTTCGAAATCAAATAAAATTTTTAATTTTTTAATTTTTTGCGACTTTTCACTTGAACCAGTCAACGAAAAAAGAAAGAAAAAAACCATTTCATCAAACACAAGGTTGAGAGCGATTTAGGTGAACTGGATGGACGAGCAATTTGGATTTACCCCATGGGCCAGCATAAAATAGACAGATAGAAATCTACTAGAAATAAATTCTAACACCTGAAGTTTCATAGAATTTTAAAATTCCAACGTAGCAAGCTTTGATAGAACACCAGGTTTTTCAAGCTAATAAAAATCTCAAAATTCTAGTGCTGTATGTTCTACTAGAATGGCATAGTTCCCATGTCATGAAAATTTTAAAATTTTATCACAGTATGTTTTTCAAGGAGAACAATTTCTCAAGTCATTGGGCAGTGAGCTCTGTCAGAAAAGAGTTTGCATTTTTTTTTAAACATGCTGAAATATTTGATAAAAAATGAAAAATGTATCTAGTTCCCAGAGAAACTTAGATTTTCATAAGTTTTCGAAAACTGCTTTTCAAGCAAAGCTTGATGGGCTGAAATTTTGAAATTAGAAAAAAATTTGAAAACCTGCATTCTTAATGGAGCATGTTGCTCTTTGAAATTTAATAGGGTCTGGATGTCCTAGGTTTTAGACTTTAAAAACTTTCTTATGACTTTTATCTAAAAACTTCCTTTTTTAATGTAGCTTGTTTATCTGGTAATTTTATTTCTTTAATAACTGGCGCCAGCTACACGATCGATCTCTTAGACAAGAAAATGCGACTTGAAATCATTTGGTCATAAATAGGATTAATGATCTTATAACATTTTTACTAATACATAATTATGTAAACGCTGAAATTGAAGCTTAAGTGCTTTAAATAGACAATTATCAGTTTTTGGGAAAATGGAAAAATATAGCATTACGATGAAAACTTAAAGAGCCATCATTTTTAATAGTTTTTTTTTTTAACCTATTGATAGGCCTACCTTTTTGTAATATGTAGGTGAAGTTAATTTTATTCCTTTGGGATTTTGTAAATAGAAAATATCATACGCAAAATATTAAGTAGAAAAATACTCTGACCAAATATTTCTCAATCTTGAACAGACATTCAGATGAATATTAATATTGGAAACAAGATTTGAATAGCAGAAACTTTTATTGCTTCAAAAACATGACCGACATTTCGTGACTATTGCTTGTGTAGGAATAGAAGATCCATAGAACTAATTACAAAAAATCACACAAAATATCTTATGACTTGAAAACCAATGAACTAATAAAAACCAAAATTAGGAAGATTCATTCATATTGAAAAATTTATCTGTATAACCTATGAACTAAACTTCAGCTCTGTTGAAAAAAAATTTATTGTGCATCTGATGTCCACCAAACTGTAAATGGTTCACTTTTTGGTATAGATTACATGATTAGGTACATGATTAAACATACGTACTAAGTATAGGTATGTGTGAATTTGAGTTTTTGGTCATTAAGTCGCTTTTGACCTGAAACGAAAAACTATCTCGGTCCAAGCTGAAAGTTACGTCATGAGGTCAATTTCAATTAGCAGCTGTCTTTTGTAATTAAAACCTACTAAAATGCAAGAAAGAACGAAAGAATAAAAGTGTATCTTTTTTTTCTTCCTTCAGAAAACCTGCTAAAAAAGGGCCCGTAGAAAAAAAAAACCGGCTCCATTCAATTTTCTATTCCAAAAACAAACCTATCCGGATCCTCTGTCCCAATACCAGATTGATTTTAATATGTATATTTTCTTCGAAAACTTTTATAAAAAATAGTGTTTGTTAGAGGTGGTATTGCCCTGGGGGTTGGAAATGATGTTAAAAAAGAGGTACAACCGCACCACTAGTATAGTGATGGTAAATGTTCGAGCATTTATTATTAATCAACAAATGCTAAGTATGCCCTGACATTTGTTTAGCATACTCGAGAATTTCTATTATTTCCTCTTAAAATAAGATAATAATTTAAAAAAATTGAACAAGTATCAACGCCGGTGTGGTCTTAAAGGAAAAACAAAAAATGAAAAAAAAAATATTTGACGCTCAAGAATTATTTTGAATTGACATTTGAAGCAAACAACACATAACATTTTTCATCTTCTTAGATAAGTAAGTAGCCAGAACTTTTGAAAATACTCATAAGTTCCCAAACATTTGCTTAAAAATGAGCGTTTGCTCAAACTGAGAATATGCTTTTAAATGTAAAGCATTTGTTTTTGAAGCATTTGTTGAGCCGATCCTCAAAATATTTGAGCATGAAAAAAAAAAAAAAAAAGCAAATGCTCATTACCATCACTACTCTAGTATCGAGCCTCGAGCCTAATAAAATGGGTGACTAATTTTAAAATCATAAATCCTCTATAATGAAATAAATAATGAACATTTGGTATCACTTTACAGAAAGAAACACCGATGTCACGGAAATGGATTTGGATGTCTTGTCTCAGGTAACCTAGAAACGTAATCTTTAAACATATAGGAGGTACCCATACTGTATGGGATACTTATTTTATCTGATGACTTTTCATCAGCTTCGTAATATTTCGAGACCTTTTTCAAGGGTGATTAACTACATTTTAGTACGAAAATTAATAATAATCGTAGGGTGAATTTATTAGACAGAGCTGATCCGGTTTGTCAAACAACTTGAACGAATAAGAACTGACCTCCAGAGTAGTTTGCGAGAAATTGAAGTTAATCTGGATCAACAAGCACAGGTTGACATCTTACAGATGATACTACAGCATCTTTCACGAATTATTTGATTTAAAAATGATTGAAAAATTTTCTCAAAATTTGTTGGTTTGCAGGAGTACGCGCGTTTGAATGAAATGAAGAACTTATATCATGCTGAATTGGATTTACGTGGTCGTAAACGGCGCCAAACATTGACAAACCCATTGGGTACTGCTCGTACATAAGTCGAATTGTTAAAAAAATTTATTGAATGGTTGCATTTGACTCGTACAGGAATTATTAATAAAAACGAAACTATCAATATTGCGAAAAAATAATTAGTAGTTGCAACTTCCGATCAAAATATCTGCGAATTCATAAATGAAATTATATAGAGGCTTCGAGCGAAAGAAAGAATAAATTACCTAATAAATAAAAATAGGTACCCAATGAATATAAAGTCGATGCTTAAGACAAGAGATGAAAAATATTTTATTCGTGAGATATACGAAACACAGTTCGAAAATGAATGAAGGGGTAACTGTAACTAGTATATAGTTACGTACTTAAAATAAAACATTCTATAGGTATAGGTATATAGGTAATAGTCACATACGAGTATTATACTTAGATAACTGACGGCAACGAAAAAAAAAATTCAAATCACTTTAGCTGTAACAGAATCGCGCTCAAGCGGTCCCGCCGTGGAATTATTCGAACCAGAATATTTTTTCAACAATTTTATCACTCGTTTGTACACTAAATCTTTTGCATCGATGGCAAAAAGAAAATCCATGTGATTGAATGACGATAATGGTACTTTGTATACGTCCACAATATTAGGTAACTTCTGTGACAGTTTTTCTACATCCTGAAATCGAAAATTTCATCGAAGTGAAATAATCACATGAAGTAGCAAGTAGGTATACGTATAATGTACCTAGGTCATTGACTATGGGTATAGAACTGGACCAGTAAAGCTCGCACAAAAACAACGTATTTTTTATGTCAATACATGCCGGCGAAAAAGTAGACAACGCTGGAGTACTTTCTGCGTATTTTCGATGTTTTGCTTGAGTTCACCAATTTAGAAAACATTTGATACGGTCATCTCTTAAATTCACAAGGATAGTGTACATAAACATTGGCCAAAGTATGTCAAAAGATATGCAGTTGTCTATTCAGCGCCGGTATGTCTAACCAGAAATCATCTTGTCCAGTACTATATACTTAGTCAAATACTTACCGAAATAATTCTCTATAACTTTCACTTTTACGTTGAAAACGATTAATACCAAAAAGTGATACAGAAATCAATAAATTAGCACACTTTCGAAACGAGTTGTTTTTTCTTCCAATATCATTAGATTACCTTATTTCATTTCGTTACTTCTTTTGTTAAAAAAAAAAAAACTGTATCTTCTATTCAATTTTATGCTTTCATACAGCAAAGGCAGCTTCAGAAATTCATTTTGGGAGGTGAGGACTACCTCTGGGAGACAACATTTCATTTAGGGGCATAGTTGTGTGTGACGGGGGATTTGGAATGTGCGCCCCATTTCTATTATGGAGTCTCTTCCTCTTTTCGCCCTTCTCTATCACCCAAAACAAGTATTTTTGTGCAAAGACCATCTGTTGAAATAACACGGGTAAGTCATTAGGTTAGTAGGAATTGGTTACCAACTTATTCAAAATGATAATTTAAAAAGTATTTTCATCAATAAAATTATCAAGAACATTATTATTTTCTTAGCATTTTATTTTATTAAGAAACCTTTTTTTTTTTAAATTTGCCTTAATTTGTAAGGCATGGTGGAAGATAGTTTATCATTTTTATATAATTTTAAGCCCATTTTCAAGAAAACAAAAACAAAATTGTTTAATTCAACCTTTGTATAAAACTCTGACTGGGAGCCAGATAGCTTTCTCATTTCACACAAAAAGAAACATGGTATAGTCCATCCAATGAAAATGGCGGGTAGCTGCGTTTTGAAAAAAGGTTTTCAAATATTAATTTGTTTTGAATTCTTTTGTCTAAATTTCCAGGTATCTTATTAACAACTTTGAGGTATTTTGCAACAATGCACATACATATAACTAATATAAAAAAATGTGGAGTTCTAGCGAGCTTGCATTCTGTCTTCTGAATTATCTTCCTTTGGATGGAACATAGCTGCAGTGCGTTTAGAATGAATGCTCGAGTAACAACCAAAACAGCAAAACACTCCAGCCATTCAGATTGACTGGTTGTTTTATTAGGGTAAATTGCCCAAGACGTTCAGAATGAGTTGGTTGTTACAAAAAATATTTCTTTTAAATAGAAAATTTTTTTTGATAGAAATGTTGCGCATGTGATACTAGAAATGATATTTTAAATATAACTTTTTTTTGAAGTGAAACTTCTTATGGATGAGTAGTAAAATTGTTTAGTTTACGGACACGAATCCACAACACAAATGAAAACTAATTCAGGCTAACTCAAATGATTTTTTTGAATCATTTTTACCAATACACTCACCTATCCAACCATCATTATCATTACCCATCCAACCGTTTACACAGGATATAACATATAATTATGTTTATGCGGCGAGGGTGTGAGACACAAGTGTGTGGGTGTGTGTGTGTAAGTAAGTAAGTAAGTTTCACTTCCATCATGTGTCCCAGCATACATTCAATATTTTTTTCAATTTAAAGATAAAGCAATTTCGAGCGAAGAGCGAGGAAATAAATATTTTTTAGGTTTTTTTGTGTTTTAAAACATTGGTACTGCAATACTTTTTTTTAATGTGATAACATTTTTATTTTCTATATGGGATCTATTTTCGAATTCGATGTTTCTTTATTTTCCTATTTTTTCTCACACATCGATAAAATATCGATATTGGTTTACATGCATTTTCCATTTAACATTAAAATATAGATTCTTTTATATATCGAATTTTTATAAACCAGATCGATATTTATTTACATGTATTTCCCATTTAACATCGAAATCAAATTTTTATCAATATATTAAGTAACTAAAATATTTACTGGAATTTTTATAAGGTTTATCAGTGAATGAGAATGAGTGAATAGTGATTTGAATTATTTTTAATATTCATGATTTTAAAGTGTACCTAGTTGTTTTTTTGATAATGTTTTCAAATTACAAAATTATAAGTATTCATCTTTATATTCATTTGAATTTCAATAAGTATAATCTGAAATAATATGTTTATTGTGTTATCAATCTTTGCAGTATCCAGAGGTTTTCTATGTTTCATCTACGAATTTGGTACAGTAACTAACTTAATTTATCTTCGTAAATATAACGCCAACAAATTTCGCAAATGAATTCATCCATCAATGCATTCTTGATTTGCCGATGAATTAGGTATATCATTAAATTGAAGGAAAGTCAATCGATGAATCAAGAAGAATAGAATCTATCGACGGATTCTACTCAATTCACTGATGAATTATTTCACTATAAATTAAAGGAAAATCGGTCGGTGAATCGAGTAGAATCCATCGATGGATTTAAGTCAAATAATATGAAAATGTTATCATATTAATTGTAATCAGCTTCAGCCACTGATACTGACCACTAGTTTTGTTTTTCAACATTTCTTGAGAGTAAAAACACTGCATATAGAAAATTTTTATTGTTTCACTTGAAATTTACTTTCGCCCAACAGATTTAACGGTCAAAGAAACAAGTTTTTTATCATGCTCAATTTTATGGGAACAAACTATACAATCGAAGTTATAGAATGCAATTGCAAGAGAACTGTTGCTTGTAAAAAGTTAAAATTGTTGTGGAACATTAATATATGTTTCCTGCAGATTCTGTGAAAATTTCCCTGAAATTGTACTATTGGTTCCTGAGATATAGCTGAAGTTCTGAAAGAATTATGTGAAATAAATTGTGGATACAAGATGGTGTATTGCCGTACTTGTATCTACAGGACTCTAATTTGTATTGAGCGAACGAAATTCTGTTAGTTCCGGAGATAGACATACCAAACATATAACTTCCTCCTTACGCAGTCGATAAAAAGTAATTTTTAGAAGATTAGTTGAATGACCTTTAAAAACAAAAAAGGGTTCATTATTTTATTGAGTCTAAAAGATACTGACAAATACATGAAAACGAATTTGATTCCATTTGATTCCCTTAGGTATAGAATTTAAAAAAATCAAAAAACAATATTTAGGTATAGATGTTAATCCAATGACCTCTTAAAACAAAAACTAGTTCAATATTTTATCGGGCAAAAAAGATATTGAGACAAAAATAAAAACCCGTTTGACCCCTTTTGACTCCTTTAGAGGAGGCATTTCAAAAAACTCTCACTAAGTGAGCACCTACGGCATTTCAGAAACATATCTACTTTGAAAATTTCAGGTCAGTACGTTCAGTGGATTCGATTGGGAGATTGGGAGTTGAGTCAGTCAGGGCTTCTTTTTATATATGTTTAATTATAGAAGATTAAAGATGCCATTACAATTACAATGGTCAGGTGTGAAATAATTTTTTTCTTTATTAAAAATTTCCCTTTTACAGATCAATTTGAAGTTTTTTTCTATAGTATTTTTGAATACTTTTCTTTATAGTTGCATAATACAATTATGATCGAATAAAACTTACTTCTTTTTGAGATAACCAGTCGTTCTGGGCCCAAAATAATGCTACAGGAGCGGTTATTTTGCGAATTTTATACGTGGGTGGTTTCTTATCGCCATAGAGTCGTATGTTGTTCAAAGAATCCCAGTCAAACATTCGAAAATCACCTACAATAATGATTGATTTTACTTGAAGATTGCAACTGAGGCTGTCGTATATAGTTTACGAATAATAAGCAATAAAATTACCTGTCTCTACTCCTTGACCATAGTGAATTAAACTGTTGGTGGATGTGCCTGCAGGTATGTGGCTGAAAATTATGGGCAGTGTAGTCTGAAACAATTCGAATATTATTATTTTAATCTCTACCAACAAATTTATTTTAGTTACAGATATTTTAACATTGATTGACTATAGGAATGTACGAACACTCACTCAGTATGCTGCATGCTCGGACTAGCAAATTTACAGATTTGTAATCATATTATACAAATATATTGGTGAAATTAAAGCACAATATCTCGGCTGCGCATCAACCGCAGTAAGACTGTATTTTCCAAGTGTCAAATTTTGTAATGGCTGCCATTCGAAAACCAGTCGACTGATTTCGCTCAAATTCAATACTAAACCATTCCTAATAGTCTCCAACTTTCATAAAAATTTCAAGAAAAAATCTTTAAATTTACAAAATTTAAATTGATGACAATATAGTGGGTTTGCAACACTTCGAGAGCCCCTTCCTCCGAAACTAGTGAATTAATTTCAAAATATATATGTGTGTGTGTGTGTGCGTGCGTACTAACACACACAAAGTTCTTTCTACATAATATTTCACTGCCTATCACACGCATATGTATATGATTTTAGATTTTGGTCATATAGGATTTGTAACTGGAATGGTTGGAAGGGGGCGTAGGCCCCACCTTCAAAGCTAGTCAAACATAAAATTGGTTGGTTTATGGAGTAAGTTTTTTCATAAAATTAAAAAAACTGCATTGTTTTCACTTCTTTTTTTATATCAATGCCAATCCCTTCAGCCCTATTGAGATTTCACACTAAAAAAAATTTGGAAGGTGGCTTATTAATACCATTATTACCAGCAGCCAAAATTTTAGATTCGTAGAATTTTTCTGTCAAAAGAAATAAAGAAGTTCGTTCAGAAAGTTAAAATATTTAGGCTGGTCCGTATCTCAGTTCCTTCAATCAGGAGGGTAGGCAAACAATTATACATCAATGTAACTTATTTTAATATACACGCCATTAAAAGGAATGCGTAAGCTCGCGGAAAACCCTCATAAAACTGAAGAACAAAAAATTCCTGTCAAATCGGTTTTTAGCAATAAAACATCGATATATCGATATTTGTGTTAAATAAATCGATTATTATAGATAGTTTTTCGTAATTTTTTTACTTGAAACTTGTTGAGACCACCAATCCTTCTCCCCTCTCACTCCTACGAACACACGATCACATATCGAATACATTTATTTATATCTATTCGCGGCTACACTGATATACCACTTCCGCCGCTCACTCGTTCATTTCCGTTACCGTTCGTTCGTTACTCTAAAAATGTACTTTGCTTAAATTATGTAACTTATGAAATAAACATTCGCTTCTTGGACGTAACTTCACTCAAATCTTTCTTTTCTGTTACAACTCCGGTCCTCAACCTCTATATGGTAGCATCGCTCGGTAACAATCCTTGTACCTGTAACAGATTTTTTTAAAAAAAATACTAATTTAAAAATTTTTATATTTTTGTGAATTTTCTTTGTGTTTTTAAGTCAAATTTTAAAAAATCTTTCGTGAATAATTGTGTTTTTAATATTTTCGTAATTTTATTTTGTGTTGGGTAACTTAGTTCCAACCTACTTATTTTTTTTTTTTTCGAGTCTTAAATTTTTTATTCTCGAAAAATTTAATTCCACCTTGAATGCTGTAAACGTTCAATGAGTTTCGTCGTTTGCTGAAAAGGATTTCCCCCGTTTGTGTATAATCCAGCCAAGTGTATCGAAAATTCCAGGACTCGTCGATTGCTAAGTTGTTCAGGAACCCTGCTTGTGTTGCCTGAAAACTAGTAAATTCATTAGTGTCTGCCCTGCTTGTGTATGAACTAATTCGTCGAAGTCATCAATTGGAAGTAAATCGCCTTGAGCAGTCACAAATTGATCTGAAACCAACGTAAAAGCTTCAATTCAACAACGTCAAAATTGGTATTCATCGTCTTAATTCAACTTCACTTTTGGTATCATCTTTAAAACTCAAAAAAACTTAACTCAAACTCTCATCGAAGTACGTTCAAAACAACCGAAGCGCAATTCAAACAGCAGTTCCAAAGCACCAACTTCATCAA
The DNA here is from genome assembly GCA_011428145.1 of Ericerus pela. Classification (NCBI taxonomy): domain Eukaryota; kingdom Metazoa; phylum Arthropoda; class Insecta; order Hemiptera; family Coccidae; genus Ericerus; species Ericerus pela. The sequence continues at coordinate 3,406,136 of WOFM01000279.1, forward strand.
TTCCAGAAAACGAACCTGAAAACAAAAAATCGACGGTTAAAAAGGGTATAACTTAAAAATTTTCTGCTGAAAAAAGGTAATAAAAAACATATTTTTCATAATTTTTTCGTATTTTTCGTATATTTTTCGTGTTCAATTTCGTGTTTTTTGTGAAACTTAACTCTTTCGATTCAAAATTTAACCTGTATATTTGAAAATAACGGTAATTTCAAATAATTTTGGCCTTTTCAAAATTTTTCTAAGCGCAAATTTTGGCAAGTTGTGTGCAAACTTTTGCAGCCACTTTTGTCTTGGAGTGTACAACTCGTGACGTATGCACGGCTCGTTTCGTTCATTCGTTCGAACTTGTACATTAACCTTTTGTTAAGTGCAACGAACCTACAAACGCTTATCTTCGCCCATTCAATAAATACGTTGGCGCGGTTTTTCAGTTTCAAACCACCATTTTGTTGCAACTTGAGAATTTTTGCCGTTGCACAATTTTGTCGAAAATACTTAACGATTTTTTTTTGAATTTTTTTTCTTTTCCTATACGAACACCTAAATTAAACTAAAATTTTTTTTACTTTGCTCTTTTCCTCTCGTGCAACTTTAATTATTTATTCGAAAATATTAAACAAATTTCAAATTTTTTTTTTCTCGTCATTCACCTTTTTTTTTTCTACTGAAAATTTTTTTTTTTCTTCTTCGAGTTACCAGTAGAATTAATTTTACGTAATACTTGGTGAAATTTAAATTTTATTTTCTCCAAATCATCTGATATTTTTTTTCTCTATTTTTTTTTACTCTTCAATTTTATTTCGAATTATTTTTGTGGGTATACTATTTCAAACAAAATTTCCCCTGTTTTCAATAATTTTATTCCTTCATAATTCCCTCGATCTGAAGGTAGCTAATTTCTTTTTCACCCTCACACTTTCATTTTTTTTATTGATTTTAATTAATCATCTTATCGAATATTGAATTCTTATACGAATTATTTTGGGTTAAAAAGTCTTGTTAATTTATTTTTATTTTTTTTTTATTGGGAAGCGTCCAATCTCATCTTTAACGTGTGTGATCTCTTGCCCGCAGTGGACCTACTCGAGACACACACTAGGACAACTTAAATACTATCGTTACATTTTCAAATTGTTTGGTTAACACAGGTACGGCAATCCTAGTCTTGCGGCATTTGCTGGGGATTGACATCCGTTTGTTTTATTTTTTTTTATTTTTTTTATTTTTTTTTTTTAAGTTCAGTCAATTCATTAATTATGAATACTGAAAATAATGATAGGATCTCAAATGTCTTCCGTGGAAATGGCTATGAGGGATGGCGTGCAACTGTCATCAGCACCCTTATAGGTAAAGACTGCCATTCCACAATTTTTCCTACTGCTCGTGAAACAAGTTACATTTATACGTCATCTGAAGAACGCCTAACATCCAAATGGCTTAAATTCTTCCAAACTCAAGAACGAGCGAAAGCTCATATATTCGAAAGACTTGACAAAAGAATACTTCATCATGTCAAAACGTGCGATGTAGTTTCTCAAATTTTTGAAATCTTAGATGCTCGATACAGGAATCAAACTGCTACTAACATCATGGTATTAAAGTCAAAATTTCAGTCCCTTCGCTTCGATCCAAGGAGAGGTACCATCCGTAGATTCTTGGAATATTTTTCATCCATTGTGGAAGAACTACGTGATGCTAATTACCCCCTATCGGAAGCTGATGAAATTGATCAATTAATGATGTCATTACCCGAAAAATTTGATACTGTTTTCTCAGAATTCCGCCAATTAGAAATTGAAAAACGAACTACTGTCAGACTTACAAAAATGATACTAGAAAAATGTGATCGAATTGAATATTCTAACAAAACTTTTCCCGGGTTTGATCAGCCCAAATCATCCTATCAACCGATGAATAATAATAATAGAAGAAACTTTAGAAATTTTCGTAATAACAATAATAACTCAAATTCCACTAAACCAAATTATAATACAACGAGTTATTTAAACGATCACAAAAATAATCAAAACAAACAGAATAGTTATTCTTCTAAAGATAATGTGTCCCAAATGGATATTACGTGCTTTAGATGTAATAAAAAAGGACACATGTCAAGGACATGCCCTAATGAGACATCTACTGCAAGTAATACTCCACAAACCCAGAATCAGAACAGTAGCTCGAAACCCCAAATTTCAAATAACACGAACTCCCAAAAAAAGTCTGAAGATAAATCCAATTTTCGTGTCAAATATTCTATGATGTTGCATTCAAATCTTAATCATTTAAGTTTTGATGACATCGAAGATGAATTTCAATGGCCTAAACCCCCTACAGTATCAAAGTCCGCCCCCCCAAAAAACCAACTCCATACGATGTTACTAGACAATGGAGCAGATGACCATATGGTCAATGATATTTCAAAATTAAGAAACATACGCAAAGTTGACAATTCTCGCAGAGCACTTTGTGCCAAAAAAGGCGTATTCGTAAACCCTACCCATGTTGGATCAATGTACGTTAACGTCTGCAATTCTAACGCAGAGTTTTCCACTATTCACCTAAAAGAGGTATATTATGATCCTGATTTAAGCCTTGATATTTGGTCAGGAGCTAAAATCATGGAGTCTGGCATATTCAAAATCATAACGGACACGGATCACGCAGACATCATAAATAAAAATACTGGTGAAATTACTATAACCGCTCCAAAGAGAGGTTCTATGTACTATATTGATTATGAGATAGTTGATGAAGATCAGGAAAATAAGGTCTATCAGGAGCTTGTGTGTATGCCTGTACCTAGTACGTCTGCAGAACAGGAAGATCATGTAGATGATCCTCAACAAAATTTCGAAACCCTGAATGAGGCTGAAATAAGCGATCCACAATGTGAGCAGGAAAACATTGACCATCCTCAAAATTTTCAAGATACCGAAGTGGATACGGTCACTCAGGAGATCTATTCCGAATCTGAGGACGAATTAAACGGAGAGAGTGTCGGAATAAATAGAAAGCATAAGAAAAACATAAACAAAACTAAAACTCTTTGGCATAGAAGATTAGGTCATCTAAGTGGCAAAAGCCTAAAAGCACTATCAAAAGTAGTTGTAGGTATGCCCCAAAATTTAGTATTTAAGGACGATGACTTTGCCACTTGTGAAATCTGTATAAAAGCAAAATCCACCCGACTTGGTCATCACGGCGTGAGAACTCGACCAATGAGAAGAATGGAAGTAGTCTCATCAGACATCATGGGACCCTTTCAAGAGGCATATAACGGAGAAAAATTCATAATAACTTTTATTGATCATTACTCGAAATATACTCTTGCCTTCCCAATATTAAGAAAATCCCAGGCTTTCGATAAATTTAAAGAGTATTATTTATCTTTCAACACAAAATTCCCCAATGATCCTATCTCAGTATTAAGAACTGATCAAGCTAAAGAATACTCCGACTCCAAAATGACACAATTTTGCTCCGAAAAAGGAATTACTTTAGATGATGGCGTGGCATACACCCCCGAATTAAATGCAATAGCCGAAAGGCAAAATAGAACCCTGCTCGAAAGAGTTAGAGTTATATTATATGACGCAAAAATTGATTTTAAATTATGGTCAACAATAGTATTAGCCGCCGCCCACATAATTAATAGAAGTCCGACCCGCGTCAATTTAGGAAACATGACCCCTTATGAAAAACTATACGGAACAAAACCCGATATTTCCCACCTTCGAGTCTTTGGTGCTATTGCATATAAACACGTTCCTATTGAACAAAGACAGCAATCAGCAGTAAAAGCCAAGAAGAACGAAGAGGAGCATCTCGACCCAAAATTCTTGCCCCGAGCCCTTAAAACAATTCTGATCGGCTTTTCGAATGTAGGTTATCAGATACTAGACCCAATCAAAATGAAATCCTACAAATCCTGCGATGTTAAATTCGATGAGACGAAAACATTAGCCGACTTCACAAGTAAACCAGAGGAATTACAAGTAAAACCCTTAGAAGAGGAAATTGAGGCAATCTATAGGGTCAATGTACTTAAACAAGCCTCATCAGAAGATTTACTATTTATAGAAGATTGCATGCCAGTAAGTTTCAGTGATATTTTCCAGAATCCTTTTAAGAAAGAGTGGCTTAAGGCAATCAATGATGAACTGCAATCCATGTCAGACCTTAATGTGTGGAAAATTGTAGATCGTCCACATAATATCAAACCTATAGACACACGATGGATATTCACGGCCAAAGCCAATGAAAGAGGAATAATGTGCCCAAAAGCTAGACTCGTTGCTAAAGGCTTTATGGACAGATCCGAGTATACTATGACAGAGACCTATGCACCTGTTGTGCAACTCTGGCTAATTAGGTGGATCTTGTCCGTAACTAACCTATTGAATCTACAACTTGTTCAATATGATGTCAAAACAGCCTACTTAAACTCAAAAATTAAAAATGACATCTTTCTTAATATCCCCCAAGGTTGCAATGTCGAAAAATCAAAATTACTTAAACTCGAAAAATCTATCTATGGCCTTAAAACATCTAGTAAAAATTGGATCGAGTTACTAGATTCTCACCTTCAAACATCCAATTTTACAAAGTCAAAAATCAACAGATGCGTATACACACGTAAAGATGACTCAGAAGGTATTGCCTTCATGATAATTTACGTAGACGACATCCTCCTTGCAACTAATCGTCCTGAATGGGTTAATGAAATAACCACTCATTTTGAAACTCGTTTCACTATGAAGGTTGTAAACAACACTACCCATTTTGTAGGTTTCGAAATTGAAAGAAATCGTGAATCACAAATAATTAAACTCACCCAAAAACAGCAAATTCAAAAGATTCTCCAGAAATTCAAAATGTGTGATTCAAATCCTTCCAAAACGCCTATGGAGACAGGCCTCAAATTAAGTAAATCTGAAGGCACAGATAACAAAGAATACAGGTCTATGATTGGTGCACTGTTATATGTATCTAGAGGCACTAGGCCAGACATATCTTTTTCAGTCAATTACCTGTCAAGATTTCAAAATTGTTCCGATGACACAAAAAAGAACTATGTACGGCGAATCATCCGGTACTTGAAATCCTCAATCGATCTTGCAATTGTCTATAGATCTAACTCCGAAGGCATATCAGCCTATGTCGATGCATCTTATGCCCCCGACATTGACGATCAGCCTATAAACATGTCTGAACTAGAAAAAGGAAAATCAATAACTGGATACCTAATTACTATGTATGGTGACCTAATAAATTGGGGCGTTCATCGCCAAAATATTCATGCTTCTTCATCAACAGCAGCTGAATTAATTGCTCTTCACGATTCTTTCGAGGACATAGAACTTGCTTGGCTTCTCAATCGTGAATTCTTCTCAATTGACACTCCAGTAACTGTCTACGAAGACAATATCTCTGTTATTCACGTCATCTCTGGAGGTGGTCAAAAACGTCTACGAGCCCTTATGATCAAATGTTATGGACTTGCTCAAGCCTATAATGACAAAGTTTTCATATTTAAACAAATAGCTACCGAAGATCAATTAGCTGACTTACTCACAAAAGCCTTATCCAGTAAGCAGCATATTTCACTTACTCATAAAATCCTAGAATCCCCAAATTGTGATCCATAAAAAGTCAACTCCATTACCAAAATTTTGTCTGAAACATCACAAAAACATATTTTATTTATATTTATCTCATTTTGCATGTCATTTGTCTTGTTACCTAATATAAATTACTTTTGCATGTTACCATATTTACTATATTTTATTCATATTTATTAATCAACATACTTACCATAAGCGTCCAAATCAGTTACCATTTTATATATATACACTTTTTCAATTTTTAAAATTTATATTTTTATAATTTATAATTAAATATAATGAACTTTTTAAACACTTTTGTAATATCCGCAGTCGTGATCGGTTCAAAAGATTGTAGGGGGGTGTTGAGACCACCAATCCTTCTCCCCTCTCACTCCTACGAACACACGATCACATATCGAATACATTTATTTATATCTATTCGCGGCTACACTGATATACCACTTCCGCCGCTCACTCGTTCATTTCCGTTACCGTTCGTTCGTTACTCTAAAAATGTACTTTGCTTAAATTATGTAACTTATGAAATAAACATTCGCTTCTTGGACGTAACTTCACTCAAATCTTTCTTTTCTGTTACAACTCCGGTCCTCAACCTCTATAAAACTAGCAATGAAATATCGATTGATGATAAAAATTTGTATACTATCTAAAGAAGAATTTGAGTGACCTATATATTCGTGATCTACGACTCAGGATCGGCGCTTTTCCATAGGTCCTGCCATTATACTGAATGCAAAGATTTATAAAGAAAATACACTAATAAAAATCTAGTGCAAAAATCTGACAAAAATTCGGTTAAAAACCATAAGCTAATCAGAAAACGTATGAACACTGTTTGAGGGGTGGAAAGCAACATAACAGACACTAACAAATATTTTGTAGCTACCTACCAGTTGGTGTTTTTCGTGTACTTATTTCATGATATCAAGATCGAAATAAAACATAAACCCATTCACAATTTTTATAAAGATTAAAGATCTTAATAATTCTCTGGTTAACTCTGCTGCCATGATTCATGAGCAAATGTCTGATTTTTAGAATTTATTATTATAAGCTTTTATTCTACTCACTACAGCGATTTTAAAATATACCAATACTGCAGCTAATCTTCCGCGACGAAATAATATTTATTTCGCATAAAACTAAAGCAAAAAAAAAATAAATAGATACCAAACAAATAAATAAATAAATAAATAAATAAATAAATTAAAGATTATCTTTTAGAAACGCGATTTTAACGTAAACTTATTTATTTTATACTCGATTAAAAATATAGCCTCCAAAGACGTAATACATTAATTTTATAGTATTTGTATGATAAATTGAAACCATGGCCATAGTTGGAAGTACCTCAAAAAAGAGTTTTACCCCGCCATTTTCGAATAAGTTGTTCTTTTTGAACAAGGTTTTTTCTAAATTATTTTCGAAGGTAATATTTCCACAATTTGTTGTTTATTTTCGTCAATAATTTTAAAATCGTTCGTTCATTGCCTCACTGGAAAATATGTAAAGAATGCTAAAATTTTATTCTTTATAACTCGGCTATCTCGTTTGTTGTACTTAATCTAAATAATTTAAGCCAATATTAGTTGCTCAGAAATTTACAAATAGATGTTAATGGTTCCGATTCTTTTATATACAAAAAACTCGAGAAGGTTTGATTCGGATTTACATAAATGAACACTTAGGGTCTGAATCTCATCAAACAAAAACAAACAAAAATGAAGAAATCGAAGGTTGAGAAAAAAGCCATAACACTGGAAGTGTCTGTAAGTAGAATATTCTCTCACGATTTTTCGGATTCGGCGGCTAACTAAGTGGCTCCACTCGAACACCACCTTTCTGAGTCCTGGATTTGGCACTTCATACCTCATCAGGAGCGCCTTCAGACCCCTGCCTCCTCAATTGCGTTTCCCCCTTGATTCTCTAGATTTGGCAACGGCTGACCTTACAATATGCGATTTGTTTTTTCATTACTTATTTTCATTACAATTTTCACAGATAAGTTAGCCTAAAAACCGTTTATTGTTAAAAAGATTCTGCTATTATGGATACGGACTAACTGTAATTGTGACAACTAACCGAAAAATGTAGTTTACTGATGTACAGTTCGACTATAACAATAACAAATCAGTTTTCATTTCCCATTGTATGATTTTAGCTTATAATCACCGCAATTTTTCCTGAGGACTCCAGCTTAAGTTGCTGTACATAGCTTCAAAAAAGAAAACGGGATACGAAAAAGTGCTCAGGTATCAAGTTAACGCTCGGAATGAGTGAACTTTTTAATAATTTAAATTTCATGTTATAGGTCATTATAAGTTTCTTTTATATTTTTCATTTTTAAGCATCCATATAGTGGATTAAAACAAGAAAATTTTCCACAATTAATCAATATCTCGATGGATCATATATCTTCAAATTCGGAAAAAATAATTTTTTATTTTTTATTTTTTTTATTTTTTTGTTTTAATAATTTTGGATTTTTAGAGATATCTCAAAATGGGAATACTTCGAAACACTTTATTTTATTATGTTGATAATGATAATAGACATTTTTGATGAAATTGTGAGAAAGATGAAAATGAGAAATATTTTTAGACACCAAGGAAATAGAAATAAAGGGGGGGAAAGAAAAAAGGAAAATAAAATAAAGAATTAGTTTTCTGTCCCAACAGTGGTGCCAATTTAGTGAAATTATTGGTGATGACTGAAGACAAAATGTGAAAATTTTTTGGGTAACATCTAACCTTGACAGTGAATTTTTAAATATTTAGGTAATTTAAAAAAAAACGTAAAATTTACAAAATTATTAGAGAGCCGGCTCTTCTAAACAAAAGTTAATTCGACGCCTATATCTGTTAATAAAAGGTATTGGAAAATTGATCAATTGTTATTGTGGGTTGTGAATTTGTAAGAAAGATTAGAGGTTGGCGCTGTAGGTATAGGTACATTCTAATTTCAATTACAGGATTTATACCCAAAATAAAAAATTTTATTTTTGGTTAGGTATCTATTTGATTTTTTCATTGACACACGGTCATCCCTGCAAGGGATCCAAAATACTTTTGTGGGTTAGTTAAATTTTTGTAAAATAAAAATAAAATACACTCGATGTTTTTTTCTTCGTGAAAGCTTTTTTAATGCGCCTGATCCATAACGTCCGATAAGATAGAAAAATTTAATTTCAAACCTCCTTTGTGAATAACTTTATCACTTTTCTTGTATTAGTAGTACCACATGATAGGCAAACAGATTTGCAATTTAAACTTATTGGAAATTGAGTAGAATAAAATTCATATCAGGAGACCATGATCGGTTCTAGAATTACATGCTTGCTTTTAAATTAAAATTAAGTATAAGTAGGTACATTATTATTTTGGTATGAGCCCGTTCAGGGTATCCAATTAATACTTTTTTGTTTCTATTCGCAAACCCTACAATCATAAATAAGTTGACCGCATTCTGGATTTCAATGTACGTGTTGCCTACATGCTAATGAAACATAAACCGGAAACAAAGTGAAAGAATAAAACAAAAAAACAATATGAGTCAAACCTTGTTGAGCTGCTGCGAGTCGTAGCCTGCGATTAAAAACAATATATTTTTGCATATATACTGGGTAATTGCTCTATCATAGCAAAGTTGCCCTCCAAGATCGGTTACTAATCTCCCATTTGGTATAAACTCGTAAAATCCGGCACTATTCATCATTTTCTGCAATAAAACACTCAATCAATAAATACAGGCACGTTGTGGAACTTGTCGAAAATATTTTGACAATATCTAAGTCAAGGTAGCCGAGTACACACGGTCTGGTAGGTTAGATATACTTACTCCTAATGGTCCGTACAACATTCTGAACATAGAGCTTTTAATGTGTCCCATGTAGGCTACTGGAGACAGGCTAATCATTAATCGAATTTTCGAATTGTATTCGGGTCTAGTCGATGCCATTACATAAAACATTGTCGTACCCATCGAGTGACCGATGTAGTATAATGTACGTTGTTTGGTCAACGATAGTATGTAATCTATTGATGCTGGAAGGTCATATGTACCCATTTCGTGCCAGCTATAAGTACATGAGACGGTAAATTTTTAATATATTCTTGGAAGAGTACCTATACCGCAGTGTACTTATAGTTAAACTCAAGCAGAAACATTACGTAATTCATTTTAAAATTACATAGATATCAGCTGAACATGCGAGAGAAAATTAAATATAGGTACCGCCAAATCTAGCCTATTATCACGTACCTGAATTGCCAGTATTTAGATTTTTCGGTGGATAGGCGAACATGTTTTTTAGAGTAAACGGAACCTCTCGCATTGCCCATCCAAACATCGTAACCATTGTCAGCTAAAATGTAGCCTGAAAAATACAAAAAATTAATGTACTTTCAGCGGGTGTTGACCTTCAGGTTGTTCCATTCGTGCATAAAACTTGCCGTAATCGAATCGTTTCACTTTGCAATTGAGAATTCACAATTAATTGTGAATATTCCGATTTTTCGCGTAATCAGGGACTATGCTTTTATTAAATCATAAAAAATTAAGGCCGAATACTTAGTGGTAGAATATAATCAAGAATAAATTAATTTTGTGGATATTTTTAGAATCACTGATTACCATAAATGCACAAGTATTTGCAGCACGCATATTCACTTAAAGAGGTTGGTGGACGTGATATTCTGTAACAATGAAACATGCTGAGTCAAATGAAACAAATCTCAACATGCTAACATAATTTATTTCGACAAAAGCCAGTGGCGTAACGAACAGTCAGCAGAACCCGCAATGCGAACAACATACCGAGCAAAAAGGAGTCCTGGTTAATGTCAGGAAAAAATAAAAGAAACAAAAACTCCAGCGCAGTGATATTTCGCTGGAAAATCTAGTTTGCGAATTTTCATTTGCAATATTAAAAAGATAAATTAAAAAAAAAAAATTAATAAACCCAAATCAATCCTATGCAGAAAATACGCTCGTAATCCCTCTCCCTGTAAATAAAAAATGTATACTTCAAGCAATACAGCCGACTTGACTTTCTCCAGCAATTTTTTATTTTTGTTTTACATTTTTTTTCGGAAGCTACTAAACCAATAGGCTCCAAACTCAAACTTGCACTCATATAATAACAATTTATCGCGAGAATTTCAACTCGATCTTTTTCGTAGTTTCGTCAAAATCAAAGAAAAACTAATTTTCAAAAAATATCCTCTGGCGACAAAAAAAAAGGTTGATTTAGAAATTACAACACAATTGTTCGGTTTTTTAAATTTTACGTCTATGAAATATTTAAAAAAATTTTAAACTCTCCCAGAAAAATTCATGAATATCATAAAATGTGATTCAATCCCCCTCCAAGAAGAAATCCTAAAATCAGGTCTGATGTAAGGAAAATCTATCTTAATGAAAATTTCAACCCGATTCCTTTCTTAATTTCCTCAAAATACCGAAAAAACCAGTTTTCCAATAATTTTTTCTATTTCTGTTATATTGGGAACTTCGAATAAATAAGCAACAAACTTCTATCAGACTTGTACTAACGTAAGGAAAATCTATTGTGAAAATTTCAACACTATCCTTATTGTAGTTTCTTCAAATTCTGGAAAAACTACTTTTCCAGGAATTTTTTGTTCTCCAGTTTTCTCAGAAACTTCTGGACCAATCGGCACCAATATTCTTTCAGACCTGGTCTTATTTAAACACTTCAGTGTTATCCCTTGAGTAGTTTTTTCAAAACCGTGACCAAAAATTTTTTCCAGCAATTTATTCTTTTCCAGTTTTCTCAGAAACTGCTGAAAAAATGATTTAGGCATCAGACTCCCATCAGACTTGCACTAGAATAAGGAAAATATATCGTGAAAATTTTAGTCCTTTGACGAAAAAGCTCTAACTACATTTAATAGTATGAGATTACTTTTTTATGGAGCATTATACAAGGAAAACAGCATAAATTTTCAATCGTTTTACATTTCTGTTTACTTCCTGTTTCATTTCTTGATATAAAAATATGTCTATTCACCAATAGTTATCACATCAAATCATAGTTCATTTTGGCTCTACAAAATGGATAAAAAATTGATATGGAACTATACTTAAGCAAAAAAAAAGACTAGCTCAGCAATACTTTGCTAGAAAACCCAAGTTTGTCAATTTTTATCTCTAACAATTCAAAAAACAAACCTGAATTCAAAATACTTGAAAAAGTAGCAAAAAACTATCGATGGTTACCGATAACTGACAGACATATCGATCTATCGATATTTCATTACCAAAATTTATAGTGGATGAGGACTGGTGAAGACACATGAAAGAAGGTTTTATACAAAGTTACGTCCAAGAAGCGAGTGTATTTTAAGAAAGTTACATAATTTAGGTAAGAGTACAATTTGAGTGTGATAAACGAGTGTATATGGAAATGGACAAGTGAGCGGTGGAAGTGGTAAAGCAGTGTAGCCGCAAACAGATATATAAATTATGTATAAAGGTAATCGTGTGTTTGCAGGAGTGAGAGGGGAGAAGGATTGGTGGTCTCAACAAAGTTTATAGAGATTGTGAACTGAGAGAGATCAAGAATTATAACAAGAAATAAAGATTTACACAAAGTAATATTTCAGAAGCGTGTGTATTCACACAAATCATTTATGATGAGGGTAAGTACAGATTGACTGAGATAAATGAAGATTTACGAAGATAAACGAGTGAGCGGCAAAATAGTGTTACAGTATAGCCGCGAATAAAAGTCTAAAAGTATACAATGAATGTAGTCGAGTGTTCGCCGGAGTAAGAGGGGAGAAGGATTGGTGATCTCAACAAAATTTCATGTAGAAAAATAACAAAAAAATATCGATGATTACCAATATCTTAAACAAAAATACTAATTTATCAATGTTTCACACCTAAAAACCAATTTCCAGAAATTTTTTTTTTTAGTTGTTTTGGAAACTACGGAACCAATAGTCACAAAACTCCTATCAAACCTGGTCCCATTTACAGAATACTTTTCATGAAAATTTCAGCCCGACCTCTTTTTTAGTTTTCTCAAAACAGTGATCATAAAATTTTTTCTAGCAGTTTTTCTTCTAAGTTTTCTCGGAAACTACTGAACCAATAGGCACCAGTCTTCTATCAGACTTGCATTAATATAAGGACAATCTATCGTGAAAATTTAAGCATTATCCCTTTTGATTTTTCTCAAAATCATAGAAAAACTAATTTTCTAGGGATTTTTTTCTATTCCAGTTTTATCAAAAAATGAACGACAGGCACCTGGCACCAAACTTCTTTCAGTCCTATTTCCATAAGAGGAATATTTTTTGTAAAAATTTCAGCTTTACCGTTTTGGAGTTTTCTCAAAACCGTGAACACAAAATCTGGGCCATACATACTTATATATAGATACAAATAGGAACGGTAAACACGGCTACATTACCAACCACCTTTTTTTAATGAAAATAAAGATATTATTTTGCTCCTTGTAGGTTTATTGTATTAGGTGGCTAACTATGTTAAATCGAATATTTATTGCCTTTCAAGTTAATACTCCCCCTCAGCCTTCAAGATGTTTTAAACAATACTTCACAACTGTTTTCCTGATTTTCTCTTCTAAGGATCAATCCTACCGAAAAGTTTATTTTTGGTAAAAAAATTTTTTCATAAAATTTTCTACAAATTAGATCAACATAGTTTATATACATGTATATTATCCTGTAATACGAGCAATAATAATTTTATGCATGTTTGTTCGCATGCAAGCCAAACTATAGTGAAATTCCAGGGTGCGCAAACACCACACTAAAGAAGGCAAGATTTTTGTTTCTCAGATATATAATATTACAAGGGCCGTAGAGAGGAAATTCGGACCATGGGGGAAAAAAGTTGAAAATCACATTTGTGTCCAACGCGCTATCCAAAATTTGTTTGTGAGAGAAGTTTAATAATATTGGAGAAGTCAATTTTATGAGTGGAGAGACCAAAATGTTTTTGAGTTTTACAGTACTGGGATTTTCTTAGTTTTCGATTTTTTTTTTTTTTTTTAAATGCCGGGCCACTAAAAAGTGCAGGCTTGGGAGGAATGCGATATGTCCTATTGGCTACTACCAATAATTTAATATTATATAGCGAGATAGTGGTTGGAAAGAGAGGAGAGCAATATCAACAAAAAACCTAATATTTTATTGACAACCACATTTTCACAATTCACGTTGATACCATCTCAAATTGTGAATACTAAAATAATAAAATCGATCAAAACATTCTGAATCAAACAATCAGTGTTGTCAGTTGCCACAAAAGATTTTTACATTGAATAATTACATAAAAGAGAAAATGGATTATCTGGACCCCGGTGAACGAATATATCTAACTTTTGGTTTTTCACTATTTTGCTAAAGGAGGCGTGGCGTGTTCACTTAGCACTTTTTGACGTTTCTTATTTCTAGTTGTGCTAACCATTCCAGTCAATTTTCGAATGCCGTATGTCATCATAATTTGCAAACAAACTTGATAACACATAAAACATTTATCACAGAAATGTGTAGCCCCATCAGGCTCTAAGAATTTATAAGTTTTGGTGGGTGAGTGGCCAAATTAATACCTCAGAATCCCGATGTTGCGCGTTCAAACCCCTGAGAAAACAGAACATTTTTTAATTATTACAAAATAATAAATCGAAACTAGTGCTAGAATCCTTCTAGTGATGGTTAGTAAAATATAATCGCTGATAAAACGGGGAATGTAAAAAAGGTACAAGTTGCTCATGTATATACGAAGTATATCACTTATTTATCTATGAAATGAGGCAAAATGCGTCACCAGGAGAGGGTTTCCCCCAGACACCCTGGTTACAGGCTTGTTTGTATACCTGCGTATATGTATGTATGAATGTTTGTATGTAAACACGTTCAGGATAACTAGACCAACAATGTGGTTGAAATTTACAGGATAGGGGTCTTTGGGTGCGAGAAAATGATCTAGATATATCCCAAGTTTGAGAAAATCCGTCGAGCAGAAATATGAGCATCTCAGTTTATCCACAAGCAGTAAGTGATAACAGCTAAAGATGAAAGAAAACTTCGCATTGAATTTCGAATTTAGATACTGAATTTAAATTATGTTTTTTTAATTTTCAGTGTACAGTAGTTATCGAATATGGTACTTACTCATTACCAGGTACTACTGTATTGACACATTAAAAAATATTGGGTCAAAATGGGAAAATGGTACCAGTCATTTTATTTTCTCATGAAACGGATAATTTTCATCATCCCTACCCCTAACTCTTTTGTGAGGTCAATTTTAACACCCCGTTTGCGAGCAAACTGAGCAAAAAATTCACGTAAGCCCCTGCTGTGCTACAACTACCCAGTAAGGTACATTCGCTGAAAGACGATTTAAACTCACTTTCTTTATTCTCTTATCCGAATTTGTGTGCTAAAAATTATGGAAATTTTTACTTTTAGAGAATAAATCAGGAGAAATTGAATAAACCAACGCATAGTTTTCCTTTTACTCAACTTTTTAGGTGTTGGGTATAAGAGAAGAAACCGGTGAATTTAAACCGTCCTTTTAAATGCCCTATTTTTTTGTTTCTACTATGCAGCAAGCAACTTTAGTACATACCGAATTCGTGTCAGCATAGCAGCGTGCTAAAATAATTTTATCTAAAATTTTATTACCATTTTAGAATACCTACGAATAAATATTCATACCTTCCCAGAACGACTACCTTTTTCGGATGGGCAAACAGTACCGAAAATGAAAACATAGGTACCGCAATAAAAAAAATCCATATTAACACCATAGACGGAATAATGAAAATCACTCATCCATAGATCAAAATTCACGATGATTTCAAGTGTGTAGATACGGTGAGGTCGAAAATGACGTTAAATATAGGTACTGCGAATAGGTAATACCAGTTAATGTTCTCTTTGACTACTCTTTTACCTACGCTAGTAAAAGAAATTGATAGCATAGATTTGTTGATACTGTGTATATTTAACTTCGTAATGCCTTCATTGTACGTATATTATGATACAGCTATGGAGAAAAAAAAAATGTACGACAGTCTCGATTTCATTGTTTAAATAAAAAGCGAGTCTACCATAAATTATTATCATTGTCTCCAGAGGTCTCCTGCATTTTCAAAAACAACTTATCTTGATGACACTCTATACTACACTTGCCAACGTATGTATGCAGATTTTTATGATTTTAATTGTGTTTTTCATTTTAAAAAGGCCTTCGTATTTGAAATTTGCTTATGTACTGTGCTGCACACGCGATATATCGGGTAGAGTATTCTATGAGTGTGTACTGTATAGCAGAGTTCAAATCGTATTGAGAGGAAAAAAAAAATTTCCTTGACCTAGAATAACAAGTTCTATATTTTCGTTGCATTTAGTGTAATCGCTGGCGGTTATGACAACCACAAAATACCGTATTAAGGTGAACAAATTTGAGTTGAAAAACTTATAATGTCATCCTAAGGGAAAATATAAATATACGTACCTAACTATACGCATAATAATAAAGGTTTTAGGCTATGAAATGTTCGTAATTAGGTATAGGTAAATACGTAGGCAGTTGCAAATAAATTTATTTATTTTTGAACAAAAAGGAAAAAATATGAAATGTGACTCTGTAGGTATACAGGTTTTAACGTACGACGAAATTAAAACTTACCTAAAGCTTTTTCTGGTCCAGTTAAAATGAACACAGCCGAACTGCATAAAATGCAGTGGTGCAGAAAAGCGACAGGTCTTTGTTTACGACTTTGACCTTTTCGTCGACCATATGGAATACGATGTAAGGTGAGAATGTAACCGTCCTCTGTCGTTACATTATGTATTTCAATGGGATAATTGTTGTTTTCAATGAGTTGAGGCTGTAAAGTAGTAGACAGGAAATTCAGAAAAATTAACGAGAAACGCAAAATAATTTTACTAGCTCATGGAAAAAAACCCCCAAATCATGCATTTAATTTTTGTGGCGCGAAAAAAATGAAGTGATTCAAGTTTATACCATTGTAGGCCTTTTCTGTTTTGACCTTCGTTATAAAATTTTCAAATATAACATGAAAATATGAGGAAGAGAAAAAATAATTTGGTTAAATCATTAGGATTATAACTATGAGAATTAGAGTTACTGTACTGAAGTAATAAGTGAATGCAAAAATATTTAATAACTATAGAAAAATCGAATTAAAAAATTTTTGTAGCCGCGTACAAATTCAATTTTAGTGGAAGCTGAGGTTGGATTTTTTCGATTTCGAGCTCATTTATTTTTACAATTAGAGCTCTATATGAGCATGGAATGTTTCTATTTTCTTTTTTTTTTAAATTATTTATTTAATAAATAGATTCTTGCTGGAACTTTTGAATGGGAGGGAAACGAAGGCACTTTTGGTATGATAAGAAACGATATTTTCCGATTATTAGCGAGTAATATTTTACCAAATCGTATGCAACAGAAGGCAGTCACGGGAAATTATGAAAAGAATGAAATTTACACAGAAAAAATCAGGCAATATGAAATTTTTATGGTTTTTCAACTGATGTAGAGTTTTATTTTGAAACTTTAGATTTTACGGATCTGGGAAGTACTTACGGGGGTGGTCCCAAATTAAGTTTACCTAAGTCTCTCTACCTCTCTCTTTCTCACTCTCTCCCTTTCATACATACGCTTTTGGAGGGATTTTTAACAGGAATGCTGAAAATCCTGTCGAAGGGTACCGTGCGATCCTAGAGATCATGAAAGAAAAATGGAAATGCATATAAAAATGAAAACAAAAAAATTCCTGAGATACAAAACTTGAAAAAGTACTTTATGTCTGGATGATGAAGTGCCGCAGGGTTAGGTACTCGCGAAGAAGGGTGCTGCAAATCAAAAAAGGTTGAGAATCATCTTCTTAGACTCATAAAATAAAACTTGATTTTCATAATATAAGAATTGATATATCACGACAGATTGCAACGGTTCGTTCTTATCATTCTCTTTTACTTTGACAATAATTAAATCGTAACGCAGAAAAACTTAAAATCATTAATTTTAGCTGAAAGATGGCTAATAGTTAACGTACATTTTCTCACTATAGAAACCAGGAAGATACTAAGAGGACAGAATGATTTTTAAAGTTGATCTAAAAGCGTTTCCGGTGAAGCGAATAACCTTATCTTCAAAAATAAAATGGAATAATTATTTGAGTAATTTGAGAAGAGCAGTTTCAAGTATGCTGTAGGTTATTTGTCGAATAAAATGTTATACTTATACGGAATGGTGACGTTTTTCTAAAAGTGTAGTACATTTAAATTTGATTACTCGCCATCATCATTTGATACATTAATCCATTTAACTATGGTCAAAATATGAAAAAGTAGTGTCTCCAGCCCATCCCATGTTAAATATATTCAGAGGAAACTGAAAATTGAAATACTAAATAAGTATTTTCACTAAATTGGTCAACCGATCGTGAAAAATTAATTAAATCTACGGATAAGAGAAAATTCTCATTAATACTGACAAAAATAAAAGTAGGTACCTAATATTATATAATTCACACTTCAGTATAACATATACAGACTTAATTACAAATGAATATAATTTGTAAGGTTTGTAATGATAGTAATTACATTATAAAGCCGACTATTTAACGCGTACATAGACCTGTTGAGAAACACAGCAGAATTCATTACCGTAGCCTAATACTAATCAATGTTACGGCAAAAAAAAAAAAAAATAAGTTAATTGTCATTTTTCATCTATGTTTTCTCTGGAGGGAATTTTGGCTTTCCTCAAAAATAATAACACCTTCTCTATAATACACAAAAATATGAAAACATAAAACCATTCTTCTTTAATGTACTAATTTTATTATAAGGTTATTCCATGGAGTTCGGTCACTCAGCTCAGTAGAATGAATTAATTAAAATTTTACCCTCACCAGAGAATATTCAACATGGTATAGTATTTACCTTTGTCATTCCGCACAATTAGTCATTTAAGAATGTAACCTATTTAAATTTCAGAAAAGTCTATAGTTTCTGAATAATTTGTATTCGACGTAGCTTCCCCTTTGTGCCACCAGAAAGATGAGGAGTACATATTTACTCTAAAAATATTGTCGTAGGATGAACCGTTCGATAACCCGCCAACAGTCGAAAATCGAAAATTTTCTGCACTATTAGCAGCTAATTTAAAAAGTACCTAAGGAAGAGGGAAGGACTTTTGACGAATGATTTAGAAAAGTGTCCCCCAAAAGATATTATTACATTTTGCTTATACCACATTTTTCGCATTCATATAAATAGTAGGTAGGATTCGCAAGTCGCAAGCGAACTCCGGAACCATAACCGAAGCGAAGTGGGTTACCCAGAACGAACCCACTTCCCGAAAAATGTGTACCACGGCCACATCATATATATTAGAAGTGAAACTCTGCATTTCAATAAACACGAATCTATATACGAAGATTTATTACACAATAAAATAGTAAAAAATTTGCCTAACCAACTCTTTTTGGGGCAAAAAAGAAGCCAATGAGTGGTTCAATCTAAACATGAACTGCAAATCTGAATTCAGACCACACAAAACATATCCGACAATGTATCACTCAATTTACTAAGAAATAATTATCTTAACCTGTTTTGGAGGTCACAGGGACCCGATGAGTAGTTCAATCTGAAAAAATAAAACCCACAACCAACCTCACCAAAGTAACCACCAAATGCATATTAGGGAACCTACATTGCCTCGCAGACACGCCGATTGTACACCCTGTCATTGGCTTGTAGACATATTATTCCCTCCTTCTTTCCAATTTCTCTCCGTTTCCACTCATAAAAGTCTGCGATTTAGAGGAGCCCGCCATAATCAACGAATTTATTTCGCGAGTTAAAATTCAATTTTTTTTTATTGCTTCTCTCGTGTATCAGTGCACCTAGGAGCTGCTGGCACAGTGCCGGTGGAGGGATGTTTTGGACGATGTGGGGGGTCTTGACCAGGGAAAGCCACTTTGTATGTCGGCAATGGTAGGGTGTCCTCCAGGGGCTAGGGATTTGCCCCAGCCACTTCAGCCTCCTACCATTATCGCCCCCTAAGCGGCATATCATGAACCAGCCCCTCGCATCTGCCCGAAAGATCCCACCATTTATGCAGTAAATGAACCCGTGGTCTGAAATGAACCATAATCATCAACTGTATTGTAAACTGTAATTGTAACTACTAATCCAGTCTCAAAACTGAAAGTAAAATAAGGAAAAAATAAATAAAAAAATGTTTTTCATGTCTGTTATTACAAAAAAAAAGAAGATAAATGGCCACCTAATTAATTAAAAAATTCTAAAAATTCACTCAGCTCAAGGTATCTAACCTTTGCCTACAAAAATGAAACTAAAAAAAAACAATAAAATGAAGCATTTTCCGTTCATCGGACACCATTAGGTCACCCAATAACTTCAAATGCATGGTGATGAAAACTGTATACAATATTAATTTTTGTGCTAATAAGTCACAAACGAGTGTTTGAAGGTATCTGCGAGGAAATGTAGGTTTAGGTTATCCTATTATGCCCACCAAATGATAAAGGAAAAGAAAAATGCCAACTTGAGTCTTCTTAATTTATAGAAAAAAACAACTCACCTCACCTTACCTCCCATCATACAATAATGGCACAGAAAAATGACCATTTTCAAGTATTTGAAAAAAATGAAAAAATAAATAAATAAATCATAAAATTTTTTGTTCTTCGGTAGAAACATCTTTCGGTAAAATGGATTCGGTGTAATTGATTTTGGAATAATGGCCATTCGGTGAAATGGTCATTCAGTAAAAAAGAAATCGGTAAAACGTCTAAATACCTTTTTGAATCGATTTTGCTCATTACAGATTACACTAACAACGCACCAAGTATTAGGAAAAACAAAAATAAAAAAAACTACACAATATGCAAAACCGGTGTTGACTTAACAAATTTTGAATACGATTTATATTATATTTGAAGGATGCCAATGAAATTCGTGATTTTGGGCTAACTATATGCGCCACATAAAATGAAACGAAAAAATATCAACTAAAGGTACCAAGTTCAAGCGAACTGATCTATTTTTCCCACCCATAAATTTCTACCATACGTGTACCGAACTTTTGATGTTTTGTTCTACATTTAGTCGCAAATGGTTAGTCAAAATTAAATCGAACCGATACAGTTCCAAATGTAAAATATCACATTATCATGCAAGAAATATGGGACATCGCATAAATTAATGAATATGCGAGAATGTACGTAGAACAAAAATTAGACTTTCAGCGAGCACGTGCGAGACTCGAGTAACTTTTTTTTAAGGAGCAGCGGGAAACAATTATTTAGGTTTTGGACATCCGATAATCAAAGCTATAGGTACCGCAGATGGGTGAATCATTGTAAACGTAAGTAATATTGTGAGAATATTATTGAAAAATGTTCGTGCGGTTATAAAAACAACGAATATAAACGGACAATAGGCCCGAAAATTATTTTTCTAAAAAGTTATGGATAAGTAGTATAGACTCTGTTCTTACCACGGTGAATTTTGCCTCTTGCGGAACATCAGACTGTGGCCATATCAACGCTGTAATCACAGAGGGCCTTATAAATGCAACAAATAGCAGTGGCACAGCCGGGTAAATGTCGTTTATAGTCGCTGCGATTTTCATCTAAACGTACGAACATTAGAGCACTGGAATCAAACAATACTGCATCGGCCACCGTTACGCTTTGAAGACACTGGAAGCTTTTTCGCAACACGCGTTCCCCATCGTTTGCACAGAGAAGAGTCCTCGAGAAACTGGAATAATTAATATTATAAAACCAGTTTGTCGAAACAACACCGCATTGTGTTCCTCCGCCAATAATATTATCATTTTTTTCTTTCTTCTCAATTAATTAAATAACTAATTAATTAATTAATTAATTATAATTAATTAATTGGCCTAAATTCGATCCATTTATTGGTCCATCGACGATACTACAAGCAGGATATAGCTTAATCTGTGTCTTGCCTTATTTTTTTCCTTTTCAATATTTCCTATTCATTCTTTTTTTCAAGAAAAAAGAAATGAAAAACTAAAACAAAAACCCACAACGTATGAGAGAAAAATAGATTACCGATCTATTCGATAAACCTAAATTTTAGAACAATAGTTTGTAGCACAACTATAGTCCACGGGGTGGATGTAAGAACTGAAACTTCCTAGAGGTCCAAATAATTTTTTCAATTTATTTATTTAGGTACTTATTTCTTTATCTAGGTATTTATTCATATTTTTGGATGGGCGAGGATTCAAATAGAGAAAACTGGTGAAAGTGAAAAGGTATTGTATATTAGCAACTGTACCTAATCGAAAATTTATCATGATAATAAAAAAGATTTTTTATAAAAACGGGTTTTTATTTGAGAAAGTACTAAAAAGAAAAAAACAATTTCATAGAAACTTTAGGGTAGGACTAAAAATAAAAGCATGTGGTACTTATCCCCTATCGAAAATAGGCCTCAGTATCTAATTAACCTACACTTCAATTTTTAGTCCTAGCTTGAAGTTTCCTTAAACATATTTTTTTTCTTTTTAATACTTTTTAAAATAAAAGCTTGTTTTTGAAAAATGTTTTCAATGCGAAACACATTTTTAATTCCACTACTGGGGTCAATTTTGGCATTAATTTTTTCATTTGACCCATTCTTCAATTCCAGAGGCTTTAAAACTGGTGAAAATTTTAACTTCCATATTTTATTGTGCAATACATAGTTGGTTACATGATTGTTTTGTTGTACTGAGTTCAAATTTAATGTTCATTTTTTCATTTGACCCACTCTTCATCCCAGTGATTTCAAAAATGGACAAAATTTTGAATTTCATATTTTAATGGGTAATATAATATATGGTTGGTTATATTTTTTGTTGGACTGAATTTAAATTTCACGTTAATTTTTTCATTCCACCCATTCTTTCACACCAAGGGGATTCAAAAAGGGGATTATGATAAAATTTTAATAATTTATTGGAGTAATAAGTATACTTTCAATACTACTAAAATGTTTCTAAAAAATACTCGAACGCTGCTGTAGCTGTACTCATGAAAAGATTGATGTTTAAATTTAAAAATATCTAAAGAATACCAGTAGTAAGTGGGCACCTTGTGGACAATTTCTTTACCATTGACTGGAGCCACCTGTCAATGGTAGAAGTCCGTCCATTTTCCCCTCTTCTCGAGTGTGTTAGTCCCAAGAAATGTTATCCTTTTACCGTTGATCCGAAGGGCCGTAACAGCGGTAAATTTCCCTCCGATCATTGGAGAATTTTCTCGTCATCGGGCGTTAGTTGGTTGAATTTTTTTCGCTGGTGAAATTTTTTTTTCTGGAAAAAATTTTTTTTCGGGCGTGAAAATATTTTTGTGATGCGCGTTTGTGGTGAGCGAGAAAAAATTTTTTTTCCGGAGTGAAAAAAAATTTTTTGGACTTGGAAAATTTTTTGTGAAAAAAAGTTGACAAAAGTTATTTTAATTATTTCGGTGTATTGTTAATTTTTGGTAGTGAGTAAAATAGTATATATATAGGTGCACTTGCTCCGGATCGTCAGTGGCTACTTACGCGTGCTCTTGTAAACACCTCTGAGTTGTAACGCTCCAACCGTTATTAACTGGAAAAAACTTATTGCTATTTACTTATTGATTATTACAATTTACTGTAATTTTGTTGTGATTGAGAAAAAATGGATTCGAAATTTTTGAATTCTGTCAACCGTTTGGTTGGTGGTGGTGTTGGCGGTGTCATCGGTGGCACCAGTGCCAGTGGATACAATGCGTGCAGGAAGTTGACCAACTTAAAACCGAACTACCTGTGCTCTTGATACCCATTTTGGTCGATCAATGGTCGCACATTTATACGGTGGCGACAACGACGTTGATGGTGACAGTTGTGGATTTTCTATTTTCCTGCCGTGCCGTATAGTCGACCAATTAGCGGATGACAAGTCCGTTAGTGTTTTCAACCGTGAGGTTGGCGGCGTTTATGTGCATGGTCTGAAATCATCACCATCAACGGTGGCGGCATCATCGTCGTCGTAGGCTGCGGGTTTTATTAATTTGGAATTTATTAGTCGTGACGACGGGGATAAAAATTATGTGCAAAATTTCAACGCCGTAACCGAGCCCATATCGTTGGAGTTGCGGAAATTCTGCGATTTGAAAATAAATCGGTAGTACGAAGTTAGAAAAATTTGTGCTACCAACACCCCTTACAGTCGATCACTGCTAGCAACATTAAAATGTAACAATGATGATGATGACGGCAATGGTGGCAGCGGCGAATTCAATACATTTTTCTCACCCCGTTTAGCGAAAATTTTGCCCGATGACGCGGCCGTTGATTCATTTGCTGCAAGGGTAACATGTGTTCGTGTATTAAGTGTTGCCAACAACGCCTACCATACTGTTGACTTTGATTTTTTGAATAAACAACCACCTAAAAAGTTGTTGGATCAGAATTGGTGTTGCGCCGAACATTGTTTTTTCATCCCCTCCAAACAAGTTGATGGAATGGCGTGTGTCAAATGTACAGCCTATGGCACCTGTTACTGCCGTTGTTGTTCCTACATTTGAAAAATCCCGCTTAATACGTTTTTAGAAACCCGCAAAATAAAAGATTTAAACATTGGAACGTATTATATAATCATTAAAATCTCCCCCGTCGATACACGCTACAATAATCGAGCCCTAATGCCGAATTTAATTTTACCTGGTGAAAATGCAGAGTTCAGAACCTTCCTCCCAAATCGCCTTAGTAAAATTTTCAAAAATAACCCACTATCCTTAGCGCATTTTATTGACGCCGCCAAAGGATTGTACGTTATCGGTGTACATCCTAATGGTGTCGTTGATCACGAATTTGCGAGAGAGAATGAAAAATAAAATACCACCACCACCCATCGTCCTATGCGATTAAAATGAAATTAAAAAAAAAGGGTAGATTGGTAGCCGCAGCAGCTGCAGCAGTTGTTGCATCAACGGATGACGACGACGACGAAGAAGACAAAGACGGTGACTACCTGTTGTGTGAGTGTGTGGGTGAGTGTGCGTGAAAAAATAAAAATAAAAATTAGTGTGTGTGTGCTGATTGTTGTCAATTGTCAGTCTTGTGTGTGTGTGTGTGTGTGTGTGTGAGAAAAATCAAAGTGTCGGTGTGCAAATAAAAATCAAAGTGTGTGTGTATGCGTATGAGTGGAAAAAAATGAAAATCTAATTGCCGATTCACGCCAACGACTACCTGCACTGTGAGTGTGTGTGTGTGTGCGTGCGTGTGAAAATAATAATTCGAGAGTGGGTTGAGGATGATGACAAAGACGACGATGACGACGACGACCTTTAATGCGATCGCAAAAAATAAATAAATAAAATAAAAATCCGAATACCGATCCACTATGCCAACTACCTGTTGTGTGTGTGTGTGCGAATAAAATCCAAGTGTGCGTGTGTAATGACAATCACCATTTAAAATAAATAAAATAAAATAAAAATCCGTGTGCTGAATCACGCCGCCGACTACCTGTTGTGTGAGTGTGTGTGTGTGAGTGTAAATCATAATAATAAATAGAGAGTGAGTGAGTGAGTGGATTGAGGACAACCTTTAATGCGATCGCAAAATAAATAAAATGAAATAAAAATCCGTGTGCTGATCGACTACCTGAATTACGAGTGTGTGCGTGTGCGGGTGTATGAATAAAAAAATCTAAGTATCGGTGTGTAATGACAACCGCCATCTTCGAATGATTTGAAAGAATGAGTGAAAAAATGGGTAAGTCAAATATTTATACTCAGGGTGAAATATGATAACCAACCAATCAGGTGCGTGTATCAGTATTGTCTATTGTGATTGGTTCCTTAACGATTGATCATTTTACTATAAATATTACAACCCATCACCTTTCCCTTCAGTGTTATTTTGTCAGATGGTGAAGCTCTTGTCGGTTGACTATTGAAAAATACTACACCCCGCTCTCACTCAACACGATTTAACAAATATATTTGCGCTCTTTCATCCCTTCATTCTCCGCTAATTCATCGCTCTCAAACCACTGCCAATGCGCCTATCAGTATACCCGACTGACGCGCGTATTTTCACCTTTTCGGACTTATAAAAAATATGCAAAACTTTTTCAAATTTTTGCCAACACTTTCATATTTTTCCTAATTTTTCTTGGCGGTGAAAAGGACATCCGTTATATCATTTGGACATATTTTCACAGCTATTAAAGAATATTCCACGAATATTACGTGTTTTCGGACTTGTAATAATTTTTAAAAAACTTTTTTAATTTTTTCCGAATTTCCGTTGACCAAAATAGTATATATATAGGTGTTGTTGGGACAGTACCTCAGTTGCAATCTGACTGTCATACTGTACGGATGCAATTTTTGCACTCTCTCTCTCTTGTTTAAGCAAATTGAAAAAAGAATAATAATGGCTTTTAAAAATAGCGCCAAATTCCAAAACCACCTTGAAACCGTTCTACTTGCGCTCAACCCCTGTAGTCCCTGACGATAATGTCGAAAGGCGAAATGTGATTACGGCGATTGACGTGTTAGTCGAACAAGCTCTCCCACCCAAAGCAAAAATTAAAATGGTCACCCCTCACCTCATGCCTAACCTGGAGGAAAAGAAAAAGAAAAAGAAAAAAGTTAAGACTGCGCCGCTCACCAACATCCAAGTAGAGTTTATGGGTTTGCGTCAAACTTAACCTGCTTGTTTGGATGCTTGACGTACGAAAATTTCCGAACCTAAAACCGAACCTAAACCCAAACCCGAAATCGATCTTTTTGAATACATCGCTAACCAAGATTTCAGTGCTAGCAATTTGGAAAATGCGAAAAATAATCTTTTGGCTGCTTTAGAAAAAATTGACGTAACCAAACCCGCCCACGTCTCACCACCCAGACCATCCATCTTTTCGCAAGCGCTAGCCGATATTTCGATTGTTTCGTCATTATCATCATCATCATCACCATCATTTGAAAACAGCCCTTCTCAGGGCCAACCTCTCCCCATTCTTACTGGAGTTCAGATGAACGAGTTACTCGGTGAATTGGAACTATCTTGGGATGGTTTAGAATTCAACGATGTACCTCTTATTCCGATCGCCTTAGGACTCGAGGAGGACTTGTTGAAGGAACTGTTGGCCAAATTGGAGTTGTCCGAGGATAGCTCCGATGAAAGCGTAAACGGACTTTCACATAATATTAAGAGGAAGGAATTGTCAGCTGAAACGGTGTTGTCTTCGGACCACACCATTGAAAGCGTTGATAGACCTTTACCTATTTTTAATAATAATGATAATAATAATAATAATAATAATTTAGTGGAGGAACTGTTGGCTGAAATGGAGCGGTCCGATGATGACAGTTCCGATGAAAGCGTAGACGGACTTTCACCTAGTTTTAACGGTAATATTAAGGACCAAAAAAATTTAGCTTTAAGCGTATTCCGTACAGAGGCTACGTCGCCTCTATTTAATTTTAGTAGCATGCCTAGTCTAAGTCCTGTAAATATGAACATTCCCATGGATCCACCTTCACAAATGCCCGTGTTAACCCCCAATAACCGTGTGAAGGCTGTTGTGCAAAATATTTTCCCCAATGTTGCGGTTGTTGAGAGTGTGGCCGAAAGTGTTGTTGTTGCGACCATTGATGTTGAGAGTGTATTTGAGAGTGTTGTTGCGGGTGTTAGCGTTGAGAGTGCAGCTGCGAGTGTTATTGTTGTCATTGCCACCCCTGACTCAAAATTATATTCTGGACTACAAAATCCAGTTAAAAAAAAATCTCCCACAAATGACGGATGGCGATCTCATCACCAAAGCACTCGACGAGATAATTGCCTACGGTAAGATGAAAACCGAATGGCAACAGGGGGATAAAATGAATATCATGGTGAGTAATACGAAATTTAACAACCCCATCTCTACGGGGTACGCTTGTAACGATATGACGAAGAAACTAAAAGAAAAAGTAACTCAAATTCTAACTTCTGACAAAAATGTTGTTCTGACTGAATGCATTTTCACCTTACACGTAATCAACATGCCACGTGGTTCAAAACCCAAAAAAATACTGAACTTGGCCACTGACAAACATTTGAAACGCTGCATACTGCGCATTCAAAATAACGATATGTTTTGTGACCCACGGGACATCGTTACTGCCATGTCCTACCACACTAACAAGATTGGCGGACGAATACTGAGTGCAGCCGACATAGTCAACTTGCGCAAAGGACGTAACATACAGACTGACATGGCTATGAAGTTGTGCCTGCAGATCGACACTTACGACGAGTTTGCCGAAGGATTTACTTTGGAGGATATCCAGACCTGCGAAGAAATCCTTAACGTGCAAATAAAAGTCATCGACGTGCAAAACTTCAACTGTTTACTGTATCGTGGTGCCATCAAACAACCAATCGTACTCTACCTGTACAAGGATGGAAACCATTTTGACGTGATCACCAAAATGACTTCTTTCCTGGGTGCGTTGTACTATTGTGAAAAGTGCGACAAACCGTACCAAAACAAAAATGCTCACCACTGCCGACTGAAACCTGGTGCAGTGTGTAACCTGTGTATGAAGGCCGAGCATCCTTCCTACACTTAAGATAAGATTTTTTGTACTAATTGTAATCGTTATTGTTTTAATCGCGAGTGTTTAAACAATCATAGTAATAATGTTTGTGCCGCAGTATTCAAGTGTCCTAAGTGTTGTCTTATAATTCGTCGTAGTTCGTTTTTGTCGCATAAGTGCGGTTACGTGAAGTGTCTTAATTGTAAGAAAGTGGTGTTGAAAAAAAATCATCAGTGTTACTTGGTGTCAAAACCGCTGAAAGGTGGCTGGTGCAGTGTGGGGTGTAAAAAGTGTTTGCCGGGCAGGACAGTTGTCAACTGGAAGTGCAGTTACACGGAGCAGTACATCTTCTTCGACTACAAAGCGCAGCAGGAAACCGGGATCCATACGTTGAATTTAATCATCACACACGACTTTTCAGGTGAGAAATTTACATTTAACAGTAACGACGTCTTTTGCCGGTGGTTAATCAGTCCCGAGCATAACGGCTATACAGCCATCGCCCACTACACCAAAGGGTACAATTTGCAGTTCATCATGCAGTACCTGGTTGCCAACACCATTAAACCGAACATCATTTGCAATGGTTCCAAATTAATGATGTTAGAAATCCCGCACATTGGTTTGAAAATCATCGACAGTCATAATTTCGTGGCCAGTTCTCTTAGTGCTTTCCCAAAAACTTTTGGTCTGACTGAGTTGAAAAAAGGTTATTTCCCACACCTGTTCAACACCAAAGAAAATGAAAATTACTTTGGCCCAATTCCGGAGAAAAAACACTACTGCTACGACATGTTGAAGGATGGCGAGCGGTCTAAATGTATCGAAAGTGCAGGAGGGTTATGTGTTTGACATGGCTCGCGAAATTGCCGCGTATTGCAACTCGGACGTAGATATTCTACGGAGGGGATGCCTCAATCTGCGTGAGCAGTTTCTGGAGATCGGAAACATCGACCCGTTCTAGTATGTCACCATAGCCAGCGTCTGTATGGCTATCTACAGATTGAAGTACCTGCAGCCACACACCATCGGAGTCGTAGAGGAAAGGTTCGAGGACCGCTATTCGAAACAGTCTATTTCATGGTTGCGTTCATTCCAAAATCCCCTCATTCGACATGCTCTCAACGGCGGGGAAGTAGAAATTTGTGGTGCTTGGGTGGACGGCTACAACAAGAGTACGAAAACCGTGTACCAGTATCACGTTTGCTTCTGACACAGATGCTCTCGCTGCTTTCGCCCCTATTTCATCAATAATATGAAAAAAGAAACGATGGAAGATTTGTTGCAAAAGACGGTCGACCGGACAAGTCAATTGGAGTGGGATGGGTATACAGTGGTTGAAAAGTGGGAATGTCAGTGGGTTAAGACCAAGGAGTATAGGAAGTTTGTCATGGAGGGGGAGATAGTCAAACTGTTGAATCCTCATGGCGCTCGTTTTGGTGGCTGGGTGAAACTGTTCAAGTTGAAAAAAGAAGTCGAGCCCGAGGATAGTGCCAAAATCAAGTACGCCGACGTTGTCAGCCTGTACCCTAGCGTTATGTTCTACGATAATTACCCGGTAGGCCACCCGTTCAAAACGTTCAGACTGTCCAAACACAACCCCACCTGGTACGGTTTGATCAAGTGCAAAGTCAAAGCACCTCGCAATCTCTACATCCCCCTGCTGCCTGTCAAAGTGAAAATGGCCAAGGCAGATAAGCTATTATTTCCCCTCTGTTTGAAGTGTGCCAAAAAACAGCAAAGTGTTTGCGATCACGCCAGCTCCAAAAGGCAGTTTATTGGCACATGGAGTACGATTGAGGTGAATGAAGCCATAGCCCGGGGATACAAAATCGTTGAAATTTACGAAGTGTGGGATTTCGAGAAAAGTAATAAATTGTGGAAGTGGTACATCAGTGATTTTTCTAAAATTAAATTGGAAACCAGTCCGCACACCTATCCCTCCAACGAAGCCTACGCCCGGGATATTAAGGAGAAAATGGGTATTGTTTTGGACTTGGACAAAATTGAAGAGAATACGGGTAAACGTGCAGTTTCGAAATTATGTTTGAATTCGCTGTGGGGTAAGTTTGGTCAATGGCAAAACATGTCTACCGCCCAGTTTGTCACCGATGCGTCCCATTTCTACAAGATTTTACTCGATGATCGGTTGCAAGACATCTCCGTCATCTACATCACTGACAAAATGGTCCAGGTCAACTACAAGTACAAGGAGACGTACGTGAAAAATAACTACAGCACTAATATTTTTGTTGCCATCTATACGACCACCAACGCTCGACTTCGGCTATACGAGAAGGTGGCTATTATCAACAAAAATGTTTTGTACTGCGATACGGACAGCATAGTTTACCTGGATGACGGTGTCAATAATATCGAATACGGCGACATGTTGGCTCAGTGGACCGACGAGTTGGGAGGCGGGTACATCAAAAAATGGCTAGCCACCGGGCCAAAATCTTACTATTACGAAACTGATTCGGGCAAAGTGACCACTAAAGTTAAAGGTTTCACCCTCCACCATAAGAACACCCTTCGTATCAACGGCAAGTCCATGCAAAGTATAATAGAGGGGGCTATCCCAAATATTACTGTCACCGATCACCAAATCACCCGAGAACCGATAACCAAATAACTCACCAATAAAAATCTGACTAAAACGTTTTCATTTGGCTTTGATAAACGTTTGATTGGCGATAACTACGATATGGTGCCATATGGTTACGTTCCATAGAGAGTTGGTGGTTGGATGATTGTGATGGGGGCGGTGGTGGTGCGTACGCATATCTATAAATAAAAGTATTATAGGACAAAATTCAACACTTTTTTGTTTTTGCAATGGGTAACATTATCGAAAGTTTCGAGTACTTTGATTACCAAGCACCAAATTCGGCTAATTTGAACGACGACAACGGTGATTTCTCCATCATGGTGCACAACAAAGATTTGATTACCCACCCCAACAAGAGTGTGCTGGAGTTGCGTGGCAAGGTAACCGTTACAAAAGAGGATGGCACGTCGTTGGCTAACATAGATTTAGAAAAGTTGTTTGTCTGCAGAAGTGGTGGTTGGCTGAACATGTTCGAACGGATCGACTTTTACATGGGTGACAACAAACTCGACAATGTGCACAAACCTGGAATTGTGGGGTTGATGAAAGGGTTCATCTGCTTTGAAACGGATAAACAATTTTTCAACACCGGTTGGGACTACAACGTCGGTATCGACGAACGTAATACTCTCAACAGAGACGGCCATTTCCACGTTATGATCCCGATGTCTATTGTGATGGGATTTTTCGAAGACCACCGCAGTTTCATCTACAATATGATCCAAAAACTGGTGTTGTACAAGTTGGCCAATGGCGTTAGCAACGTATTCCAAACGCTAGGTGATTACAACAAGCACACTGTCAGGGTGGATCTTTGCGACGTTGTCTTCAAAATGCCGCATGTGAAATTCACTCTGGAACACGCCACCAAAATACGCAATGAAATTGCTAAAAATTGCAAGTACAAACTGAAGTACTGACGGTGGTTTTACACCAGCATTTCACCCTCTTCGGGCACAATTTCACTTGGGACATCCCTGTCTGTTATTCGAAGACAAATTACCTTTTGATCGCCTTCCAGACAGCCCGATCAAACGATGTCGCCGCCAACTCGTCGGTATTTGATTTTTGCGATTTGGAAAATTGTCAAGTTCTGCTCAACAATAATCGCTACTATCCGCACGAACATTTGAATCTGAACATCGCCGAGTACAAGTGCGGCACGCTGTATTTCATGTACAAACGCTTCAAAGCGTCGTACTACAGGCGTGACAACAATCGCATGCTGCCCTTACTCAGCTATGAGGATTTCATTACCAAAAACCCGATAATTGCCATTGATTGTTAGCACCAACCCAACATCCTGAAAGAATCTTAGATCAATTTGAAAATATTTTTCGTGTGGCGAAGACCATTACCCGCTAACACCATCATCCACTGTGTCACCATTGTCGACGACAAAGCCATCTAAAGTCCGCTGACAAACAACGTTTTCCACTGTTAGGCAGGCCCCCCTCACCGACGATTGTGTTTCACACTCACCGATGAGAAAAAGTATATATATAAGTAGGGCAGGGACAAAACGGCAGGACAGTATTCATTGTTGTTGCTGTTGTTACTATTTTGCTCTCACATTATGGCAATTTTGGTGAACGATTATCAGGCCGGGCATTGTGAAAGAAGTGGCAATTGTCGACATTACGTCGAACCTCGAACAACATTTTGTGGCTTCACCACCCGCTCTGCTCAACACGTATTTGTCGAGTGTGCGTTGTACCGTCGAGTACACTTTTAAATTTGTTCACGGCATTCCGTGGTCAAGTGGCTACTTCCCACTACCAGATGTCAAGTCTGCCCTGTGCAAGGCGATCAACGACGCCACACTTGTCTACATCAAAGGGTTGGACCGGGTAAACTTTCTTTTAGACTTGCCCGGATGTGCTACCGAGAAAATTGTAGATCTCGACGAATTTCCTGGCATTAGTAAGACATCACAGAAGACACCGTTCTTCTGCTGCGAATACGGCCATCTGCGTCACAACAAAATGAAATGCACTTTGGAATAGGCTATCAGGTATCGGGATTATCTTAGGGAAAATTATTACTACAAAGTGGGTGCCGGTGACTACGATTATTGTGGTTGACGATGTTGCTGCTGCTGCTGCTGCTGCTGCTACTACTGAAAACAGTCTTTTTCAAGACTAACCCCATCGCGAAGGGCGTAAAAACTATATTAAGGAGAATTTCAAATACTTTTTCAGATTTTGTGTGCGTGTGTGAAAATGCCATTTCATATTTCAGTCAACGATGTGCAGTCTATAATACGGCGAGAGTATCACAACGGTATATGCTTTGATAAAGTGTACCAGGTAGGTTTGTCCAGTTTCGTTACGCTTAACAACATTTTCAACATTACCGAACGTAATAACAGGTTGACATTTGTACATCATGAAAAAATTAAATCGCCTACGGTCGGTGTTGGTGTCGCTGAGGATGGTGCTAAAGAAATAGTGTCATCATCTTTGAAAAAAAATGTACGAGTACGATGTTGTTGTAGGCGGTGCACCATCACAACCATCACAACCACCACCACCACCACCACCGCCACCACCAGTAGCATCGTTGAAACTGGGCAAGAGAAATGTCAACAATGTTTGGTTGGATATTTTGGCTGATGAGAGTGAAAATGTCACCGTTGACGATGACTGAAGGAATGTGATCAGGAATGTTGTTGAGATACCACCGGGTATTTACACGGTCGACGATATAGCCACGTACTTGAGTGCAAATGTACCCATACCAAAAAATTCTGGATGTACATGAATAAGAATACGAGAAAAGTTGAAATGGGTGGCACCGTTCACGTTGATTTCACTCCCTTGGTGTCCATAGTCCCGACTTTAGGATTTGAACGGCGTTTGTACAAGAAACGTGGTCACCACAGTTCCCCGCACTCACCCGACATATTTTCTATAAATATGATACCTATACGGTGCAATTTAGTAAAAAGTAACGTCGAAGATACACATTTCAACAGCAACACTTTCTACAAATTTCCTTTGAACGTTGAACCAGGTGAAAAAATTATCGAAAGACCGAATACAATCGCTTTTTACTGTGTGAATACCGACACATTACACGATTAACAGTTGAAAATAGTCGACCAAGATAACCGTTTGTTCGATTTTCGCGGCGAAAGAATTAATATTGTTTTAGAATTCAAACCATTAACATGAACAACAACAACAACAACAGTGTCAATCAGTATCTCAAAGCAGAGAGAGAACTGAAAAGAAAATTCGAAGAATTAAAGTATGTGCGTTATGTGCTCGACACACGGGTGAATGAAGGTTTAGCACCAATTCTGAACCCAATCCTTGAGATTAATGCCAAAATTAAAAAGAACAACAACAACAACAACAACAAATCAACATCACAACTTACTGCTGCTGCTGCTGCTGCTACTACTTTGATTGTCGACCCTGATGATTAAGTTGCTAACAAACGCAAGTTAGACATAATGCTTAGCAGACAACAAGGACGACAATACATAGACACCTCTTATGGCATACGTGCAGAAAAAGATGGTTTCTACATCGGTAATGCTAAAGTGGACATTGTAGGTAATGATTTAGTGTTTGAAAGTATTGGTGGTGGTGGTAAAACTTACATCGGTACACCTGGTTTGTGGGAGTTATTAACCAATACATATCCTACCAACTACACTGTCAAAGATTTTGAAAAATATGTCCAAAT
Source organism: Ericerus pela (assembly GCA_011428145.1). NCBI lineage: Eukaryota > Metazoa > Arthropoda > Insecta > Hemiptera > Coccidae > Ericerus > Ericerus pela. The sequence goes on from WOFM01000279.1 coordinate 3,440,724, forward strand.
AGTAAAGGATACTTTCCTCTATAAACATAAAAACGATCCGTTCAGTAGAAAGTTAAAAATTAGAAAAAATACCAAATACAACGAAATAATCAGACCGATAGTCTATAAATATAATCTAAAAGGTGCCAAACATGAGGCTGATGAAGACATAATAGGTGAAGGTTTATTACCTAAAGTAATTGTGCCAAGCAGCAGCAACAACAACAACAACAACAACAACAACAACCGTGTCAAATACGTGTATTGGAATAATATTGACAAATTATTAGAAAGATTGTACATTTTATACGGTGAAATAAAATCTGGAAATACTAACCCTACCGTACGTAACAAGATTACAAACATTATACAAGAATTCAAAGAAATATGACAACAACAACAACAACAACAACAATGACGATGATGATGATGACTAATTATCCCGAAGGTTATGGTGAGAAACATTGCAGGAAAATATTAAGAGATTTTTTACCGCAGCCTATAGCGGCAACTACAGCAGCAGCAGCAGCAGCAGCAACGTCAAACTGCCACACCGCAGCCACCACCACAGCCACCACCACTGCCACATGGAGGGGGAAAGGTGTGTTGAATGATCTAATAGATAATTTACCCGTACCCTTACATTTACCTGGGTACAATTACGCTGGACCCGGCACTCCACTCGATCTTTACCTGGAAAAAGGTGTAAAACCAGCGAATAAGTTGGATGAGGCTGCTATGCGTCACGATATCGCTTATTCAAAATCTAATGATTTGAACGATCGTCATTCGGCCGACTATGTACTGCAGGAAGAAGCGTGGAACCGATTTAAGGTGGACGACTCGAGTGTTGGTGAAAAAGCCAACTCTTGGTTGGTAACAACAGCGATGCGTGCGAAACGCGCTATTGGTGCCGGTCTTGGTGTGAAAAACAAACCAAAATACACAGAATACCCGGCAAATTTGGACTGCGACGATACCCAGCGACTTGTGAATTTTTTGCAAAAGCCTAATGGGAAAGGTATTTGTGTAAAGTTTCACGTAGCACGGACGAAAGAATCGATTGCCAGTGATTTGAAGTTACCATTGACATCGCGACAGGCGCAAGCTGTCCGCTGTAGTCACGCGAAAGACAAAGATGCAGTGGTTCGTTTGTCACCCCCACAGTTAAAACATATAACAGCGGATAAGGAAGGTGGTTTCTTGCCGGCAGCAGTAGCAGCTCTTGTAGCAGCGGCTCTGGCTATTGCATCCGTTGTTAGCAGCAGTGTCAATGCTTGGAACAACAAAAAAGCTAACGACAAGTTGGTAGAAGAACATATCCGCCACAACAAAGCCATAGAGGCTAATGGTAAAGGCGTTTACATCGGCAAAAAGAAGAAAAAATCAACCCCAACCACCACCATCACCACCACCACTACCACCACTGCTGCAGCATCTGTCGCAGGTAACGGGTTGTACAAAGAGTTGCTGTTGAAAAAAAAAAAGCTCCTCTAACCAACATCGATATCGAGACAATAGTGAAATGTATAAATATTCCGCAATTTAGAGGTGTCTTTATGCACGACTTATTGTCGAAAAAAGTGCATAAAAACGAATGCGGCGTTGTCAATCTGGATAGTTATCGCGGCCACGGTACACATTGGGTCTGTTATTGGAAACTCAGCGACGATACAGTCGATTATTTCGACTTGTTGGGTGTACAACCACCTAGCAAATTGTTAAAATATTGGGGTAAACATGTAAAAGTATATTACAACGGTAGCCAAGTACAAAAAGTTGATCAAATTATATGCAAACATTTATGCATAGAATGGCTCACCCAAAGAAAAAAACAACAACAACAAAAAACAAAATAAAATGTAAAGTTTGCTGCATGTGCGAATGCAAGGGAGGAAAAATATGTTATTTACTTTCCTTGCTACGCTGTTGGTTTGTCGGTTTTGCAAATGGTAATTGCAACGATGATGATGATGATGAAAGATGGTGGCTGTGGTGGTGGTGATGGTGGTGGTGGTTGCAACGGCAAAAACAACGGTGAGTGATGGTGGCGGTGGTGGTGTTGTTGTTGTTGTTTGAGTGATAAATGTATTAATAATGACCGTTTGTAGGACTTTTTCAACATCTCAATCAACCCCCACTACACTACACTACGATATGCATGAGCAAGAAGCAAAAGAACTGCATAGCAGAGTGATTAAAAAATTTAAAAAATGCAGAATAATAATGAAAGGTATAGATGACATATAGGCTGCTGATTTACTAATAATGACGCAATACGGTAGACAAAATGGCGGCTACAAGTATATTTTCAACATTATCGACACATTCAGCAAGTACATGTTTTCAGTAGCGTTGAAAACGAAAAGTGGCAAAGAGGTTGCAACCGCATTCGCCGGTGTTATTAAAAAACATAAACGATGCCCCTCCAAGTTACACGTGGACAGGGGTAAAGAGTTTGTGAACAAAGATTTTAAAAAAGTATTGTCAAAATATAACATCATCATGTACCACACATTCAACGATGAAAAAAGTGCCATTGCCAAATGTGCCAATCATACGATAAATGAAAAATTAAAAGCCTGCTTCGAAATTGCCCAAAATTTCCGTTGGATAGATCCACTACCGCTCATTGTGAGTGAATATAATGAAAAAAATATACATCGATCAATAGGTACAACGCCCACGTCGGTAAATGCCGAGAATGAGGTCGAAATTCGAGAAAAATTATACCCTATTGCCGAATTCACTTTAGATAAGCCGACTTTCAAAATAGGCCAGCCAGTACGTATTCCGTGCTGGAAGAATACGTTTGGCAATAAGTATCGCCGAAATTGGACCAAAGAAATTTTTTATATCGCCACAATACGATACACCGACCCGATAACATATACAATAAAAGACGGCAACGACGAAATAATTTACAGACATTTTTATACTTGGGAATTACAGAAAACCCTAAATTTCGTAAGAAATTAATAGGTGTACGTGAGAGGTAAAAAAGGATTTGCCAACAAAACATTAACAAAACAAAGGATTTTCATCTCTCTCTTAATCGGTTGTTGTCGATAAACAGGTAATCATCGTCATCTCACCCTGCATACCTTTCTTCATTACAATACATCGATATTCTTTTCACTTACACAAATGACTCATCAACGTTACCCTGAAATACACCCACACTAGCATCGTCAATACTATCACTAGCAATGACACTAGCACCAACACTTACGCAACAACCAAAGGCGACTACCCTTAAAAAAATCATGAATCACTTTGTGTCTGTTGATTTAACCCGTTTTTCGTTTATTTTTATATTTTTGCCATTTTTTTAAATTTTCGTGTATTTTTAGCCGTTTTTTGTATTTTTTTATCCGTTTTCCGTGTTTTTTTATGTTTTGTGTCACCTTTTCCACTAAAATGCCAAACAAGACATTCAACAACATGCCCTTCATCATCTATTGTGACAGTGAGGACGAGTCATTGGCTGAGGCGGCGGAGGCCGGTTTGGAAAATGCAAATTGTAAGTACTTAGCGACACTAATACACGTGTACGCATGCCCGATAATTTTTTATAAACTTTTTATCATTTTTTAATCGTGTGTGTGGGGGCAACATGTGACCAGGGGGCTGAAAAAAATATTGTGACAGGTGCCATGTGGGGGACCACATGTAATTGTCTTTTTTTTTTTGCTCCAGCAAAAGTGAAAATAAGTTTTACCTATTTTTTGGCGGGGGTCACTGGCTAAATTACACGTGTTACACCCGCTTCCGTGGCGATATGGGTTATATTCGGTCATTTAAAAAAAATAATAATAACTAAAGAATGCATTTTTTTCGTGCAACACGTGGCAGGTGAAAATTAAGATAATTTTTATCTTTTTCTATCATTCTTTTAATAGGCCTAATTACACACACACAATAAACAAAGTGGAAATTATTATTATTATTATTACGTTGGTGCTTTTTTCGCGTAGCACCTCCCTCAAATGTCACCCTGCAGGGGGTCAGTGCGCTGCAGAGTGCCGACTCCAGTGCCTTGTTTTCACCCTCCAGGATGACGGCTTTGTCATCCCCAATGGTCGTTGATACACGCAGCGGGGTGTTTTGCCGGACTTCGTTGCCACAACAACAACAACAACAAGGACACCACCACCACCAACCCCTACATCACCGTACACGGAGGAATGCCACGTTTTCCGGCAAAGTAAGAAAATCAACAGCAACAACAACAACATCATCATCAACATCCACAACCGCATGCGGAATGTGGTAATTGTGCGTACATTTTTATTTTATTTTTCCTTTTTTTTTGCAGTCCAATGTGTCGAGTGTGGGCACACGCCAGTGGACGCGGCCAACGTGTTGTACCAGTAGTACATCGACTTTTCGCAGACCAAAATTGTGTACAAGGAGGCGAGCAACGTAGATGAGGATGAGAAGGAGGGCGCGTCGTTATAGGTAAAAAATCATTTACTACTACTACTATTACTACAAACTATTACTACGAATACTATTATTAATATTATTTTTTTCCCGACAGTACCGACATTTAGTCACCCCCACACCTATGAGGACTGGCACCAGTACCACCATCAGGCACCTGAGATGGCCACTGCTGCCACCACCAACAACAACAACAACAACAACAACGTCAATGTGGCAACGATGACAATGCTGATCAGTTCAGCGTAGAGTCGGCACCCGTGAATGGTAAAAAAAATACACATTCATTCATACATTCACTTACTCGAGTAGACAGACAGACAAACAGACAGACAGGCCAAATAACTAATTTTAATTTTAATTCCCCCCACAGACGATGAAAACATCGGAGCTTGTACACTGTGTCTGACATCACACGTAGGAAGGCTGCTGCTCACCGACATAATGGTACCATCAATCGCTGGACCATCGAGCGGTCAACAAACATTTCCTCCTCCTCCTCCGCATAGGGGTGTCTTTTGGCGACCATCGTATGTACCCGATGCTACCGACAATGGTGATGAAGATGACAAGGATGACGATGATAATAATTTTAATTTTAATAATAATAATATTGTTATGAGAGGCTATGGCAATGAACCCCGCACCCGGGAAGAAATTTTACGTATGAACCACGTGATAATGGTCCTTCTGAATGACATCACAACTGAGGGTGATTATTCACTCAATGATGATGATGATGATGAGCATCTTGTCGGGTGAAAACCTGTTGAAGCGGATGAGGGTTACTGGACAGCTTACAGCGATCTGTCAAACTCCACATCATCATCATTAGACATGTGGCGGTTTGACAGACACCGTGACACTAGAAAACTCCAATTTAGATTGGGACGATCTCAGCGCTGCTTATTACCCCACCGATGATGAATATTCACCATGGTTGTCCGATGATGAAGACGATAATTTCGGTTGGGAAATGCAGTCGGATTCGGGGTACAGCAGTGGGGTGTCGGATGGTGAGTCATTGTAGATATTAATATTAAGAATAACTAACTGTGATTTTATGACTGTGTACACATGTTTTTTGTTTTTATTAATATATATACATATGGTTAGTCCAAATAAGCACAAATTTTGTTTTATTTACATTGTACGATGGTAAAGTGTAAAAATGCAGAGTATAGAAGTGATAAATTTTGAAGAGGAGTGTGAGAGTAAGAGATCGGTTGAAATGTTTCCTAACATTATGAGGTGTGGAATATTTGGTCCGAGCAGTTGTGGAAAGACGAATGTTCTGCTAACTGTTTTACTTCACAAAAAACCCATGACATCAATAACTTTGTGTTCGCAAACAGCATTCCAAGACAAGTACAGACTACTGGAGAACCTGATTGAGTCGTACAATGCAAAGGAGAGTGAAAACAAAAAAATAACTTTCACAAAATGCACTCCAGTTAATTTAGTCAAACCAGAAGAAACTACACCGTGTACTTGTATAATTTTCGATGACATTCTCACAGAGGGGCAGGATAAAATCGCAAATTATTTTCTGAGGGGTAGGCATTGGGAAATTTCATGTTTTTACCTGGCACAATCATACACAAAAATACCGAAAAATCAGGTATAAGAGAAAATTTTAATTTTCTTCTAATTTCAACAAGATAATGTTAATTTGCGACAGATGTACGCTGAGTACATTTCAGATGTAAGTTTTCCAGAATTTAGAGAACTTTGTGCAAAATGTTGGCGTCAACCTTACAGATTTCAAACAGTTGACACCAAAAACAGTTATTCAAACAGAAATTTGAAAAAATTTTAAAAGCTGTTGAGTGAGTGTGCTTGATGGCTGTAGCCTCAACCAACCGACCAACCAACCGATCGACTGACCGACCAACTGACCAACGAGCCAACCAACCAATCAACCAACTAACTAACCGTACTACCATACATCATCGTCGTCATCATCATCATCATCATCCTCTTCCTCATCACCATCATCATAAGGAATATTATTACGGTTTTCAGTAATATCGGTAAACATCAATAAAACTGAACCATCGTCGGTGTGACCTGAAACAACGAGACCTTTCACATACTGCTTAAACTCATCCAATGTCAACTCACCTTTTTCAAACTGTTTTGTGATCCATTTGGGGAGAAAAACTTTGAACTCCATCAGGTCAGTCGGCGAAATTAAATGCGTCAACACGGATGGCCCGTATTTTGTATCAATTAACTCGATTGATACAATTTTATGAACCACGTTTAGTTCCAAATCAATAATTTTACGTAACTCGACTATACCTTTACCCACTTTGTCTTGATTTTATCAAAATAACTATTATCCTCCAAACTAAAACCGTAGAATTCCAAATGAATGGAACCATCGATTTTATGAGCAAATATCTTGAAACCATACACATTCTGATTAAACAGTGAAACCAATTTCTCATCGGACAACACTATTCCTATTCTCGCAGGTAGGTACACTTGAAGCATCACATCATCATTGTCTTTACCATTGAAAATCAAAGCTAAGAACGAACGCCCAAATCCGGTATTAATTACACGAACATTTTTAATTTTATAACAGTAATTCAACTTCAAATCTTTCATTTTCCAACACTCCAATTTTGGTGAACCAAGAGCATCGTTGACTTTTGCAACATATTCCTTACTCTGTCGCAGGTAGGGGAAAAATCTAAAACGGATGGAAGTGTTGTGGCTACTGCTGTTACCACCAACACAACCAACACCACCACCACAGACACCACTGCCACAACCACCACCGTGTCTGTACGACTCAATATCACAAAACCCATGATATTTTTATCGAATTCTCACACCGAATTAACATCGGGCATGAATTTTACAAACTTGTGTGGCAGGAAAACTTTGAAATAATATCGCTTGTCAATGTCTAAAACTCGGGCTATCAACCCACAACCAAACCGGGTTTCTATTTCACCAACATCGGTAATGTTGTAAAAATATTTTATTTTCAACTCGGCCAACTTATGTACTGGCAGCACTTTCACGCAAGGACAGGCAGCCAAATATCTAAGAACCTCGCGATGACGTTTCTTCAGAAAATTCTCATCTAAACCGGCCAAATCCATCGTGCGGGCAGCAGCAGCAGCACACATGTCGCAGAAAATCGCAATAAGTATTTTACAGTTAATAACGGTCGGAGCGTTACAACTCAGAGGTGTTTACAAGAGCACGTGTAAGTCGCCACTGACAATCTGGAGCAAGTGCACCTATATATATACTATTTTACTCACTACCAAAAATTAACAACACACCGAAATAATTAAAATAACTTTTGTCAACTTTTTTTCACAAAAAATTTTCTAAGTCCAAAAAATATTTTTTCACTCTGGAAAAAAAATTTTTTCTCGCTCACTACAAACATGTAGCGTGAAAATATTTTCACGCCCGAAAAAAAAAATTTCACCCACGAAAAAAATTCAACCAACTAACGCCCGATGACGAGAAATTCTCCAATGATCGGAGGGAAATTTACCGCTGCTACGGCCCTTCGGGTCGACGGTAAAAGGATAACATTTCTTGGGACTGACACACTCGAGGAGAGGGGAAAATGGACAGACTACCATTGACAGGTGGCTCCAGTCAACGGTAAAGAAATTGTCCTCAAGGTGCCCACTTACTACTAATACCTACTATAAAATGACAAATTTTCCATTAATTTGTATTTTTTCTTACCTTTATTGTCACAATGCCAAGGATGACTGAATAATGATATGGAAAGTAATAGATTCTCGTGTAGATTTTCTCCTATTTCTAGCATTACTAACTTCAGCTCTCTAACTTAAATAAAAACTAATGAATTATCCAGTGAAAGAGGAGAGGTTTATAGATTCCCAAAAGGATCAATTTCTCTTTAATTTTTTTTTTTTTCGTTCAATTTCAAACTGCTATGATGTCAGAAACATTATATCGATAGTAGATTTTTTCGAATTTTCTCATATTTTCAGTGATAGCAACTTCAGCTCTCTAGCTTAAATAGCAACTGAGGAATCAAAGTGAAAGGGAAGAGGTTTCTAAATTTCAAAAAATCAAAAATTTCTCAAAATATTTGTTTTTTTTTTTGTTTATTATACGCTTTTATTCTACTCACTCAATTTGTTGAAGTACACCGGATGATCAACTTCAGCGCTGCTTTCACGTTCCGACACACGCACACATACACTTATATCCGTTTTTATCAGTTGTTTTTTTTTCTCTTTAGCCAGCATTTCTGTCTTTTTATTATAAACTTTTATTTTATTCACTACTGCGATTTTAAAATATAGCAATACTGCAGCCAACCTGCCGAAACAAAATAATGTTTATTTCGCATGAAACTAGAGTCAAAAAATAGAAAAAAGCGCATCTTTTAAAAATTCGTTTTTAAGCTAATTTATTAATTTCTAAACTACTAAAGATGATTAGAAAATCATATAGGGAATTTTATAAATTTTATCCTCTTTTCAGCAACATCAACCCCAGATCTCCAGTTTTTAAGAGGCTGAGTAAATATTGATTGAAATAAGAGGTTTGTTTCAAAAATGAAATGTTGCGTTCAACTTCAATTGACAAGGGTCACGCACACAACTACGCTGCACATACAAAAGACACATCAACGAGAGTTAAGATCTGACTGAGTTACAATCCGATTTCTATTAATGTCTGACAAATAACACCTACATTACGAAACCATTTTTGGTTTAATTTCAATAATTTAATCACCACATCTCAGACGTATAGTTCACATTTTTCCAGTCATTTCGGACGTGATATGTTTTCGTAAGTTTAATGGAAAATTTTTGATTGTGCAACCTTTTTCATAGTGAATTTTTGGAAAAACTAATCGGTTTACAAAGAAAAAATAATAGATAAAAATATTGATCGCAAAAAATCTCCATAAATTCAAATCAACATTATCGTATAGGCTATTATACAGTCTTGTTACACGAAACGGTAAAGCTAAACAACCAATCACGGTTTCATCCTTCAATTATTATCTTCGTGAAATATTAACGAATTATTTGCAGGGAAAAACATCACAGCGTGTTATAGTTTATGAAAAATCGGTAAGTTTGATATTGTTTTTTGTTAAAATTATGTCAATATATTATACAAATTAATAAACTTGGAGGGGATCGTTTTGATGAGATAAAAAAACTGCGTTTAGGTGAATTCTCTCAAGATTACCTATATCATCTGTGATTTCGTAATTCATTATCATTCCTTTCGTACGACATTTTTAATTCTCAAGGCAAGGTACGAGAATTTTGAATTATGACTTCTCTTTTAATGCCCTTCTGTGGCCACACCGTATAGGTAGGTATCTCTTTTGAATATTCGTTGATTTTCGGACGAGCTGGCCCATTGGTTTAACACACTAAAACATTTAGACGGAAATGAGACAACTCGATTCGAAAAACGTTAATCAGTTTACACGTCGAATTATTAATTAACTATGCCGGGTTCTTGTTGTCACACTACGCCACCATTTCCCAAAATGAACTCGCTGACAAAAGGTTAAGGACGAATAGAATATTCAGTAGCGATATTCAAACGATCGCAAAATAACAATTGTTAATCGTGCTTTTCTAATTTATGAAACGAATGTTTGACGTGTCGGTGTTTTTCGTACTTTTGGCAAAAAATATTAAAAAGTAAGTACCAGTATTAATCTTGTATATTTAACAGCTTAATAGGACTGTTCGATGTAGAAACAAAAGTTGAACATTTCAGCCCATTTTAATACGGCGGACTTCTCGATTTAGAAAAGTGCGGACCTTACAGTTATTTTAGGGTGAAACTCGAAAAAAAATTTTTCTACATCATTTTGAAAGCATCAAATTTCCTGACCTTTCTCAATAAATCAAGTTTTGATGAAAATTTTTCTTCTCAAGATGTGATCGTATTTGTATCACGTGCCCCGTGTGTCTCAATCATTTCCTTTAAATCAGAAAATTTATTTAAATTGATCTATTAATTGAAATTTTGAACAGTTAGTTTCTGATTTTTTTTATTCCACACAAAACCAAAACTGCAGGGTCGAACTGAGAACTAACTTTCGGCGCAGAACTCATCCGGAAGTAAGAATTTCCTAAAAGTAGCATTTTTTCGCCATATCGAACACACAGCTAATAGCATACAGTTAGCCTGCCTACGATTAAGATTCCTAGGCTATATTTTCGCACAGTTTCGTTCAAGATGGAGATGTACTTATTGACGTGAAAAAGATTTGGCCTTGCTCCAGGAAGCAAAAATAATAATAATATTACTTACTATTACAAGTTTGACGATCTAATTGGCGACTAATTACAAAGTTTATAGATGATTTTGCAATTCATAATTTCAGCGCTTCACTTAATAATGGAACGTGACGGAATATAATTATAATAGTTTATAATAGTCTGCGGTGCAAGTAATAATATAATCGAGGAAAAGACAGATGATACAATGCCTCTACATGAGACATCTTTCCGAATCATTAAAAATTTTTTTTCTCTTTTTTTCTCATATAATTACGTCACATTCGATGATAAAGCATTGTCACGTAAGGGCATAGTCGTAAACGAAGAAATTACCATACCAATTAATGCAATACGACAGTAAGTCCATCAATTATCATCGTTCCCAACATTTGGACTAGTATGAGTAAAGCCCTACAGATACGAGTCCGGCAATATGCCATTTTGTATCCTACAACTTATAAGCGAATTCATTGATTTTCAAGTTGGATTTGATAAATTTTAAGTTTTAGATTATTTTATTAATTTTATAGAACTTTGTCATTGTTTCACTTGAAATCTACTTTCGTCCTACAGATTGAAGGGCCAAAGAAACAAGCCTCTTATCATACCCAATTTTAAGGGAACAAACTACAAAATTTAAGTTATCAAATGCAATTTTGAGGGAACCAATTCCTGTAGATAGTTAAAATTTTTGTGAAACGTTAACATACGTTTGCTAAAAATTCCGTGATAATTTCTCTGAAATCGTACCATTAGTTATTGAAATATAACTGAAATTCTGAAAGGATTATGTAAAGTAAACTTTGGATACAAAATGGCCTATTGCTGTACTTGTATTTATAAGGCTCTAGTGTGAGTAAAGTTTAGTTTTTTGTCGCAGGAGTGATCTTGGGATTTCTCACTTGGGTATGGAGGTGGGGCTGTTTACAACAATCCAAAATGTCTAACGAAAAATGAAAATAAGTTGATATTCAAGAAATACCGACTCAAAACAGTTGTAAAAAAGGTGGAGTTCTGCTGGGAGTTTACTCGTGAAGGATTGATGTGTAAACATAATAATAGTGTGGTTGTGTGCATGCACAATGCGTTGCGCACACACACAATTACACAACCATACATCATGTGACACTCAAACGAGAGTTACAGTTGTAAGAATTATAGTTACGTGATTCTAACAATTGTAATTCTCAATTAACCCCTACCATAGACACCAAACACTAAGATGTTTACACATAAAAAATGCTGGCTGTTTTTTTGTTTCTCAACTTTGTGATTTTTCCAAGTGTATTGCGTAAATGTCAGTTAACAAAAGGCTGATTTAGTGAGGAGGGCAGGGAGAAATGGATCCCACTGCCCTCTCAGGATGCTTCTGCCTTGTTGTGGTATAAAATTAGTGTTACAATCATGTTTTTTCCAACCATTCCATTCAACAATCCAAATGGTAATTTGGATGATAATATTGCAAGTTAGAGATCGTTTGGTGTCACAATCTCAACCCAAAATGTCAAAGTATTCGATTTATTCCATCTGGTGCTCCCACAATTGCTTGAAGAATTCATATATGAAGATGATAGATTACCAAATTCCATTCTGCTCCCTTTCCCCTTTGGCATCAGATATGACTTTTCTAGACCAATGGATTCTTATCTTCTTTAAATGGCGCCTCCCTCGCATATCGTTTAAAACGTCTAGTCTCTCACTATGTCATCTGATTCAATTCAAGCATCAAGATAAAACAATTTCATTCAATAACAACAATCGTAATAGACATAATATGTTAAACATGAATGGGTCCTCTTGCCCTCCTAGACCGATCTTACCCTCTATAGTAAGGAACCATTGAGAATGCGGTCTCAATACCGAAAATGCGATGGGACTACTTTATGCCAAAACATGGGTTTGGGGTATTTCGAATTCATGGCAGCTGCAAACATGCTGACTGTTGATTAGCAGCACTGCATTATGAATATCCAATTTAGGTAAAACTTCATGTGAGCCAAATATTAAAAATGAATTTCATATATTAGATTCTCATTGGAGTATACCAAAGCATAGCTCTATACCATAAAAATTGTCTTATTGCAATTTAATTTCGGTTTCTTCGAACGACTCGAAGATGCCCTCATTAAGCCTTACGAGCAAAGTCTACGAGCTGACCATATTAGGGTGTAGAAGCATTATCGACTATATAGCACACTAATTTAAAGGTTAATTGTTTTAAATAAAATGCATAATGTTTTTTGTGTTCTAGACATTCATATTATATGTATATGTAAAACAGTACCTATATATTCCAGAGTTTTTGTTTTTCAAAATTCATGTGGAAGGGATAAGGTACCAGTGGTACTGAGCCGTAGCGAGTGTTATTTCAAAGAGACCAAAAAAGTCCAGTTTTTTTTTTCTTAATAAATTGTTGAAAAGTAAAGAGCTAAATTTTTTAGACGATCTGTCAATTCATTCCGAGCCCGAAATTTCTCTCTGAGGGCCTGTTTCTCTAGAGTACACAGCATATAGCCGGGTTTGGAATACTTCGACATATACTTAAGTGTATTTTAGAAAATAATCATTCAGTAATTGTTTTTTATTTCTCCTCTCTCTGCGGCCCAGCTCAACTCTATAAAGAAACGCCCTTGATTACAGCTCTTATTTTAATTTCCAATTTATTCAACGTAACAAACACATTTTTATTTTTTGAGTACATAACTGGTTTATGATACACTATTTTAGTTAATAAACATTTTTTTCATCATTAATTTCAGGTGAGTAAAATAACTTTTTACAAGAATATGAAAACTCAGTTTAGAATTCAAATTCGTAGATAGGTGGGTTCCTTCGTAAGATTTTATTTATTATTTGATGCGGCATTTTTAAAAGATTGTAGGTACCAATTCAACTGGAATATGGATATGGGAACAAAATTCTTTCCTAACCTCTGAACAATGATATTTTTCTCAAGTTCTTTAGTTGAACAAATAACTTGATTAAATTATCGTAGATAGTAGAAAGTTCAGAAGACGCGCGAATGTTTTTATTTTAACTAATTAAATTCGCATTCGGGTATTGCAAATGTTTATGAAATAAGTTGACAGGGCATCAAATGCAGTACTTACCATAACTTAGATTAAATAGAGATATATTTGAAACGTTGCAGATTTTGCAGAGTCAATTAAATTTGGATACAGGGGAAAGAGTAAAAATGGACGAATCGATCGCAGGTTACTTCGTTGGTCGATCAATTTTCATAACCGGAGGTACTGGGTTCATGGGAAAAGTTTTAATCGAAAAATTGATACGTTCTTGTTCCGGAATTGAAAAAATTTACATATTGATAAGACCTTCGAAGAAAGGTAGTCCAAAGGAGAGACTAGCGAATATTCTTTCTATGCCGGTAAGTATAACGCACATTATTTTTTTCATCGTTTTACATTGAAACTATTTCGAATATGACTCGAAAAAAAAAAAAAAGATCATAATATTCGATAGGTAGGTACGTATTATGTATAAACTTGGTATCAAGGATAAACACTAGGAACGTGGATTCAACTGAGAGCCAGACCATCCATCTCTTGTATCTGATTCATATCTAAACAATAAATTAGTCGTATAGATGGAGCTGATAATTTCAAATTTATAATCAGACATGACTTTTTCAAAACCTTTTGCGTTGACTGGATATATCCATTATGATCTTCTAGAAGAAACAAACCAGGTTTAAATTTATGGAGGCAAAGTTGGTCAATATGCATGAGACTATGACGTAATTATAGCATTCCATTAAACGATGTTTTGCAGGTATTCGATCGTGTGAAATCGGAGAGACCAGGAGATTTAGAAAGAAAATTGCATCCGATACAGGGAGACGTGACCGAATTAGGACTTGGACTGTCTCCTTGTGATCGTAAACTGCTTATTGACAACGTATCAGTGGTATTTCATGCCGCTGCCAGCGTCAGATTTGATGACCCTCTTAATGAAGCAATAAAAATCAACGTGCGAGGAACGCGAGAAGTTGTCAACCTTGTGAATGAATTGAAAAAAATATCAGTAAGAAAATATCGTTATTATAGTTACTGAACAAAGTTTAAATCGGATGTTAAAAATATTGTCAGTCACCTTATACAGTGGTCCAGATTACCACTAAAATTGGGAAAAAAAGGCTGCAGCAATATCATAACATAATGTTTAGATGTATTTAAGTGATTTTTTTATTTTATGGTTTTCCAAGATTCAAATGTTTTCTTCATTTGAACGTTTTCGAATCTTCAAAATGAGATAAAACAAAAATGAATAAGTAGTTCATCATTGAAAATTGAATAATATTGTGTGACAGGTGTTTCTTTATGTTTCGACCACATACTGTAACTGTTATCGTAAAATTATTGACGAAGTTGTTTATCCTGCGCCTTACAATTGGAAAGATGCAATTTACGTCGCAGAGAACGCCGACAACGAGACTTTGAGCATACTTTCTCAGAGGTTAGTGCCTTCCAGTGAATACGCATATTTTTGAGCTCAAGATCAATTTCAAAATAGTAATAATAATAATAATAATATAATAATAATAATAATAGTAATAATAATAAAAATAATAATCTACGAAATATAGGTAGGTAGAAAGCGAAGAAATAATAAAGTACCTGAAGTATAAGTAGAAGACTAGTTTATCCAAAATATGAAAAAAAAGTTGTGAGTTCTGTTGGGGCTATACTCATGAAGGATTAATGTGTAAATATAATGGTTTGGTTGTGAGCATGTGTGTTGCACATGCACACAACCACAATGTAACTTGTACAAGTTATAATAGTAATTCTCCCTTACCGTAGACTGAGTTTTAAGATGTTTACACATCAAAAAAATAGTTTTATTGATGAGGAGAAGAGGATTCATAACAGAAGCCATTCTTTAAAACGAAGAAGTTCTACTGTTTCATAGATTTGTACATTCTATTGAAACAAGTGAGTTGAATTCTGAGATGCGCACATGTCCTAATGGCTTAAAACAATATTACCAGACACTGCATTTTCGAACAAATATTGAATTTTTAAGGTATTGTACACCATAATTTAACAAATACATTTGTATAGTTATACGATCAAAAATTATTCTGTAAAATCATTACAACACTAAAGAGACTCCATATGATTTTTTAAGGGGTGTACCTCTGAAACTGTGATTGATAAAAATGATTTTAAATTGGACGGTTTCAGTGTAAAATGGTTCAAGTCAAAAATTATAATTTTTTAAGAGACACAATGAAGTGAATAATTACTCGAATTTACTTGTTTTCAGTAATTTTTTGAGTGATTTTCACAACTTTGTGTCCAACATATCATTTAGTAGCAATATTAATTTATCTAAAATTACATAAATAGTGTTACCTAACTGACTTGTGCCCTTTAGCACCATTTCTCTGAGTGACTTATTCTCTTTTGCACAATGTTTCTAGTAGAACTTACCTATAGTATTCATCAGTTCTAATGCTAGTATTCGAATGGTTGTTATTAAAGGAATTTTTTCAACACATTTCCTCGAAGAAAACAATATTTCTTTTTTTTTTGAATAAGTAAAAAATCCAAAAAATCAAATAAGTACTTGAAATAAAATTTGTACACTTAGATGATTTTATTTCCTGTAGGTAACTACGTTAACCATAAATGTAGGTAAATACATAAAAGACTAAGTTCAAAATATACAATTTGAATCTTATAGGTAGGTACTCATTGCTCTTCTTCTTCATCAGAAAATAGAGCATAATAGGGTTATTACTTTTTGTGCATAAAATTTTCATAAAAATTGTGGTAATCTGGAAGAGAAGCTATCTTTTTTCTTAAGAAATAGGTAATGGCTTATTATATTATTGTAGTATATTGTCTACATGGGATAAATTGTGTTACAAATTAATGAGAAGAAACTATCATTTTTCTCTTGAGTCAATGATTTAGATCCTTATTATTCACCTTCTTTACCTAGATATTTCTCATATTAAAATAATTATCTGTGCAACCAAGAGAAATAAAAA
The DNA here is from genome assembly GCA_011428145.1 of Ericerus pela. Taxonomy (NCBI): domain Eukaryota; kingdom Metazoa; phylum Arthropoda; class Insecta; order Hemiptera; family Coccidae; genus Ericerus; species Ericerus pela. The sequence goes on from WOFM01000279.1 coordinate 3,457,440, forward strand.
AAATTTCAATACGCTATGCTATTTTTTGGCCATCTGTATATCTATACTTATTTCAAGTTTCACCATAATCAGAGAACAAAAAAGATTATTATGATTTTGAAGGAAATTCCTTTTTTTACCTCGTACATTTCAGCCCCAACAATAGTTTGGTAGAAGAATACCTGTATAAAATGTTTTTGTTCAAAATTTTTTGAATAATACCTATACTTATTGTTTTTGTGAAAATTTTTTTTAGATCCATTGGTTATTAAGAAAAATTATAAGAAAACAAACTAAAAGTAATGAACCTGTAAACTACTTTGTTTTAGTAGAAACACACTGTATAGATATTCATTCAAAAGAAAACTCCATTATATCCCTTTTAAACTTTACTTTATTTGACTAGGCTACATCAGGAAAATTTTCAATTGTGTAGCTGGGTAACCCTGGGAAAATTTCTTTCAAAATTTCAACTTCTGATTTTGTTTTTTTATTAGAGCTTACTTTATGAGTATTTATCTAAAAGTTAATTTTTCTAAATATCAGCTTCAAAAAGTATGTAGGTATAACTACTTCATAAAGAAAAAATTTTGAATTTTGATAGAAATGACATTGAAAAATTTCCAAGTATTACCAAGAACATATTAGAATCGTAATAATTATATTTTTGTAAACCTACTAAGGACTTATACATGTAAAAGTTTTTCAGTGATATTTATTCTACAGTAACTGATCAAAATAATAAGCTGTTTCCTGCAAGAAATCAAAATATTATACTTATAGGGTAATTCATAATTTTCCTGTTAACTATTCTTTCAATATTTCAACATATCAAATGATAATATATGAATACTATTCTCAAAATAGTGTGTTGGATGACACACAAGAAATTCTGATTAACACTCAAAAAACTAACTAATGTAAAATTCTGGCTCAAACGGCTTGAAAATCAAATTCTCAAAGGCTAGAAAAATTTCTGAATGTTTCGATGTCGTTTTAACCTATATTTCTCTTTACTTCAATTGAATATACAGGTCTGTCTCTCAGGAGATGGTGAAAATAGAATGAAACATAGGGGGCTCAAGGTCCTGTCATTTTTTCTACAAATGAAAATAAGTGGAATAATTTTTTTGTTTTTCTTAATATTAAATATTTTCAAATTTTTTAAAGGGGCCTTCATCATGTTTTACGAGGCTCAGTACCCATTTCCCCTTAGTATTATCTCCCACTATTAGTTAAACTTTCATCAAATAACTAACTTTAGTGATACCTGATCATTTATTTTTAAATGAGGGAAAAAATGTGAAGTAATGATGTATTACCTATTCCTCACATTATAATTCTATACGTTGAAAATATACCTGTAGTCCAGAGAATACTGAAATCTCATTATGGAAAATTTCTATAGCTTATTTTTCTCACTAATCTGTAGAGATGAGCGTCCTAAATAACATTCTAAAAGTCTCAACTCCACCCCTCTTGCTACAATGGGAATTATAGAAAATGTGCCCCCAAATCAGTTTTTTTCAATTTTCTCAGGAAATATTGACTGTAGTAGAAAAATAGTTCAGTCAAAATATGTTTAACATTATATTTGCAATAAAGAAGGTTCTTATCTGTTTTTGTGTATGACATTTCTCAACCCTAAAAAGTGAGCCTGAAAAATACAACTTTTTATACTCGGTGTTAGAAACTAAATACCAGAAAATGTATAAAAACTACCCCTAAAATTGTGAGGTTTTTGATACGAACTCGAACCCAGCGATAGATTACGTAGACGCTGTCATGTCAAACAAGAAAATATTATTGGTCCTTGTCCCCATTATTTTAAAATCCGACTCTGAAAACACGTTTTCTTGAAAAATAGTATGATACCTATCATTCAAACTTTAGTATATAGAATTATATAATATAGCTACTTACAGTATATTATACTAGACTCGTAGTTTGATTCTGAACCCGTGTCTCTGAATCAGTAGTACGTAGCTACTAAAAATTTTTTTTTTTTAAATCGAATATCTACCCGATTTCTTCATTAAAAGCTGACAGCCCTAACCACTACTTTTGAGAGACGGTTTAAGAAATCAATTACTAAATGAGAGTAAACATTTAAAGGAGGGATCACGACCTTTACAAGCTTCCCTTTGGTATACCACAGCTTTCAATCAGAAAAAATTTTTCAGATACCTAGGCCCGTTTCCGAATACGTATGTATTCACAAAAAACCTATCAGAACAGTTAATAAAGGATGAGTGCGAAAATATACCAACAGTTATTTTCAGACCATCAATTGGTGAGTAAATTTCCAAAAATGCGATTTTCAACAAGAAAAAGTACTTTCAGCCGAAGGTTACGTAATTAATCTGGTATCATTCAAATGTGCAGTTATTAGTTCAGCCACTGAACCCATTCCAGGATGGATTGACAATTTCCTTGGTCCAATAGGACTGATCGCGGGAATTGGTAAAGGTGTCATTCGCTGTGCAATTTCACGACATGATACTCGTCCTGATTACATGCCAGTAGATATAGCCATAAAGGGAATGATTGTGGCTGTGTGGAAAGCTAGAAAATTGAAGTATGACTAATATCGATAAGTTCTGATACATTTGTTTTAAAGTTTCTTAAAACCATTATTTTACGCGCAGAGATAATCAGTCGAGCCTAACAATATACAACAGTTCTTCTGGCTACAAATCTGTAACATCGAAAGAATTAATGCAGCTGGGTATGGAATTCGCGTACGAATGTCCATTCACAGAATCGATATGGATTCCCTCAATAATGTACACGACAAATAAAACGTGTTTTTGGGCCAATACAATTTTAAGACAAGTACTTCCATCAGTTGCGATAAATATGTTACTAAAATTTAAAAACAAACAATCCATGTAAGTTAACTCAGCTTGCGTCGTGGAATATTGTTGCATCAAAGTTTTGTTCTCACACAGTTCAATTTGAAATACTTTTGAGTGTCTATATTCATTTTCAGAGACTTGGTGAGACTGCAACGTAAAATTTATCTAGCAGCATTAGCACTATCGTACTTCACGTCGAAAAGTTGGATGTTTATGAACAACAATTTCACGGACCTAATCAACGAGATTCCAGAAAAAGAAAAAGAATATTTTGATTTCACATTTGAGGATATCGACCCAATAGTTTACATGAGAAATTCCTTCATGGGTGGTCACAAGTATCTCATTAAAACGGACTTGAGTCAAATTCCAGCAGCAGCTAAAAAACTACGAAGGTAATAGTATAGCGAAGAGAGAATTATATAGGTACTACCTATTTTAGTAATATTCAAGAACGATACCTATTCAAAAAGCGAGATTTTCAAGCTCATAATTTAAAAAAAAAAAAAGAAATACCAAAGAAAGAAATTAATACAACGAAGAAATTCAAAGAAAAAAAGATTTTCAATTCATTGAAGCATTTTCGTAATAACTCATTTAAAATGTCACTTTGTGCCGAATGCAAAAATTATGTTTATTTGAAAAGCAGGTATTACAGAAGCAGGGGTCCGTCCAGAACTTATATACGGCGAATTATTGTTCACGTTTTCCTTAAGTAATAATATAATTCTTGCATTCGACTCTAAAACATTCAAGAAAATTCCATCAAATTTATGACATAACCAAAATCGAGCCACAGAGGTTGCTACTCCCTCCTAAGCAACATTTTTGCACCAAGAAAAATTTAAATTGCATTAATTAGGAACATGAAAAGGGATCTATAGTAAGGCTGAATCAGAAATGAAGCGAATTTCATTCCGCAAATAGGATCTGACAAATTAAAAAACATATCGATACTTTTATATTTCTTTTTAGTTTTAAATTTCGATTTGAACTTCTTTAAAAGCATAAAAAGATAGAAATGGAACAATCCAATTGAGTATAAATTCTGCATGATCGACCATTAATTTGGTATAAGTAGTGCGGTGACTCAGCTGAGGTATGGATAGTGGTCTGTGTGGCGGGTTGGCTGCCCAGCATAGCAACCAAAACGCTGAAGATTCCCATCAGCTACCTTCACATTACCGACACAAAATGACGGTGTATTCGGTTTGGTTCACTCGTCGCTCCAGCATGTGATTGGAAAATTAACGCTGGGAGATCATTGGCCACCAGATCTCCCCTATCCTCTCCACCCATATCGATATTAAGGACCTTCAAACGTAGAATAAAGTGGCTAAGTGGTCAGAGCCCAAATAATAAAAAAAAAAAAAAATTGAATTAGGTATCGAAAATTTGATGGTGTGTTCTTTTATTTCTTATGTTCTAGGATGAGGCTCATAAGTAACATCGTAAAGGTCATTTTCTGGATTTTAGTATTCAGTTATTTCTTCGAGAAAATATCATCATATTGGGATAATCTTTTCTAAAAAATTACAATTTTACATTAAAAAATTAAGTTTGTAAATATTATAACACCACGCCATTTTTGTTCAGAATAAAATAATTTTGAAAGCATTCGTGCTTTTAAACATAAATACAATTCAAAATAAATGAATACAATATAACCATAAAATTTTAATTTGTATACTTCATAAAAAAAAGGTGAAGCAAATACACGTTGGCATGTTGGTCTTCTGCATTCGTAACGTGTTCTTCGTTTCCTTTCTCAGGAAGTCACTCAAAATAGCCAGTTTTGCACGTTACACACAACACAACGGAGCAGTTTATATTTATCACCAAAATAAAACAATAAAAAATAGGAAAATACCAGTAGTCTTGAAGATGAATCAAAAGAGTACCAGGAAATTTAAATTACGTCATAATTTAATCCATCTCTAAAGTTTCTGACGTGATTAAGGTATTAATTAATGAAAACGTAGGAGAGAAGAATTTGTTCAGAGATCCAATTGGAATTCGAATCCAAAAGAGAGGCGTACAGCCCCGGATAAGGACCAGTGCAATTTAGGCCACCAGCAATCACACCAACCTGGACATACGTATTAGGTTTTTTTTTAAGTGGACAAATCAATGGTCCTCCTCCATCACCCTACAAAATATAGATAAATGGTAGGTATTAGGTAGTGCATAAAAAAATAGCTCAGAAAATACGCAATTTGAAGAAATGTCAACTTCGGAGTGAAAAATGTTTTACTTTGCATGTGTCGGTACCAGGGGCTCCAATAGCGCATATGAAACTCGGATGCAAGATGAACCTAGGACCTAAAGGTGATTTTCTCAAAATGGCCAAACACTGATCCGAAGGCATCAATTTTAAATCAATTTTGCTCAAAATATTTCTCACAGATTTTTCATCTGAAATAAAGTTTTAAAAATAAAAATTTCATTCAAAAAAGTAATAATAATAGACGTATTTGGAAAATGGAAAACAAAAAAAAATTTACTTGCAGATTTTGCTCCCCATCCGGTAGCAATACAATGATCGAAATCGTACATGTCCATGTTGACAGGTGAGTAAGGTGACTGTGTCAAAGGCAAGCAAATGGGTGCAACGTTTGTTGCATAATTAAAATGCCAACGAATTACCACAAAGGCCAAATCATGAATTAAAATTTCTTTCATATAGTTAGGATGTATCAAAATTTTTTCAACAAATCTATCTTGATGTGGCACTTCTTCTGAAGCAGAAGTAAGGTCATACTCTCCAGCTCGAATGATTAATGAATCCATATTCTTGTGGCTAATATGAAAAATAATTATATAGGTACCTTTATTTAAAAAGTAAAATAAACTGTTTAATTGTAACTCATGAAATAGGTAGGTATTTGTAAATTTTAATGGATTATTAATAAACTCGATATGATTAAAAATGTTTTTTTTTTCTACTTCGCAACAGTCAAGTTACAAATAGGAGCAAGGGAGGAACAAGATTAGGGACATGTCCCCGAATAGATATGCCGAATAACTACACAAAAAGTTTTGGCTCACTCCGCTGACAATAATCAGCATCATCACCTAAAGATGTCCTCCCTTAAAAAGAACTTCCTCTCTGGAATTCTTGTCCCAGACGAAAAATACCAAGTTGCGCCACTAAACAAAAACAAAATAACAGCTCAGTAGAAAAGGTCAGAAAAACTCCAGAGTAACTGGTACACCTAAATCATATATTAATTTACTTGAATGTTATACTTAAGAATGAGCTTGTACAAACAACGTGTAGCTGGTGACTTTTTTTTTTCACGTTCACAAAGCACACTTTCAATAAATAGGACCAATAAATAGATGGAATATTGTGAAAGCTCGATAAGTATCGATCTTTATCACTGCAAACAAATTTCAAAGGACGTCCAGAGTTGAAAAAGCAATTTTTTATAACTCAAAAATTGAATTTAAACAATTATTTGATAGTAAAAGAAATAATTCGTCAAAAAAAAATTAATACCGTTGCGTTGTAAGTAGAAGAAAATATAAAAACGATGAGTTAAAGAATGCCATGACTTGTCGAAAATAGCAGCTACATATCGTGGGGATACCCCCACGAGTCCTGCGCGCCTGGCGTGCGCAAAGGACACATGCCTACTGAAGAAATGTAGGTAGGCATGTGACTGGGCTGAGGCGGTCGCTTCATTCCGTTGTCGCACAGTGAGAGAGAAAGGTGTGCGTCAACGGCTATATTTTGTTGTCTACGGACGTTAAACACATTTATATTTAAGTACACAAATGGTTAGTGGTTAGTTACCACTACTCTACATGTTACAAACGTAGGTCTATTAGCCTAGGCGTGGATTATATTTTGCTAACATATACTACCTACAAACAATGCATGAAGGTTGGTAGACTTGTCATTCTCAATTGTTTCCTCAAAATAATAAAGATACATAAAATTCTGTCGGAAACGCAACTAACGTAAGTAGACAGACCTATTAATAAATTAATTGATTCTCATTTTTCACCCTCGACAATGTAACAGGTTGACCGCATTAAATAAACAATATCAGACGCAAAGACAAGAGATCTTACATCATTAGGTTCAACGACAGGACGGCTTTCACCGACAGTTCCTCACATTTTGTAAGTTTCACACTTCGTCTTTATTCAACGTATTATTTGTTTTCTTGGATTTAAATCACTGTAATATTGTCTAAAATTACAATAACCGTGATTTTTTCGTACATGAAAATTTTTACATATCTTCATTTTCGAAATAAACTACCAAATGAAACAGCGCACAATTTCTGTCGGTATTAAAAAAAAAATTTCTATTTTTTCACTTTATTTTATTTAACGCGCGCATTAAACTTCTTCATTGAGCGTATGGTTCGACTTTTGTTTTTTAAATTGAGGGTATATGCATTTTCAAAGTATGGCAAATGTAATACTGGGTTAATTAATGTACACAAATTTTATTAATGATGCGCAAAGATTTTTATGACAATGTTAATATGCTTATAGATTGTTTTCATTTCTATTTTTCCCAGTGACAACTATAAATCTTCGTTTGATTACACATATATTTTATTTTCTTCAGTTAATATTCTTTCATTTGGCCAAGAATATGAAAAAAAACATACATACCTCGAACAAATAAGTGATACTTACTATACACAGTGAGCTGCAGTTAAAACAAGATTCGTTAAAATCATCGATGCTCCACATAGCACCTTTTCTTCGTTATTTATTCTTTCAAGGATAAGAACCATCCAAGGAAATTCACCGAAGTTTGTTTCGGTACCATCTGTATCAGAATTTTCCATCAAAATGAAACGACATATGAAGCATATGTGTATGTATAAATCAGAATGCGTATAACCCGAAACATTTACTTTCTACTAGAACTATAAAAAAAATATGAATTCAGTTTTGAATATTAAATTTTTATTTGGTAATTGCATAGCCCAGTAAGTTTCAAATCCTGATTACTTTAGTATAGGCGCTAAACAGTGTCTTCCGCAAGTCAATAGTGGCAGATTAATTAACAGTCAGACATATTTGGTTCTGATATTCGTTTTTTAAAAGGTTCAAATTTGATATTCATGCATTTTGGAACACGTAATAAAAAGTTTACTTTCGAAAAAGGGTTTGTACCTTGCACTTTTAGAACAATTTCAGTATCGATGGATTTATCTCCTGTCATCTTATAGGCATTAAGAAAATGGGAGACGATGATTGACATTACATGGTTTTTGAAGTGGTAATCAAGCAAAAAAGAAAAAAGAAAATGCTACAAATCACTTGGATGTTATAGCCACAAACTTTTTGACCAGCCTTGGTCCATTAATAGATGCTCCAATAATGCCCCTTGAGGAGTAAAACAAAATGATCATTACAGATAATAGCAGTCATGATTCAACACAGAACACACGGTGATATTACACTTCAAGATTACGTCACACAGTGGTAGTGGATGAAAGTGATCCTCTCTGTATATGTTTGTGCACAGCTACGTACACATCCGATAAAATCACAACTGAACGTAGGTACTGTACTTTTATCTTGATAACGAAGGTATATAAAATAGTGAGGGTTACAAAAGAAGGTACAGCATCCTGTTCATATCGTTAGCATTTTAGACATATATTCAATACCTTGTCTGCTCTCTATTTTGGACAGTACAAGTGAACAGGCAGTTGGCTTTCTGATGGTGAACTCGAATATTCCACGTCCGCTTCCAAAATCATAAATATTTCATTTTAAAAATAGCTAATAAATTTACATTAAAAATAAATTTATTCCAACAGAAACGGCTGCTACAATCTTCATAAAGCACTCCACTGTCTAAAAACAATGGGCGGATTCATCCAAGAACATTCGAAATTCAAGGGGCCCATCTATCCATCTATCCATCCATCTATCCATCCATTTATCCATCCATCTATCCATCCGTCCATCCATCCGTCCGTCTGTCCATCCATCTATCTACCCATCTATCCGTACATCCGTCCGTCCGTCCGTCCGTCCGTCCGTCCGTCCGTCCGTCCGTCCGTCCGTCCGTCCGTCCGTCCGTCCATCCATCCATCCATCCATCCATCCATCCATCTATCCATTTATCTAATCAATATATATATATTATATTTATATATATATATACAGATGATTTTGAGTTGATTTTGAATTATTGGTAGGTACCAAACTTTTTCTGAGATCATGAAACGAAAAACGTATCAAACCTCAACCCTGAGGGCTAATACCGCACCAAGAGTAATAAGTAGATTTTCTAAAGAAAACCTATTTAAAAATCGGAAAATGGGTACATAGTATTGTATAAAAATTTTCCCATCAGTTGTAAGTATTAGCTCGATGGGGCTGTTAGGAGAGATTGTATAACGTGAATTTTGCAGGCATAATTAAAAAATCAAGACTATTTTTGTTTACTAATTTACTTCAAAACTAGAAACGACTGTTAGGATGATGCGATTTCATCAAAATACTTGTATACTACAGAAGTCGTTCAAAACGAATTTTTTCAGCTCTTAATTTTAACCAAATTTGTTTTATCTTACCTTTAACCTTCGAACGTCTTTAAATTGAATGGCTAGACAACATACTTTAAGCTTTTTCTTCATTATTCCGACAAGATTTCCAAAAGTAAAGCAATAAAGAAGTCAGCACACAGATACAATCAGTACGTTCATGCTCAGAACTCGTGAAACTCACACATAATTGATTTGAAATTAAAATCGACCCTCCGAAATGAGTTCAAGAATCCTTAAAACACTTTTTTCCTTTTAAATTATGCCTGCAAAATATATACGTGTTATACAACTCCGTATAGAAGTCGTAGAATAGTAATCCTCCAAAGTGAGAGGTCCTTTATTGTACTTGACTCCTACTGATATTTGTAAGATAAACTCAAATCGTTCAACTATTTAGCCTATTCTGAAATGGTCTAAGGGTGTTTTCAAGATCAGAAGTGCTATCAATGGCGGATCAAGAGCGTCGTTTTAGGGGGAATGACAAAAAATTTAGTACTTCTTTTTTTCACTATTTAACAAATTTTTGACGGTTTTTATCCGGATTCTATGGCCATAATTCTATTTTTTTCTTTAAATTTTTATTTTTTTCTCTTTTTATGGCGTCCGGAGGAATTTTCCCATTCTCTCCTTTGGATCCGCCACTGAATACTATTCCAATAACGATTTACGTCATTTCTGTCATTTACGCCATTTAAGCAAAATTCAACTAGGTGGATAGTTGCGAGATTATTAAGCAACTTTAGGCCAATTACTAAAAGTTGACGCGAAAGGCGTAAGTGACAAAAACAACCTAAATCGTTAGTGGAATAATACTCCTGTAGAGGTCTTTAAATCGGTAAATATATACCTAGAAATCGTGGACTCATGACTTTTTTTTTTATTCCACACTGAACGTTCGACGGCGGTGCTACAGTTGTTAAATCAGTCACAGAAATAATATTCTTGTTTGGACAACATATTTCACCCCCAACGCATTGGCTCATTCTGCAACATTTTAAATAGGAGTCCCATGCAAATACAGCCAATTGAAAATAATTCAATAAAGGAAATAATTAGTAATCTACGATGCATACTTAGGTACGAGAACATCAGCTCCAAATTCCGCAGTACACCGAGTTAAAGGCGTACAAGTGCAGTCATCAAAATCATGCGGCGTTAAAGTAATTATATTGTTTTTAGAAACAACATTCTTTTTTGGACAACATATTTCACTCCAAACACATTGGCTCATTCTGCAACATTTTAAATAGAAGTTGCATACTGTAAAGATATTTTTTATATCATTTATCTCAAATTAATATATCTATTCTAAATTAGTATTTTCCAATATCATTCGCCATATTTTCGTACATTTATTCTTTCTTTTACTCGCTTCATTTAAGTCTAGTTCAAACTGGTCTTTTAGGTTTCGACTCGTCTGATGACATCACCATCTCTTCTCTATAAACTGTTCTCATTCATACTCATGATGTTTACTTTTCTCCAAATGTATTTCAATACCTTGCACTTATTCTAATTCCTACTAATTTCTCAAACACTCCTACTTTGTGTCATATCTATTAAATTTCATTGGTTAAATCCAAATTAAATTTTCTTCAACATCCAATCATATTCATATCTCCCACGACATTTAATTCAAATCACTCGAACTATCACCTTTAATTATAAGTCTAATGTTCCGTACAAATTATTATTAATTCTTAATTCTTCTCATACAGAATACTGTACAATCTTACATTTTCTTATACAACGCATATTATATATGTAAAAATATGTATTCACATTCTTAAAATAACCACAGTTTCTGTCTGTGTTTCGCACTCGCTGATATAGTGAGTTGCAGAGATCTCTCATATATATATTAGATTCGTATTGTATTCATCTATTGATGGATTTTAAGTATGGAAAGATGAAAGATGTGTCTACATGATTCTTCATTATTTTCTAAAGAGCCTACATATATTTATTAAAATAATATACTGTCGTGTTTCTTTTTGTAACAATTTCACTGTTACACATACGAATACAGCAAATTGAAAATAATTCAATAAAGGAAATAATTAATAAACTACGATGCATACTTTGGTATGAGAACATCAGCTCCAAATTCAGCAGTACACCGAGTGAAAGGCGTACAAATGCAGTCATCAAAATCGTGCGGCGTTAAAGTAATTATACTATTTGTAGAAACAACATTCTGTTTTGGACAACATATTTCACTCCCAACGCATTGGCTCATTCTGCAACATTTTAAATAGGTTTCGCATACGAATACAGCGAATTGAAAATAATTCAATAAGTTTCGTTTAAAAACAAATTTTTAAAAAATAAGCTTTTATTCATTTTTTGTGACTTTAGCTTCATGCAAAATAAACATTATTTTGTTGTGGAAGGTTGGCTGCAGTATTAGAATATTTTAAAATTGCAGTAGTGATTAGAATAAAAGCTTATAATAAAGGAAATAATTAGTAAACTATGGTGGATACTTTGGTACAAGAACATTAGCTCCGAATTCAGCAGTACACCGAGTTAAAGGTGTACAAATGCAGTCATCAAGATTATGTGGTGTTGCAGTAATTATATTATTTTTAGAAACAACATTCTTGTTCGGACAACATATTTCACCCCCATTGCATCGGCCCATTCTATAACATTTTCAATTAGAGTGGCACATGAATCAACTTGTGAGAACAATTCAATAAAATAAATAATTAGTAAAATATGACGCATACTTCGGTTCAAGAACACCAGCTCCAAATTCAGCACTACAACGAGGTAAAGGAACACAAGTGCAATCATCAAGATCATACGGGGCTACAGTAGTCATACCGGTTTTAGAACCAATATTCTTGCTTGTGTTTGGACAACATATTTCACTCCCATTGCATCGACCAATTCTAACATTATGAATGGATGTCGTGTACAAATATATCTAAAAATTTTAAAACAACTCAATGAAGGAAATAATTTAATATGTTTACCCACCTTGGTGTGATGACACCAACTCCAGATACAGCCGGACAACGAGTTATAGGAATACAAGTGCAGTCTTTCAGATCATACGGATTACTTGAGGTAATCGAGTCCTTGTCTTTAGAGTTTGGTAAAATCTTGTCAGCTGGGCACCGTAACTCACCTCTACGACATCCGGAGAAAATATTTCTGAAAATATGATTTTGGTTTTAAAAATATTGGACAAATGTTAACATATGCATGCGAACTTATGCAAGGAGTAGATAACATACTTTGGTATAATTTTTAACTCGCCGTAAAAAACTGATATCCCATTCCTATCACATCGATTTGGAGTCACACATACTCCAGGAGTATTAGTACTTGACAAAATGGTAGACTGATTTAGAATAAAAGACGCAGGTACCTAATGGGCCAAAATTCTATATTGAAATGTGAAAGTTTATACAAAGAACCACTTTTTTTTTTTTTTTTTGCCTATAATTAACACTAGCCACCCTTGATGCCAGCTTCGCCTAGTTCAATCACAGGAGTAGGAGTAGGAGACAATTTTATCAATATAATTTCCAATATTTTTTCATTTTAATTTTTCTATAAATAAGTATAAAATTACAAGTATATTATGATCTAATGTGAACTCAAAGCTGAAATTAAGGTATTTGCAGTTCAATAATTGGAATAATTTTTTTTTTCAGATTTATTTATAATAAGAGCTCTGTCTGATAGGATTACACTAACTTACACCAACCAACACCATGTGCAAAGTATCCTTATTCCTGTACTTTATTAATCTTTGGTAACATTTCAAAGCCAATTAGCCGATATTTAACTGACTGTTTATTAACAGACATAACATCGAATACAGTTCCAGTTATAGATTATAATATAATGTACCTCATAGTAATAAATAAATAATGCTCATAATTGTAAAGTTGGCTATTTATTTGATAAAAATAAATAAATTTTTCAAGGTAATAAAATTTTATCATGTCAACCATATGTAGGTAGTAGGGCTTGTAACCACAACCATAACCAGAACAATAACCACTAAAAACCAAAACGAATTGACAACATTGATTTGGGAACTGATAACCAAAACAAAAAATTTTCACCTAACCAATAATCAATAACCAATTCCCATAAAATGCTGGAACCTTTAACTAGAACGATAAGCAGAAAGAATTGTTTTTTTTTATTTTCATGAAATATCAATATTATTGATTATTATTTTCAAAAATTACTAATTATTTCCTAAAAAATTATTAATTATAGATAATTTGACTTGAGAAATTTTTTTTTGTATATTTTACCTCAAATTTTGTCGTAACCAATAACCAGAAAAGTTGTTTCAGTTAACCAAAACAATAACTAGTAACCAAATAATTAAACTTTTAATCAATAACCAGTAATCAGAAACCAATGTAGATTTTTATTAGTTCCCAGTAACCAATAACGCCAAAAATGTTTTGGTTATTGTTGTAACGGAAATCCCACCTTCTCTCTTTCTTCATCATCATCACGAACACATAATATATATATGTCATATGTGTTGGGATATGATTCCCTCACTACCTCACGAACATGGGACATTACATTGACCAACACTGTATGTAACATAATATTACACTTATTCGTTTTACATGTGGCGACACTGATCGCCAACATAATATTCTTTCCGCCACTGCTCAGTGGAGAATGTTCTCCGTTCATCAGTCGTTGTACTAACGTCATCAATAAACCTTTTTTTAAAGATGAACGTCCGTGCTTATTTTTCTTTTATGAATAGATTGAAACTCACCTCAACATGGTAGCCAGAGCGGCGGATCAAGAAAATAAGTGTGGTAATTGAAGTGCGATGTTCGTGTAATTTGTTAAAAGTTTAAAATTTGTAATTCACGCAAAGTGAAAGGCTTAGTGCCGTGTGATACCTCCACGCAAAGTGGCAGGAAAGTGAAAATTTGTAAACAAAAAGTTCGAATCAGTGATTAAAGTAACTTTCTTGAATACGTAAAAAGTTCAATCAGTGTAAATCAAAGTAAAAGTAAGATTAATGAAAACAACGGTAAAGTCTTGGGCGCCAAGTAAAACGTCGAAGTCGAGAATTTGGAGAAAGCAGATCAGGTACAAAAGGATCTTGTGGTTTGGCAGACCAGCACATAGAATTAAAAACGGTTGGCAGTTGTTTGTGCTGTGTTCCGGAGAAGAAATCAAAGAGTAAAAGTCGAAAATCTGAAAATAGCGGAGCAAAATTGTCGGAGTTTGATGTCAACGGCAGATGAAAACAGCAAGAATACATCGATAGAACAACAAAATAAACGAAGATACCTAAGATAAGTAAAAAATTAACATTAAATAAGTGATAATTCGTGTGATTTTGCCCATAAAATTGATGAAAAAGTTAACATTTTGGCAACAAAAAAGTGAAATTTAGTATATTTTCATGTATATTTCCAACCAAATTTCAAGTAAAGTCGAAACTTGAAAGGCAGATTCGATAGCCTTTCAAACTTTATCTTGTTGGTTGGGAATTGCAGAAATAGGAAACCTTTGTTGGATGAGATTCATCGAGTCCAACAAAAGAAAACCTACATTAATGATTATTGACATTGGTGACAGATTTTTTCCTGTTCACATAAAGGATCTTTTCATATGATAATATATAATAGATTATTTTTTTTCAGAATTAATCTCTCATACTTTTGTGGAACAATTTTGCATTGAATATTAATACATTTTTTAACGTGTTTAACAGAACCATTTTCATTCTGAAACAAAAGCCAAAGACTTAACCAATTCGACTTTGAACAAGTTCGGCGATAAAGTCCAAATAATTTGATCATTTAACTAGAAGAAACAACGGCGGAGAGATCAACTCATTGTCAGCAACGGATATTTTGTGAGAATTAGTTTAGAATAATAATAGATTATTGAATATTATAATATAATATATTTAACTTGCATCCCCGATCGAGCGGCTAAGACCATGTTGTGCATAATCGTGAGGTTGAGACCGTGTTACCCCCTAGATTTAAGTTCTCGTGTTTCTGAGGTAGGATCTAAACCCCCGAAAAACCAAAATTTAATAAAATGTCACGATTTGACACAAAGAAAGTATTTGACGGGAGGAATTATGATGCCTGGAGGACCATGATGGTCTCAACACTCTATGCAGAGGGATTATACCCAATTATGCAGGATGTTGAAACCGAAGTACTATTTTTGGGATTGGAATTAAACAGTTTTTTAAACCCTGAATCTGGCAATGCTAGTTCAGCTAATAGAGTGGCATATTTTCGCAACCAGGAAAAGGGGAAAGCTTTAATTTATCAAGGACTAAACAATGACCTGATCGAAAGAGTAAAAGATCTAAAAACGATAAATCAGATTTTAAAAGTTTTTGACGAAAGGTATAAAAGCTGCACGCAGGTCACATATATAAATGCGAAGCAGGCCTTTCAAAGGTTAAAATTCAATAGTGAGGGGAATATGAGAAGTTATTTGGACGTGTTCTCCAGATCAGCCCAAAAAATAGGGGCTGTGGGAAAAACTTAGATAAACAGGAGGAGATAGAACAACTCCTAATATCACTGAACATGGACTACGATATGACTAGGTTGGAGTTTAATACATTAAGTCAGGATCAGAAAACCATCGAAACTCTCCATGCAATGCTGATCGAAAGGTCAGACAGGTTATATGACGAGAAAAAGTCAAGATACAATAATAATAAATTTTGTAACTTCAATCAAAACAATAAAAATCAAAGATTCCAATACGGAGGAAATTATAATAGATATAATAACACAAATAGAAGTCAAAGTTATGGTCAAAATGTAGATCAGGGGAAAATGACATATAACAATAATCAAAAGTCAGATATACCTCAAAATAATAACAATAATAACTATGAAAATAGAAAATATAATCAAAATCAAAATAACTTGCCAAATCCGAATAACTTAGTAGGCTTTAAGTGCCATGGCAAAGGGCACATAGCTGAAGTATATCCGTCAAATAAAGAGGGTACATTACCCCAAAATAAACCAGATGGTCCTGCATAAAATACCCGATACGGACGAAATAATAATAATAATAACAACAATAATAATAAAAATAAAAAAGAGAATGATGTTCAGTGGTCTATGATGATAAGATATAAGGGCAATGAGCAAAACAAAAACACAAATAATAATAAATTAATAAATTTAATAACATCTAAGGACACAAGACATGAATCTAATCCAGATTATATCCCCCTCACTAATAGGATCATGTTAGACGGTGGAGCTGTTGCTCATGTAATATCAGACCTATCAAAATTGTCTAGCCCCATAATGTTGGAAAAACCTATAGAGTTAGAATGTGCCATCCAAGACACTTTACTAATTGCCACACATATAGGAACTATGTTCATCAGGGTGGAAAATTCAGAGAGGAAACAAACTGTTATAAGACTAAAGAACGTACATTATGTACCGTCCCTGAATGTGGATCTAATGTCGGGGATTAAGATAACTGAAAACAGGGCGCTTGGCATAGACCAAAATTTCTCTGCAGCGCATATATACGTCCGTGGGACGAATGAAGTAATTTTTTCAGCCCCGAAAATAAGGGGGTATACATGGTCAAATACGAAATCGTACCGGAATCCACAGTTAATATAATAGAAAACGAAGACGACTTAAATAAAATATGTCCTTATAAAAATGAATCAAATAAATTGGCATGTACGCCTAACGTAAATTCCCAGGATGAATGGATGGAATATGAGATAGAAGAGGAAATTGTTGAGGATAGTCAGGACGAAAGTGAAGAGAATAGAGAGAATATAGATAATAATGTACAAGATAACACAATTAATAATAATGAAAATGACAATATAATAATAAATCATAATGACGAACAAGATAATAATAATCAACCCCAAAATAGGGAAATTATTGAAGATGGTAAGGAAACAAATGAGGATGTAGGTATAAATACTAATGACAATACCATAAATAATAATATAATAAATGATAATCAAGAAACCAATGAAAATGCAGGAAAGTTAAAAATATACAAAAAAATTATATGGCACAGGAGATTGGGACACTTATCTAGAAAAAATTTAAGATTCTTAACAAAGGTCTCAAGAGGCATTCCTAATGGAGTAACATTCTGTGATGACGAGTTTAATCTGTGCGAGATATGTGAGAAAGCTAATTCAAAAAGGTTAGGGCACAATGGCACCCGGACCAGACCAGAAAGGAAACTAGAACTCGTTTCATCGGATACAATGAGCCCCTTTTCACCAGGTATATACGGTGAAAAGTACGTGTTAATATTTGTGGACCACGCTACAAAATACACCTTTATCTCCATTATCGAAAAAAAGTCAATGGTGTGTGAGGAGTTTAAAAAACTTTATATGAAATTAAAATCAAAATTTCCAGACCATCCCATTGCCACCCTAAGGTGTGACAATGCTAAAGAATATCTATATTCGAACATGAAGGCATTTTGTGAGGAAAACGGCGTAAGTCTCGAGCCCGTCATTCCGTATTCACCGGAATTGAATGCGATGGCCAAAAGGCAGAATCAAACGATTATGGCTAGAACAAGAGCTATGCTGTTTGACTCCGATTTGGACTTCAGTTTTTGGTCATTGGCTGTTCTGACGGCGGTTTATGTCATAAATAGGAGCCCAACTAGGGAAAATAAAGACTATAAAACCCCTTTTGAAATGTTTTACGGCATAAAGCCGGATCTATCCAATATGAGAGTTTTTGGGTCTCTTGCCTATAGACATATTCCCATAGAAGTTTGTCAGCAACAGGCCACAAAAAATAAAAAAAAGAAAACAAATAGTGAACACCCGAAACTTACAAAATGAGCTGATAAGGGGGTATTTGTGGGTTATACAAATAGTGGGTACTGTATAAGGGACCCATTAATCGACAAATCACACGTTACTTGTGATGTCAGATTCGATGAAACGAGGAACATAATAAATATAGATAACGTATATAATAATAACGAAAATAAACAAAATGATAATAATATAATAGAAACCCCTGTAATATTAAACCTATGTAAATCGAGATATAAAAATTACATCGAGGACCACATCCCTCAAAAATGGGAGGATGCCAAAAACAACCATTTTAGGGCGGAATGGCAACAAGCCATTACTGACGAGCGGAAGTCATTATCTGATATGGGCGTGTGGGAAGTCATCCCCAGGGAAAGAAATGTGAGGCTAGTAGACACGAAGTGGTGTTTCACCACAAAACCCAACAATCAAGGCATTCACATACCGAAAGCAAGGTTGGTTGCAAGGGGTTTTAAAGATCTTACTCACTACTCTCTAACTGAAACATACGCCCCGGTGGTCCAATATTGGCTGATAAGATGGATATTATCTATCACAAATAAATATAATTTAAATATAATACAATTTGATATAAAAACAGCCTTTCTTAACTCAGAAATAAGATACCCTATTTTCATATCAAATCCCAGGGGATGCCAACTAGGTGAAAATAATTGCTTAAGACTAATTAAATCAATATATGGACTGAAAACGTCCTCCAAAAGTTGGTACGACTTATTGAATTCGACAATAATTCAAGCTGGATTTATTCAATCAAAAATAGATAGATGTTTATATACAAAACAAGATAATAATGGTGCAATGGCACTCTTAATAGTCTATGTGGATGACATGTTGTTGGCTAGCAACCACGACGGGTGGACACAAGACATAATAAATATATTTAATAAGAACTTTACATTGAAGATAGAAAAAATCCAACTTTCTTTGTGGGCTTTGAAATAAGTCGGGACATCCCGAGGAAACAAATAATATTGACACAAAATAGGTACATAGATAAAATCCTCCGTAAGTTTGGGATGACGGAATGTAATCCGTCAACCACACCCATGGAAACAGGGCTTAAAATAAGGAAGCCAACAAACGGATTGGATGACACTGAATATAGGGCCATGATTGGGAATTTGCTATTTTTACATATTATTTTTGTGATATTTCTCGTTTCATCGAATCTAACATCGCAAGTAACATGTGATTTGTTTATTAACGGGTCCCTTATACAGTACCCACTATTCGTGTATCCCACGAATACACCCTTATCAGATCTTTGTGTTAATTTTGGATGTTCTACATTGGTTTTATTTCTTTTATTTTTCGTAGCCTGCTGTTGACGGATTTCTATTGGGATGTGTCTGAATGCGAGAGATCCAAAAACTCTCATGTTCGATAAATCAGGCTTTGTGCCATAAAACATTTCGAACGGGGTTTTATTGTCTTTATTGGCCCTAGTTGGGCTTCTGTTTATATTATAAACAGCCGTCAAAACAGCCAATGACCAATAATTGAAGTTTAAATCGGAGTCGAACAGCATGGCCCTAGTTCTAGCCATTATCGTTTGATTCTGTCTTTCAGCCATTGCATTGAGCTCTGGCGAATACAGAACAACAGGCTCAAGGTCCACACCATTCTCCTCACAAAAAGTTTTCATATTTGAATCGAGGTATTCCCTTGCATTGTCACATCTCAAGGTGGCTATAGGGTGATCCGGGAATTTAGACTTCAGCTTCATATATAATTTTTTAAATTCCTCACAAACCATTGATTTCTTCTCAATGGTAGAGATAAACGTATACTTTGTGGCATGATCCACGAATATTAAAACGTACTTTTCACCGTATATTCCTGGTGAAAAGGGGCCTATAGTATCCGATGAAACGAGTTCCAATTTTCTTTCGGGTCTAGTTCGGTTCCCATTATGTCCCAACCTTTTGGAATTAGCCTTTACACATATATCGCAAAGACTAAATTTGTCATCGCGGAACGTAATCCCGTTTGGAATACCCCTTGAGACCTTTGTTAATAACTTTAAGTTTTTACCAGACAAATGTCCCAATCTCCTATGCCATATCATTTTTTTATCTATTTTCGGCCTTTCTATATTCTGGCTTACTTCTTGATTATTATCTATTATGTCATTATTATTTATTATATCACTATTACTTACGTCTACATCCTCATTTGGTTCTATATTACCTTCATTCATCTCATTACTATGCGATTCATTATTACTACATTTGTCATTGACATTTATTATGTCATTATTATTAAAGTTACTATTATTTATATTATTTTGTGTATTATTATCTGTGTTTTCTATATTCTCTTCCACTTCATTCTGACTCTCCTCAATAATTTCTTCCTCTATCTCATATTCCATCCATTCATCCTGGGAATTTATATTAGGCATACATGCCAATTTATTCGACTCGTTCTTATAAGGACATATTTTATTTAATTCATCTTCGTCTTCTATTATGTTAACTGTTGATTCCTGTACGATTTCATATTTAACCATGTATACCCCCCTTATTTTTGGGGCAGAGAAAATTACTTCATCTGTTCCTCTGACATATATATGTGCTGCAGAGAAGTTCTGATCTATTCCTAGCGCCCTATTCTCAGTTATTTTGATCCCTGACATCAGGTCTACATTTAGGGATGGTACATAATGTACGTTTTTTAGTCAAATGACTTTTTTAATTCGTTCTGAGTTCTCTACTCTGATAAACATTGTACCTATATGCGTGGCCACTAAGAGTGTATCTTGGATTGCACATTCCAGTTCGATGGGTTTTTCCAACATTATGGGGTTGGATAGTTTTGACAGATCCGATATGACGTGAGCTACGGCTCCACCATCTAACATGATCCTTTTAGTAAGGGGAACGTAATTGGGTTCTGACTCCTGTTTAGTATCTTTTGATGTTATTAGATTTATTAATTTATTATTTGAATTATTATTCAGTTCTTGATCTCTATATCTGATCATCATGGACCACTGAACGTCATTTTCTTTTTTGTTTTTATTATTATTATTATTGGCGTTACTTCGTCCGTATCTTGTATTTTGTGCAGGACCATCTAATTTATTTTGGGGTCTTGCACCCTCTTTATTTGACGGACATACCTTTGCTACGTTCCCTTTGCCATGGCACTTAAAACAAACTAATGTACTCGAACTTGGCAAGGTATTTTGGTTTTGACTATTGTCATATTTTTTATTTTCATAGTTGTTTTTATTATATTGAGGCGTTTCTGTTTGTTGGTTATTATTATACTTCATTTTCCCCTGATCTACGTTTTGATTTCTGTTTGTTTGATTATATCTATTGTAACTTCCTCCATATTGAAATCTCTGGTTTTTATTATTATTTGTGAAGTTACGAAATTTATTATTATTATTATATTTTGACTTTTTCTCGTCATACAACCTATACGACCTTTCAATTAACATGGCATGGAGTGTTTCAATTGTTTTTTGGTCCTTACTTAACGTATTGAACTCCAGCCTGGTCATGTCGTAGTCCATGTTTAATGAGATTAGGAGTTGTTCTATTTCCTCCTGTTTATCCAGATTTTTCCCACAATCCCTTATTTTTTGGGCTGACCTCGAGAAAACATCTAGATAACTTCTCATATTCCCATCACTATTGAATTTTAATCTTTGGAATGCTTGTTTGGCGTTGATGTATGTGACCTGTGTGCAACTTTTATATCTCTCATCGAGAACTTTTAGTATTTGATTTATTGTTTTAAGGTCTTTAACTCTTTCGATCAATTCATTGTTTAATCCTTGATATATAAGGGCCTTTCCCTTTTCCTGATTTCGGAAATATGTCATACAGGTTGCTGGGCTAGCATTACTAGATTCAGGATTTAAAAAATTGTTTAACTCTAAACCCAAAAACAGCACCTTTGTTTCGGTATCCTGCATAATTGGGTATAGTCCCTATGCATAAAGTTTGGAGACCATCATGGTCCTCCAGGCGTCGTAATTCCTCCCGTCAAATACCTTTTTTGTGTCAAAACGTGACATATTGTTAAAATTTTCTATCGGGGGTTTTATTATTCCTACCTCAGAAACACGAGCACTTAAATCTAGGGGTAACACGGTCTCAACCGCACGATTATGCAAAACACAGTCTCAGCCGCTCGATCGGGAATGCAATTCAAATATTATATTATATTATAATTCTTAATAATTAATTGGTATTCTAATTTATTCTTACAAACACTGTCGCTGACGATGAGTTGATCTCTCCGCCGTTGTTTCAATTTCTTCTCAGTCTATCTTAATTCTGGTATGTTATCGCCCAAACGTTTCTAAATCGAAAATTGGTTTTAGTTTTTGGTTTTGTTTCAGAACGAACGTAATTCTGTTGAACACATTAAAACATAAATTAAATTTCAAGATAAAATTATTCAACAGAAATACAAAAAGTTAATGCTGAAAGGAAATAATTCATTATCTTATTGTCGATGGAAATTACTCTTTGTTAGTTGTGAACAGAAAAAATCTGTCACCGAAGTCAATAGGTATTCAATAATTTTCTTTTGTAATTCAATATGTATCTCCTTCAACAAATGTTTCCTTTTTCGACCACTTTCGACCAACGAGATAAAGTCTGAAAGGTTACCAATGATACCTTTCAAGTTTCAACTTTCCTCTTTTTTTGGTTAAGTGTAAACAGGAAAATATTCCGAACGTTTTACTTTATTTCTTTTAAATTTCGAACTTTTACTATTAATTTTGAAAATAAAATCACACCGATTACTAATTAATTATTTTAAATTTTACTTATCTCGATTCAGTTTTCGTATTTTTCCGTTTTTCTTCTATTCTGCTTCGATGTTGACTTTGACTTCTGACACTGTAACTTTCAGACTTTTGACTTTTTGAGCTCGATTTCCTTTTCAGAACACAGCACGAACAATTGCCAGCCGTTTTTGACTCTGCAAGCCGGTTTTCCAAACCACAGGATTCTCTCGTACCTGATCTGCTTACACCAAACTTTCAACTTCGACGTTTTAACTGGCGCCCACGATTTCACTGACGTTTTCATTAATTTTGACTATTACCTTTGATTCATTTGATTTGCTGATTTTCAATTTTCCAGGATAATTCCTTTAATCACTGGAACTGAACTTTACGTTCACGAACTTTTTAACTTTTCTTCCACTTTGCGCGGAAGTATCACACGGCACTCACAAAAACTTTTTTACATTTGACAAATTACACGATTAACACGAACACATTTCGAATCCCGCACTAATTTTCATTGGTACGCAGCTCTGGCTACCATGTTGAGGTGAGTTTTGATCTTTTCATCCAAGAAAATTAAGCACGGACATTTATCACTAAAAAGATTTATTCTTGACTTTAGTACAACAACTGACGAGAGGAGAACATTCTCCGTCGAGCAGTGGCGGAAAAAATATTATATTGGCGATCAGTGTTGCCACATGTGGAACGAATAAATGTAATAATGTGTTACATGCAGTGTTGGTTAGTATACAGTTATATGTTTGTTAGGTAGTGAGGGAATCGTATCCCAACAAAAAGATGAGCTCAATGATGATAGAAGAATAAAAAAAATTGGCTCAGTAGTTTTAAAGATTACCCATTATACATATACATAAGGAACATTTTTATATATTAGTATAGATATAGATGAAATTGATCTGTACCTTAGAATTCTGCGGAAGAATACAACATGCTTGTTGGGCTCCACAATCAATGTAACTGCAAATGTTTCAATAATAAGTGAGATGGTTTCCTTTAGAAAACGGTAAACATACATATACTGTAATGATTCCAATTGGGAGGACAACAGATCATATAATTAGAACAGAATCAGGGATTTAGCACGTTGAAGCACCTCAATTGGACTAGAATATTTCAGTGAAATTAATTTTTACTTTGAAAAAATTCAATTTTGGTTTCGTTTGAAAGGCTTGAAGCGTATTTGAACAAGGAGACTCTCAAAAAAGGAATTAACGAGGAAAAATTATGGGAAATTCTCACTCATATTTAATAGGTACCTAATTTAGTTCAGCCGTTGCAAAACATGTAAGTTATAATTTCGTTTTTACCACTTACGGCTTAAGCCAAGAAAATCTATATAAAATGGATACGTATATGTCTCGTGCGTTTCTATAGAAACATACGCTGCTAGTAATCACAAAAATTAATAACTGAAAGAGGTTTGACATTGATCAAAAACAATGCATAATAATATGTAATACATTGGGCGCGGTTTCACGTAGTCTAGGTATGTCAGATAATCACAAAAAAGAAACGTTAAATGTACCTACATAGGTAACCTAGGTTCTAACTGAGGACATTATGGAGCCTAAATTACTTACCAATTTCACAATATCTAAAGCTCCGCTGCCAAGAACTGCTTCAAAATGAGTTTTTTAAGAAATACGAAAGAAATTTACGAATTTAAAATTGGTTGCGGTGATTGAATGACCCACAGTTTTACTTTGTATAAAGTTGTGCTAACTTTATGCTATTGGCTCGTAAATTCAGAAGTAAAATGGAATCGTAATTATTTCAACATTTAATCAGATTTTTGATATACATACCTCTCATTTGCCATCGGATTGTACAAATTTTGTCCATTACACTCGCGGAATGAAACGCATTCGCATTTTATATTAGAATTTCCATCGGAACTCATTCTCACTGTGAAAACTTTATTGTTGTTCCAAGTCATATTCGTAATTTTCGTTGAGTTAATTTTAGACAGAATTGTAGGAGGGTCATATTTTTTCACTCGAGGAATACCTGATATTCTCACATGAGAATCGAAAATAATTAAAGCAATAAATAATGAATTTAGATAAATTTTCAAATCCATGACTGAGCCTCAGTAACAACTATAAGAAATTGTTTTTTTTTTTTTTTTTTAAACTCAAATTTGACACTTAACAGAACTAATTTAGTGACAAAATTCCACACGAAAATAACCTCGTACGAATTAAACAAAGGAAATACTACGAATTAACTCCAATGTAATGATTTGCAATCAATTTTAAAATATTACAAAGAAAGACTAAGGTATTGGCAATTCAACTTTTACAGGGAAAAAAAAAATTCAAATTGTAACACATTTTTGACCGTCTGTTTCAAGAACTGCGCACCTGAGAGAGAAATAACTCCAATAATTTTTTATCATGATATGAAATTGCAATCGAAACTAATTTTGATACAAAGATTAAAACAAACTTTGAGACAGTGAAATAATCTTCAAATGTGAGGAAATACCATCAAAAATATCGGTTTAATTCGAAAAATAACAAATCACTCTAAGATTAAAATTATGTTATTAAACTTTGACCATCATTATATGTTTTACTCTTTCATTTTTTCAAATCGAAAAATAAAAATACATATCCACCAAGAGAAATTTAATTCCTTACTTATTCATGAAAATTTTAGCATTCTTAAGTTGAATGGGAGTAAAAGTAAAAAACAAAATTACCACGAAATAAAACACTAAATTAGTAATAATAAATTCCCGAAAACTTTAAACCGTGAATCCATGAGTTAATTGCAGTTTAACATGGCGATACGCAAGGTGGCGAAAGAGCAATCTATTTGTCTCAATTTCTGATTCAAATTTTCCCATGCATTTTTTATAATTCTAAATAATATTTCATATTTTCAGCTGCAGATTTCATTTATATTTCTTATTTATTTAGGTATAAAAATATTGATAAAACTTTTTTTTTTTTTCCCTTAAGGCCAGTGATTCCAAATTGGTGGTCCGACGGCCGAGTCAAGCAACAACCGAAACTAGATGTGGTCTACTTTATTTTTCAATGTATTGAAGAGGGAGTGGGGTTATAAGAATAGGGATGGTTGAAAAAATTAGCAAAAGTGGTCCTCGATTTCAATTCAATTGGGAACCACTTACTTTAGGCCAATTCTTGTTTTCCACATTTTTATTTTTTCATCTTTCAAAAAATAATATTCGTATCTACTTGTATGAATTTCCACCTCAACATTTGTCAACAAAGACTGATAGGAATACCTACTTACGAACGAGAAAATGTAAAGAACAACTCATTTTGATTTAGCCCTTGAAAAGTACAAAAACAAAAATAGAACAAGACGACTGGCTTCTTTTTTTACATGCAAACGGTTTTCGTATTTTGAAAAACTTCGAAGATACATATACATGTTTTTTTTAGGTTTGAAAATTATAAAAATTTCTAGAGAAGAGATTATTGTTTATTCCTCCACTACCGTTTTCAACCCACAATAATTTCCAACACAAACGTAATAAATAACCATTTTTCAAGTTTTTGTCCTTTTCTAGAGAATACTAAAAAAATCAAATTTGAGCATTTCTACGTCTGATTAACCTGTAGATAATTTTACCATGCTTAGGCCACGCTATTTCCTAGATTTTAGAATTCAGTCATTTTTTAAGAAAATTTCATCATATGGGATGGGATAACATTTTTATAGAAAATCAAGTTTGTGAACATTGTAACGATATAACGCTCCTGTCCCGAATATTAACAGAACTCCTTCGTATATAAATGCAAATAAAACTTAAATTATGTAAAAAATCTCAATTACTTACAATGTACCAGTTATAAAAAAAATAAATACAGAAAATACGCGTTCGTTTATGGCTTCTTCCAACATATTCTTCGATTTTTTGGGGGGAGAGGAAAATAACTCGAAAATGCAAGTTTTCTACGTTACATCCAATAAAACCAATAATAAGTTCATATTAATTTATAAAAAAAATAAAGCAATAAAAAAATAGGAATATACCAGAAGTCGTGAAGATGAATCACGAGTCCATTTGTTTTTACAACGAGCCTAATTAAAATACACCTTATTTTAATCAATCTTCGAAGCAATTTTTTTCACATAATTAGAGCAATTTACTGAAAACGTGGGAGAACAGAATTTCTTCAGTGATCCAATCCGAATTTGAATGCAGAAGAGAAGCGTACAACCCTGGATAAGGGCCACTGCAATTTAGGCCGCCGGCGATTACACCAACCTGGACATATTTATTGGGAGTATTTTTGAGTGGACAAATCAATGGGCCTCCACCGTCACCCTGCGAAATATAGACACGATGTGAAAATTCACAACACAGAAAATTGTACGTTAACTCCAAAAAATAATGTCATCTTCATAATGAAAAATGTTTTACCTTGCATGTGTCAGTACCAGGGGCTCCAATAGCGCAAATTAAACTTGGATGCAGTACAAACTTTGGACCTAAAGGCGATTTTCTCAAGGTGGCCAAACACTGATCAGGAAGAACCAATTTTAAATCAATTTTACTCAAAGTATTTTGCACTGATTTTTCATCTGTAATAAATAATTTCAAGAATAAAAATTTGAGTTAGATATGTAAAAACTGGTTGGAAAATAAGAACTAAAAATAAAACACCAAAAACGAAACACTACTTGCAGATTTCGCTCCCCATCCAGTCGCAATACAATGATCGAAATCATACATGTCCACGTCGTTGGGTGAATAAGGTGACTTTACCAAAGGCAAACAAATGGGTGCAATGTTTGATGCATAATTGAAGTGTGAATCAACCACAACAAAGGCCAAGTCGTGTACCAAAAGCTTTTTCACATAACCAGTATGTAAAGAAATATTTCTAACGGATCTGTCTTGATGAGGTAATATTTCAGAAGTAGAAGGTGAACTTAGATCATATTCTCCGGCACGAATAATTAATGAATTCATTTTCTTGTTGCTAAAATTTAAAATAATTTATAATTAAAAAGTAGAATAGGTACACTGTTTGATGAGCACATAAACTATTTGTAAATTTTAATGAATTGTCAAAAATCTTGAATTATGCATAAAAGCAATTCGTTCAAAATTCATGCTTATATAGTGAACAGAAAGATATTCAAATAAAAACAAAATTACAGATACATATGGGTCATGATTAACTTTTATTTTTGCTCTAGTATATATAAAGGTTTTCACAATTTTACTAGTGATGACTTTCCAGTTTATGGTAATAAAATGACTAATATGATATATATACATATATATGTATGTATGAATGTATGTATGGAAGAGTTAAGAGCTTATTCAGAAGAAGTTAGATGAATAAATCACCCAGTTTTTCATGTTCGTCACTTCTAATTGAAAAAACAAGAAGATATAGTAAAAAACTTATTAAATCAGTCTTCGTCCAAGCAAAAATTACCATAAAAGACACAGCTGAAACAATATAAATTTCAACAAACAATGTCGGATTGTATTAATACGAAATGTAAACATCGAGTTAAATAATATAATGAAAAAGGGATCGGCGTAACATAGTGGTTTTGTGCTCGGTCTTGCAATTAAAAAATTCTTTGTTTGAAGCCAGCCATTGTCACTTTTCCTATATAAAATGCCGAAGTCTTCGAATTGTTTTAACTGACGCTTTACTATGTGCTTAAAAAAATGATGTTCGGAGACCATTAGCCACTGAATAGGTACCAAGCATCACCTTCCCTTAACAACTGTATAAATAATCTCCACAGGCTGGATAAAATGGCTATATTTCCTAAGTTAAATAAATTGAAACATTAAAAAAAAAAAGCAATTGATGGGCAGAAATTTTTTAGGAGAAATATATATTAAAGGTAACGCACGATGAACGTTGTCTTTACAGTTCTTTTTCGTTAAGTTCAGAACGTGCGTTTCGCGAAAGGAAGTTTTTTTACCAGGGCCAGACAAATAATAAATTTGAAAACTGAGGGAGGATTTTTTTTTTGTCGTTCACTCCGGACTTGATGGTGTGTTCGATACTCGCAGACATGGAACCGGTGAAGGCGTGTTTCGAACGATATGGGGGCCTTGGCCAGGGCCCTCTTCATCTGTCCGAAACATAGGACCGCCTACAACGAAAGGAACCACTAACCAATTCAGGCGCAAAAAAAAAGAAATAGATCGTAATAACTGTCAACTTTTCTGTTTTAAAAAAATATTAAAAAATAAAATTGATAAAAAAATGCTCCCTTAGTTTTCAAATTACTTACATATTATTCTATATATCAGCATTTTTTTCTTTCAACGTTTTATTTAATTATTGAAGAAAAATAAAACAACACACCTCACCCAATCACCCATTTGGTAAAAACACACAAATAAATTAATTTGTGGGAAAAATAATTTCAAAAAAAAACCTGGCCCATTAGGATTCAAACCCCATTCTTTTTATGTGAGGCATTCATTACTACTACCTGGTGACAGCTTCGCTTGGCTCAACCACTGGAGTAGGAGGGGACCATTTTATCAATAATACTACTGTTTTCTTAATTTTCATTTTTTTATAAATAAGTATGAAATTATAACATATATGATCATATGCAAATTCAATGCTGAAATTAAGTTATTTTCATTTTTTTTATAAATATGTATATAATTATAATGTGTATGATCTCATGCAAATTCAAAACTGAAATTAAGATATTAGCAGTACAATGATGGGAATTTTTTTTTCCAGATTTATTTACACATCATATTCATTTGTCTTCAAATTTACAAAACTAAAAAAAAATTTAATTATCTTGAGTATTCAGTAATTTAAACTGAAACCAAATTAAAGTACTCATTATCACCTTTTCAACTTCAGCCAATAGGGAATGTGGGTTTTACTCTTAACTCAATGATCACTTATTTGCAGCACTATTTACTTCCATCTTAAATCCGGAATAATAAAATATCTCTGCCACCCATCAATCGCAGTAAGAGTGTATTTTCCAAAAGGCTCAAATTTTGTAATGGATGTCATTTGAAAATCAATTGTCTCCAACTGCCGTAAAAATTTCAATCCAAAATCTTTGAACTGACGGGAGTGATGACAACATGGTGAGTTTGCAACACTTTGAGAACCCCTTCCTCTGAAACTAGCAGATGAATTTCAAAAATTTTAACAATAATGTGTAGCCCATGAAAGCTTCTAACATTACCTCAAGTTTCATTACTATAGGTCAAACAGTGGAGGCTCCACAGATTCCCAAAAAGTGCCAAAATGAGCAAAAAGTGAAATATATACATATATTGTGTATGAAGGAATTTGAGTGACCTATATATTTGTGATCTGCGGCTCATGATCAGCTCTTTTTCACAGGTCTCACCATTGCACTGAGTGCAATAGTTGTATTTTCCAAGGAAAATACACTAAAATCCCTCTACCAAAATACCACCAACTGTAGAGAAATTATTGGCCCTCATATTCTACCAAACAATTTCTTTATTTTAAAAATACTTTAAAAAAAAAAAAATTTAAAAATAAATACCAAATTTAAACTGCAGTAGGTATTACAGAGAAATAAAGAGATAGAAAAAGTTACAGTATAGTGGAAGGGGAAACAGAGATAGAAATATTTTTTCCATTTCTCTTTTGTTCCTTCCTTCTTTAATCCTTCAACTAACGACAACTGAAATCATGAAAATAATGAAAAATTTACATATTTTACAGTACTGCTCAGGTTATTATAGATGGATCAGAAAAATAGGTAGCCTATTTCATGGATCAGAAGATGAGCTTGGTGATAATAGAAGAATAAACCAAATTAGTTCAGTAGTTCTAAAGATCACCCATTATACACATACTAGATATAGAACACTTTTATATATTAGTACGGATTATTCTCAACAACAATAACCTGAATGAAAAACTTCCTTTGTGAGGACAGTTTGTTGAACGCTTGCGATAGGCGCCAACTTCAGTTTTTTTTCAGTGTTGCCAAATTTTTTAATTGTAATTT
This sequence comes from Ericerus pela, assembly GCA_011428145.1. Lineage (NCBI taxonomy): Eukaryota > Metazoa > Arthropoda > Insecta > Hemiptera > Coccidae > Ericerus > Ericerus pela. The sequence continues at coordinate 3,488,427 of WOFM01000279.1, forward strand.
GTAAATAAGTGGAAAGTGTTAATTAGAATAGAAAATATAATTTAAGTGTTGGGAAAATGAATTTTCAGCGTTGCAGTTGTACCTCATGTATCCATAAGTCGGCGCATATGAGTCACTTCTCAACTTATTTTTCAGAAGCGCGCTTTTGTTTTTTTTGTCTTTTTTTAATCACAAAAATGTTGTATCCCGTCGCTTCCCTCCCAAAACAAATCAGCCATAAATGAATGTTCTAAAAAACAAAATACATTTAAAAATTGTTTTCGTTATTGTCACTTTTTTTTTGTTTGGGGGTTGACCGTGGTGGATCGAGTAACTGAGTCTAAGGGACGCTTCATCACTAGTCTAGAGTTATCACAGTAGTCTTGGTTACATTTGTTATTTTCAGTTATTCAAGATACATATAATACACTAGTTCACAGCACAGGTACCTAAATTCATAAAGACTTACCGGACTTTTTTCTATCTTATGAAAATTGATTCTCTTTAAATATACTTACTTGTTTTTGAAAGCCTGTTCCGAATAGGACTAAATAAAACTTTTCATGACTAATAATACTAGTACTGAATACTGGTACTGAATACTGGTATTAATAAATGAAGACCAAGAAGATCGAGTATTCGGCCTTGGCTTTATTAATCACATAGAAGGCAAGATTTTTCAATTTAAATAAAATTATAATAAAATTAGTCATAACTTGGGTCCAAACGGACTAAATCTAAATAGATGGGGTTCATTTCATAAAGCGTAACATTCTAAGGATTTTAATTCAATGTAAGCCGACGTTATTGTAGCTGAATATAAGGTCTCAAAATATTTCAGTTTAAATGAAATTAAATGGTAGGTCATTTGATAATGGCCAAAACCTCGCGTGTTTCAAGCCTACGTAAATAATGGTATCTCAAAGTAAAAGTTAAACATGCAGATTTGACCAATTATTTTAATAGGTAAGTACGGAATACGTAGATCTGATTTTGATAAATTAGAAAAACGTATTAGGTAGTTCTGAACGGATCAGGCCGGTTCTTATTAAGGAAAAAATTTTCCTCATCAGCTATCAATCATACATTCTTGTAAAATAAGTCATTGACAAATTACTTGTAACCCACAGTTCACAGGAAATTTTGGTAAACTGTTAACGATAAATGAAACTACAGCTCTGCAACAGATATTTTGTCAAAAAATTCTTGTACTTTATAAACACTCTAAATTCGTAACAATTAATGGAATAGGTTGATCGTTCAACCCATTGGTTGAATGATTACAAACGAAAATACACGATGTTCCTAAATCATTAAACGCAATGACCAGTGCCTGTTTTACCATACAGGCGGACTAAGTAGCTGCCTAGAGTGGCATAATTTTGAGGGCGGCTAATTTTTTTGAGAAAAATTAACACACACAATAACAATGGCTTTAAAATTTGCAGATGTTTCTTTAAAGAAAGAAAAAGCAGAAAAAAATAACAAAAAAAAACCTAGTAAAAGAGAAGCCATTACATCCCTGTATAGAAATGTTGTCATGCAAGATAACTCTCATCTTTTTTTTTTTTTTTTTTTTTTATAAACATCGGTTGTGACTCAATTTCTTTATTCACCTTCTCCTACGATGAAAAAATAATATGCATATTCAGATAGACCTACTAAATTCTATAAAATATTATTGTTTCCAATCTTCTCTGGTCTTTTTTCTTTTATTAATTTATTTGTTCTTACTCTTCCTAAATCCTATTATTACAGATCAATATGATTGTAAAGCATTAAAATTATGAAAAAAATTACGTTTTTAACCCAAGATGACTTTATTATTCTAAGAATAAAAAAAAAACGTTTCTTAGGATGTGAATTAAAAGACTGCAGATTACAATGTTCCGAAAGTGATTTTCGTTTTGCTTCTAAGTAAGAAAAAAGAGTTCCGAAATAGATTTTATTTTTTGAGTTTTTAAGTGGAATATGCTTACAGGTCATCAAACAAGATGGAATTTTGTTCGAAAGAAATGTAAATGGTGGGGCATACAGAATTTTTATTTGATGAGAGCTGAAGCTAAGCATAACATAATAAAATATTTGTAATTTTGAAGTTGAAAGTTTGTTCTTACCATGTTCGGCACCATGAGAGTTTCTTATTAATAAAAGAATTTTATGAATAATTTATTTATAACTATTTTGTTACAATTTTTGTCATCTACTCAGTCATTTTCTCATCTTTTTTTGCCACAAAAAGAGATCAAACATCAAACCTTGAATGCTACGCCTAACTTACTTATACAGCTTACTGAATTTACAAAATGTATGTTTAATTTTGAAGTTTCCAACGTTTTTATTATTATTTATTTATTATAAATTAGTTGAATAGGCTAAAAGAAATAGGTGTTCTTTTTAATAATAAACTTATAGGTAAATATTATGTTTGAATAATTTATCCCAGACTAAAATAAAAGCATAGGCTATATAAAAAGTAAGGGCCCACCAGTGTTTTCATCATGGGGAAACTTGTGGTCGGATCTCCCTCCCCCCCACAAAAAAAGAGGAAATGAAAAGTAAACATTTGATAATGTTTCTCAAAGATGAAAATTTGGTTTTGTTAAATTTATTCTTACAAATTCCAACATAAAATTAGATGATGCGTAAATATTAACGAAAAAATAGAGAAATGATTTGGTTTAGTAGGAATTTTGAGAAATATGCAAGAAAATTTTCGCAGTAGGGTTAAAAAAAACATTTAATTGTCTAGTCAGAAAATTACTGAAAGCGGATGAGAGGGGAAGATGTGAATGGATCGGGGAAAGAGAATGAAAAAAAAGTGGGACGGCTAAAATGTTGCCTTGGGCGACAAAGTACCTGAAGCAGGCTTTGGCAATGACCAAATGAGGCTGCGTTCTAGTCTAAGTTGTATTAGTGATGGGCAAAATTGTTCATTTGCAAAACCTAGAAAAAATCTGATTTTTCCATCTGCTCCCTGTTTCGAAACAGCTCCAATCATATTTAAAATGAAAACCATTGAACCAATAAGAATGAATCTAACCCTAACCATTTGGATTAAACAGTATTTGTCATAAATATTCTTGCTATGAAGAAATACGTAGTATCCCTTATTCCCATTTCCTTTCAATACGATCGAAGTTATCGCTATAAACTTGATGAGAATAGAGACATCGAGGTATGTAATATGTTAGCAAACGATTCAATGAAAATTTGGCTGAATTCATACGTTTTGTCTTCAAAATATTGCTGAAATTCCATTATTTGCCATTCCATTTAATGAAAGTTATCGAGAGGAATTAGGAGAGAACTGTTAATTGTAGAGAGCTGAAATTTTTATGAAATGTTTTAGTATATTAACTGAAGATTTTGTGAAAATTTCAGCTCTCTACAACTAACAGTTCTCTCATAATTCCTCTCGATAACTTTAATTACATGGAATACCTATGCAAATAATATGACCTAAATCTAGTGGCAGAATTTCAGCGATATTTCGAGAACCAAGAGTACAATTTTAGCCAAATTTTTATCAGATATTTAGATAACATAATCTCGATATCTCTGAAAATTTTTAGCTTAATCTTACCTTCGGTTGTCGAGATATAGCTAAAATTCTGTTCAGATTGAGTAAATGAAATAAGGATTCAATCTAGTTGAGGAGTTGGCGGAATTTCAGCATTAACTTATCTCGAAAATGAAATGTGCGATTGAGCTGAAATTATCGTAGAATTTCAAGCTAACATACTATAATAACTCATAAAAATTTCAACTCTCCACAACAAACATTTCTTTCGTGATTCCTCTCATTATCTTTGATTGTATAAGATGTCAATAGCAAATAATATGAACCGAACTCAATTTAGCTGCTGATAACAAAAACTATTGTTTGAAAAAACTGTACAAATTCGTTTCGTTCTTTGGAACATCGAAGCAGAAAGGAGTAGGGAGCAGACTTTATCACACCGAAGCAGTTTCTGGAATCAGCTTTTTTAAAAACCCTGGTTGTTCAAACCAGACAGCTCCGGAGCAGCCCATCTCTAAGTTGCATTCTTTGTTCATTGCATTTTTCGTTTTCTCGGATTTAAATCACTATGAAACTGTCTAAAATTACAACACCAGGGATTCACTGGAACACAAAATTCCCTTCTCTCCGCATGAAAAAGAAACGATTGTAACAACTAAACTCTAAAGTTATATAGACAATTTAGACACGTAGACGCACTCTGATAAGAAAGCGTCAAAAAATCAATTTTTAACATTTCATCCCAACTACAAAATGATGACGATTTTATTACATTGACTTCATGGGAGTGCTCAACTTGTCTAGTCTATATAACTTTGATAACAACATAAAATTTTGAATTTCTGTTGATACAAATTTTATAATCAAAAATTAAATTTTTTTTTCAAGATCGGACATTTCCTCGGTACATAATTATTGATAATGCCTACTTAGCATTGTCAAAGGCTTTTTTACAGTTTTTATAATTTAGTTAATTTTTATAATAGGCAAATGGACGAGCATAAATCTTCGTTAGATTACAACAATATTTTATTTGCTTCAGTTATACCAATTCATTCAACCAAGCGGTTAATAAAGAAAGCAAAAAAAAAAACAAAACGTAAAAAGTGGTCATACTCACTGGACACAATGAGCTGCAGTTAGAACAACAGTCGTTGAAATCAGCGACGCTCCACATAATAATTTTTCTACGTCATTTACTCTTTCAAGAATGAGAACCATCCAAGGGAATTCTCCAAATTTGGCAGCAGTACTACCTGTATTAACGTTTTCCATAAAAAATGATACGATAGTTGAAGCGTAAAAATTATCATTACCTAGGCAACGAACATTTACTCTCCTTCGGAATCACGAAAAATTGTATAATTTCCTTTTTCAGAGTTACACTTAGTTTTAAAAGTCTTACTTGTGGTTGGGTAAATGTAGCTTAGTAAGTTTAAAACAATGGAAAATGTTTCGTACGTAAATAACGCCACAAGTCAAATGTAACAATTTGATAAACAGTAACATCTGATTCCACTCCATAAGACTATGAGTTTCAAGTTTGGTATTAACACTAATTTCTCGGTCATCAAGTCAACCGACGTTCATATGTAAGGTCTTTTGACGCAAAATTAGGTCTCATAGTCTAAATCAGTATATTTATATGAGCAACTTTTCATTGACTAAGAAGTGACACATGAAGAATGACACACGAAATGTGACATAAAATGAGGGCGCACCTCAACTACAGGTTCAGTTTGGACTGAGGCTTGAGCCTAAGATTTGTTTTTTATTGGCGGTTAGAAGAGGTCATAGAAAGATTCAAAACTGATATAATTTCATTAGGATGGAGTGTTAATATTAATTTGTCCACATATGGATTAAGGCAATTTCCAAAGAGAGCCATTTCGCAAGTGTCCCATCTTCGGGTGATGTTACTGATCCCAAATTATCTTTCAGATGAGAAGAAAGGACTTGTTTTAGAAGTAGCCTAGGAAAAATAAAAAAAAAGGCTTAATGAAGCTCGTCCGTTTCCAAATTTTCAATTAAAAAAATATATAGGTATGTATATTATAGGTCAATAAATTCACATAGTACTACAATTAGAAGAAAATTGGAAAAAGAAGCAACGGAAGCTGTAATTGTTTTGAAAGTAGCTGGCACACTGAACTGCTTCGAATAATCAAGATATGGAAAAATTCAGTATAGTTCGATGGGGGTCAAGAGATAATTATAACAAGTGTAACAGAGGATTCTGAAATTTCCCAAACTGATAAGACAATTTAGCTTGTGAAACGCATAAAAAATTAATTAACATAGATATATATAGGTACATTGACATCATATAAATTATTATATAAAGAAGGTATACTTATCTACAGTTAGCAATGGGAATTTTCAGAAAATTTTTTTATATTTTGGCACAGCTAGAGAAAATTGGTTTAAATATTGTACAGGTACCTACTTAATTAGAAATAAGTAATAACGATTTTTCAAAATTGTTGAAAATTCACCGAGTTAAAAGAGGTGAAAATGTTCGAATCAATAATTTTAAAAAAAAGTACAAAATCCGAATTTTTTGATTTTGATCAACATTTGAATCTTTCTTCCTCATGCTATAGCACAAGTATGCTTTGAAGGTTAGTGACGAATCCAACGATCGACCAATTTGAAGCTAAATTATAATTTTATTACAAATTAAGTTTCGTTATTCTGACCAAATGTGTTTGACTCAATTTCCGCACAAAAATATTATTTAAAAATTTATTTTAAATATTACAACCGACTTAATATCTAGTGAAAACCACTTTATTCCATAGGATTTTATTTTTTATCTTTCCATACTAACAAAGAGTACATTTTGATTCCGTGTATTAAAGTTTTCACCTACGATTTGTTGATGAACAGTGAAAATTTTGTTTAAAAAAATGACCTATATAGTATAAAGAATTGCGATGCTAAATTAAATAGTAACAAGAAACGAGTTTTGTATAAATAATTGCACATCGTGGGTACAACGACTTCACAGCTGTTACGCAGGATTGGATAGAGTATAGTTATCTATATTTTGCAGGCATAATTCAAGGATCAAAAGTGACAATGGTGTTTTTTGTCCCAGAATATGATCAAGTAGTCATTATGAAATGCAGTATGTACTTATTAACAATATTCCGTACATTTGGAAAGTAGCCAAGTTATTACAAAAAAAATTACGTGTCACTTATTTTTTCACCGTTTCAATCTTCAACAAACATAACTTTTCTACCTTTAACCATCAAATTCCGGCAAAGTAAAACGATAGGCAGTAAGTAGGTATATCGGACGCTTTTTTACCTATTCGATCCACAAAATTTCGAAAAATAACGCAATAAATTAAAGCGGTCACCACATAATTACAGCTAAGATCTATGCTCAGTGCTGCAGCTCCCATCCAATTGGTTCGCTACAAATAGTTAAGGTCATTCAGAACTTACGTTAGCGTCAAAAAACAAGCTGTTATCCTTTTAGTCGTGCCAAGAAAAACATGTCGGACAAACCCGTTTGAGAGCCATCGAATAAATTGTAATCTCACAAGAGACGAATTTTTTTTTTTTTTAAACAAAACTCGTCTCCTGCAAAAGTTTAATTATGTAGCTACTCGTAGGTTAATATGTATATGGCCAACGCATTCAGTTTTTAGTTTCTTCTGAAATCGACAGACTGTTTTCAAAATCAGATTTCTAATTCAGTAAGTACCTACCTAAAATTCGCGTTTGAATGCCATCTCTTTTCATTCCACACTCAACGTTTGACGACGGTGGTACAGTGGTTACATCAGTAAGAGAAATGATAAGATCGTTTGGGCAACATATTTCACCCACATCACATCGATCCATTCTGCGATATGATAAATATGTTTCGTATACATATTATACCGACTTGAGAATATACTTAATCAACCAAACGAAACACAAAAGTAATTAATTCTACAAAGCCATACTTTTCTGTGAGAATATTCTCTCCAAAGTCGGCGTTACAGTAAGGTGAAGAAATACAAGTACATTCTTCAGGAGCGTATGTAGTACTTATGATAGTTGAGTTCGAGTCCGTACCAGCAGGGGTTGGTAAAACATTTTCAACAGGACACAGTAATTCACCTTTGCGACAATCAGAGAAAACACTTCTGCAAAATCGGTGACCGCAAAGATCCCAATAATAACCTTGTTTTAAAAATGGAGTGACGTGTAAATTTTTTAGCATGTGCACGACGCAGATTACTCACTTTTCCAATACTTTAGACAGCCCGTAAAGAGCTGCTAACCCATTCTGATCACATCGATCTGGTGCCACACATACTTCGGCAGAATTAGTGCTTGACATGGAATTCGTATTGTCTAGAATAACAGGCGCAGGTGACTGGCCGGAATTCTACATCAAAACGTAAATGGTTACAGATAATTTTTTTTTTTTTTCGCGTATGATAATACTGAGAGCGATCTATACCTGAAAATCCTGGGGAAAAATACAGCATGCTTCCAGGATTCCACAATTTGGGTTACTGCAAATGTAGAATAACACATGAGATGTTTTCTTTTGAAAACAGCGAATAATGTATTCGTTTCAGATGACAAAGAGTACTGAAAACAGAATCTGAGATTTTGTCTTTATCGGAATTGAAACTATGCGAAGCTCTCAGATAGAGTTGAAAATTTTTCGTGAAATCGCATTGTACTTTGACGAAATTATTTCACCATCCGAATTCTAATCAGCAGTAATTAAATTTTTAGAAAAGTACTTTTTTTTAAATCTAAAATGTTAGACAAGTCGTAGTCTTTTTTATTTATTTCGCAAATTCAGTTGAAATAGTTTTGAGTTCATAAGAAGGAGAAAGAGAACAGTATTGCAATGAATAGGATGTATCTTATGGAAGACATTAGATTAGGCTTGGGCCACCTGCGACCCGACTCGGGAAAAAAGAAAAAAAATATATCCTGAAAAAAAATTTAATATAGGTACGACTATCGGCCTACAGGCAAAAAAACTACATGGATTGATGTATGAGCATGTTATTAGCTACAAACAATTACGTCATCGGGGTGGTACGCAGCGAGGGGACTGGCGGTCCAAATCCACAGGTCATCCAAAAAACCCGAGAAAAACGGCGAAAGGTTAGGAAAAAACGTTAATTCTATGAATGTTTTGGAGAAACAAAAATCACATAAGTAAAAAAGTTTTTACGATAACTCTGCTCAAGAAATAATTGTTCTGTAGATTTGTGAAATCCTTCTAGAAGCGAAACTTGCGTATGGCCCTGTAGGTTACATTCGGAAATTATAAGCTTACATTTATTTTACGGCCCACGAAAGCATTTTGAAAAGTCAATGCGACTCGTAGCTCAAAAAAGGTGGCCCAGGCCTGCATTAGATGCTGGAAATTGAAGAATAATGATAGAAAAAGGAGGGGCGTATTCCATAATCAGGTTCAAGACCCTGAATGCCCCTATTACATGGTATCAAGATGAAATGATTCTTAATATGAAATTCTCTGAATTGGAGGTGATTATATGAAAAAAAGGAAAGCCTAGGATATCCACACAGTATCTTTTGAGCCATTTGTGAAGATACTACGGGAATTTGGGAAATAGTTGGAATTAATGGAATTATGGAGGAAAAATCGTAACAAGATATTCTCAGGAGTTAAAGTTGAGAAAAAAGGGTAACTATTGAAAATGAATATTTGCGGGAATCCGGAGGAGGGGAAGAAAAATGATGGGGAACTGAAAATGAGAGGACTTGTTCTTTTGCAAAAGATACATCATCTCTTGTTCAAAGGAAGAGTGTTGCCTTGAAGGAGAGAAACACTAACGATGTTGGAAGGTTGAATGAGAATATAGAGAATAGAAGAATGGCCCGCATGACATGTGGTGATTGGGATAAAAAACACCGCACAAAATTTAGCGCGCATTCATTTCTCTTATCAATGCTATAGAGCTGCAGGTGTTTTATGTAGGCTTTTGAAGAATATCTTCATTTAAAATTGATCTGGTATTCAGACTCAGGGATGAGGGTAGGTTTTTCGTTTCATAACACCACGAAACTTTCGACTATTAGCTGAAATTTACATGTACACATAGTATATATACGTATTTCTATGTGAAAAAGTAGGTACAGGTCGCAATTTTCATCCGATTGTGGTGAAATTTGGTACATTTATTTGGATCTAAACAAGGATGAGGCCTAACGTTTGTGTCTGGACTGGACATATGGTAAGTTTGGAACGTTCTATTATGTTCCATTATTGAAGCTTCAATGGTTTTAAAATGTGTAATTTCCAAGCAATAGGCACGGAATTTAGTACAGACATTGAATATATTATATTGCAATACTGTACAAAATTTGGTTTCAATTGGTTTAAAAAGGTTCATCCGTAGAAGTGGTTTGAAAAATCTTAAACTGTTGCGAAGACCAGACAAACCGAGAGCAAACTTGTTGTTATTTTGTTTTCTAAGCAATCAATCAATAAATTGCGTCCGTTTTTTATAACTTCTCACTAAGTTTCATTTTAAATGAACCTAATTTTTAGAAAACATTCTGCAAAATACATATTTTTTTGATATTTTTGATATTTGGATTTATTTCATTATTTGTTTTTATTTATTTATTTATTTATTCATTCATTCGTCGATTAAACTATAGTTCTTTTTCTTTAAGAAAACCTACGTTTTCACTACAGTTTGTTATTTTTTGACGAGTATCTTCTAATTCTTATGCAGTGACAAAGGAAGACAAATGATATGAAAATCTTCGATACGACAAATAGGAAAATAATTGTACAAACATTTAAGGTTTTGATAGAAATATACTAGCCAAGGGTTCTCAAACTTCTGAAGCGAAATTTCCTTAGTATCGATAGTATTGGTAGTAAACTCTATTACCTTTGACTATGTTTGTCATAGCAAAAAGTGTGGTACTTTAACTTTTACGAAAAAATTTTCTATTTAACATGGAAAAATGTGGCACTAAAACCTTGTGGTTTTTCGACATATTTATCCTGTGAACAAGAGTTTAAACGAAAAAATAACTTTTTTCGTAAACGAATGGATTATCCTGACCCTGCTCGATGATTAGGTTCTGAGAAAAAGTTCAAGTTATTCTACGAAATACGATGATAAACATGAGGATGTTACTAAGTTATTGCATATTTTAGTGATTTAGGTTGATGAAAAATAAATTAATCATTACAACTTTGAATAAATACTTATATATTTAAAATGATATTGATCATATCATTGATTTGAGACTCAACTTTACAACTCGTTATCCAAATAAAATTTTTGTAATATTTCAGTGATGAAAGGCAGAATTGAGCTGACATTTTAATGAGATATTGTAGTATATAAGCTGAATTTCGTTGAAATTGTACGTTTGGTTATTGAGATATCACTGAATGTGATTAAAATAATAAGGGCTCGATCTAGTTGTGGAATTTCAGCATTTCAGCAATATCTAATAAAAATTTCAGATTCTTATAACAAACGGTTCTCTCGCAGTTATGTTTATAACTTTGATTCTATTTAATTTTAATGAAAATAAATGGGAAGAATTAGTTGAGAGTGGACTTCACAGTTCACAAAACTGAAACCATACTTTAGGTAACAAAAAATTGAAAGAACCAGACCGGCACTAAAACCACAATTCAACTTTTAGTGCAGGACTTTTTCAACATGTTGAACAAAGGTCATGACCCTAAAATTTCCATAACAAAAAAGCGTTCCTGGCTAAAAAAAATCAAATTTTGTGAAAAGAGCTGATACTAAGACACAATACTGACTAAAAGAATTTGATGTCAGTAGACTGAATGTAGAAGTACTTTTTTTTTAAAGGGAAAAAAGGAGGTTTTAAAAAGCCAAGCCATCACAATAAAAAATATTTCCGCGGTGCATAAACCGCAGTAAATGTATATTTTCAAAAAGTGTTCAATTTTGTAATGGCCGCCATTCGAAAACAAGTGGACCAATTTCGCTCAAATTCAATATCAAACCAGTCCCTAATAGTTTCCAACTGCCATAAAAATTTTAAGCCAAAATATTTTAATTTATGGGAGTTATCGTGATAACAACAAGGTGGGTTTGCAACACTTTGAGAACGCCCTTCATCAGAAACTAGCTGATGATTGTCAAAAATTTTAATACAGGTGTGTAGTTCATGAAAACTTCTAACTCTACTCCAACTTTTATTCTCATAAGTCAAACAGCGGAGGTCCACAGGTTCCCAAAAAGGGCCAAAATGTACATACGTACATATATATATTGTGTATAGAAAAAATTGAGTGACCTACATATTCATGATCTACAACTCATGATCGGCGCTTTTCCATAAGTCCCACCCCCAAGTCCCGCCAATGCACTGAATGCAATAGTTGGAGGAAAATACACTAATAAAAAATGGGGGTTTTGAGTGTACAGCTACCCATACAAATAGTAGATTTAAGATTGTTCTTCTGTTGTTTATTTTGTAATATATCAGAAGGCATTGTTTTTAGGGCTCTAATTTCAAATTTGATATTTATTTTTTTATTCAACCCAAATGAAAAAATGGTAGTTTGTGGGTGACTGATTTTTATAATTAAAGATTACATGATTTTAGATGTATTTCTGCAATATACACCTCGTATTCCATTACACTCTTATTTTATTGTATTTTTCAGAAGAAAATATTATTGCATTCAGTACAATGGCCAGACCTGGGGATGGGAACTGTAGAAAAGCAACGATTCTGAGTCATAGATAACCAATATATAGGTCACTCAAATTCTTCTGTACACAATACATATACACAAATGTATATATTTCCACTTTTTGCTCATTTTGACAATTTTTGGGAGTCTGTATAGCCTCCGCTGTTTGACCTATGACAATGAAACTTGGGGTAGTGTTAGAAGCTGTCATGGGCTACACATTCTTGTTAAAATTTTTGAAATTCATCTGCTATTTTTGACAGAAGAGATTCTCAAAGTGTTCCAAATCCACAATGTTAGCATCACAATAACTCCCTTAGCATAAATAACACTATAAATAAACATAAATATCAAATTAAAAAATATTAAAACAAAAATATATAAATAAATATGAAAAATAAAATTTAAAAATATAATTTTTCTAAATTTACATTATTATAAATCTTAGCAGAACTAAATATAAATCTAATAAAATAATTAATTTAGTAATTATAATAATAATTGTATTTAACTTAAATTTTAATAAAAATATTAATAAAAATAAAATTAATAACATTAATAAATAAAGAAAAATAAATTTCATATTTTTTGGTGTAACAGCTCATTTCCTCCAAAAAATTTTGCTCATCACCAAAGATTTTGCATCCTATTTGTTTGGGTGGTATTGGAAAGAATATGGGTATGTTCAGAAAATATTATTAAACATGAAAAAATAATTAGAACAAAATTTCTGTCCCACAATATCCAAATTTCATCTAACAGCATATCACCCAGCTACCACTCGCATACCACTAGTGGTATCCTCACTACAGTTTGAGAACATCTTTACTAGGGCTTCATTAAAGAACGAAGAAAGATGACAGCTATGGGAATGTTGGGAGGAGATGAGGTCACTTACAAATAGGTGTCTTGTCAAAAATAATTTTACTTTTGCTGTTGGCCCGTTACACAAAAAAGGGTGTAGTACAAAAAGCCTCAAGGCTTATTATTCTTGTTGTATTGTTTAGGATTGCATTCAACCTAATTTAGAGAGCAGTGAATTAAATGAAATATACATTACCACAAAGAAAAAATTCAAAAATGTTTTATTCTGACTCACTTATTCAAATTTAAATCAAATTAAACAACCAACTTTTAGCAGTGAGATAAACCAGGTTTAACTTATAATATGCGTGGTAAAATAAATTTAAACCCTACTCATCGATGGTTTAACTATTTTGTACAACCAGTACTATGAAACTATTTTTTACAACTGATAGCACAAAGATAAACTAACTTAAGTGAAATATCATATAGGTACTTCATGCCCAGCATTCATGAAAATTAGCATCTGTAAGAAGTTTGACACTGATCCAAAAGAAATAATTACTATATGTACTTATATCGGAAATAGATTTGGATGCATTTAAATGCAGTCAACATCTTAAAGATCTTCCAAAGCCCAAAATAAACATTCCAAAATAATACCTATAAGCTCAGCTAAACCAAAGCCACGAGTAGCCAAAAACCCCATTTATAAGTTTGTTCTCATTTGCCTGTTCCTTGCACTAAAAAATCTCTAACTGATTTTTCCATTTATACAAATTTTTGGTTTTGATATAGATTATGATACAACATTATCTCTTGGAAGTACATGAGAATTTTATTTATCATTTCTCTCAAAAACTAATAAACAAAAATTCATTATTGTATTATACAAATGTGTTTTTACAGTACTTTCTGATAGTCATGCAGTTTTTTCAAAACTGCATGACGATCCGTTGTATGGAGGTCATTTTGGAATTAAAAAGACCAAAAATAAAATAAAAAATCAATTCTTTTTTAAAAATATGGCACAAAAAATTACAGAATACGTATTATCCTGTCATGAATGCCAAATTGCTCAAAACTCACCCAAAAAGATTGGTCATCTCAAACATATTGAAATTGAAAATCCCAAACCTTTCTCACATTTAGAAATTGATTTTATTGGAAAATTCAACACCGATTACGAACACTCGTATGTGCTCGTTGGTGTTGATAAAAGTACAAATTTCTGTACCATACGACCAACAAAAAACCCAAATGCTCAATGTGTAACTGAGTATTTGAAGTTTATTTGTTTAAATTTCTTAACTCAAGATTAATTGAACACAAAAATTTATAGTTTTAATAAAGTGAAAAATAGTTTTTTTCCATGAATTTGTGACCCACGATCAAATTTTGATAGAGGGAGCAAAAATGCGATAGTGGGAGGAAAATCAGTATTTGCTCCCGCTACCAAAATTTTTTGCTCCACCCATCAACTAATAATGTGCATTCAACCACTTTGTAGGGGATGTGTTGGGAAAAATAGCGTTTGCACATGAGCGCAAAGTAAGCTCCACCACTCAAGCAGCAAATTCGAACTTGTCAAGGATTGCTCACTTTGTGTTCCAAAATATATTATTCTCCTGTTCTCGAAATTAAAACAGCGGATTTTGTCTTAATGATATAAAATCGAAAACATTCTGAGATGAAAAAATTATACTTCGATGAAAAAAAATCTAATAGGACAAAATGAGACTATCAAATTTTGAAAAACTCTAATAGAAATTGATTCGAGTTGAAAGCCTATGTACACATGTTAGTATCTGGATACATAAAGTAATTTCAGAAATTCTGAAGTGATATTGTTGATAAACCCTCAAAGACAGTGAGAATTGAAGAATACAATAAAAATGTTGATAACATTAACAGAAATTTTAATATAACTTATTACTTTTTGATGTACAAGTATCAAGAATGATATCAAAATTCTTATTACTAGATAAAAAAGAAGTAGTTTGTTTCCTAGGATGAGGAGTGCAATTTGAAAATATGAAATGGACAGAAGATTGCAACGATTACTGATTTTCAATTACATACTTGTTAACTGAATGAGAGAAATATATCACACTATACCACTGAACTGGCTTTCAAGAAAAATTCTACTTCAGAATTTGTGGGAAATACATAAATTTTTAATACCAAATTTTCTAAATCACAAAAATATTGACTGTGGATGGTTCTCTCCCATTTCAATTGAAATTCTATTACCCATACACAGCAATTTATAAAGTTTTTACAGATAATTACCAGAATTAGCCCCAAAATTATTTTTATTTCAGAACATTTGAGTAAAAATAAAACAGTTTCCGACTGTAAGCAGTAAAATTTATGAACAAGAAGCAGATGACGGATGCAGAATATTTGACTAAATTGCTATTTTTCAACTTGAATCAATTCTTATTAGGGTTTTTCAGAACTTGGTAAAGTCCCATTGTCTTATTAGAGTTTTTTCTTCTCAGAATATTTTCAATTTGATGTCATGAAAAAAATCATCAAGGTATACACAGTTTTGATTTTGAAAACAGGAAAAAAAACCTAAATATTTTCCTCTTTTTCGTAAATTTTGCGATTAAATAATTCTGAGGAAGAAAATTCCACCAAGTTTCTTTGTATATTATTCAGATAAATTTCAAGAGATTTCAATTTCCTATTAGGTTTTCATAAAATTTTTTATCTTCGAATTGGTTTTGTTGTTGTGGGCTCCACCCCGACCCTCCTGCGCACAACACAATGCGCAGGAGTGGTTAATAGACACTGACGCTGAGGTAGTTGCGGCAGTATGAGCTCTGACTTGCGTGAGAGATCATCATCTATTTTGTTGTCCCTTGGACGTTAAACCATTTATAATATTAAGGAACTATTAGCCCACTACATGGTAGCAGGAGCAAGTAGTTAATCCTTAGCTAAAATGAATTTGCCTTTGAAAAAATACATTTTTAATAATTATTTCGTTTTGCCTTTGAGAAAAGACATTAAAAAGAAATAAAATTTTTTCTGAAAACTTTGAATTCTTCACAAATTTGGTTTTTATATGCCTTTGAAAAAAGACATAGAGAAGAAAAAATTAATTAATAGCTTCCACTAAAATCGGATTATTCATACAATTCGATAAACTCTCAAAAATCTTAGGTAAAATAATATTTTTTCCCTCTGATAATTACTACATTAGCATCTTAAAACGTGCTTTTGGACTGACTAAATTAATCTATCTTCCCACCTAGTGAGAAATAGTTCCCAATTTTAGGCTAACAAATAAATTTTTGTATAAAAATTTATTTTTGTGTGCCGCCCCCAGAGTTAGTGAGAAAATAATTCGTTTCTATTTCCTCTGTTAAACTAATTCTGGACAAAAAAAAATTACTTCTTCGTATTTCACAAAGAAATATTTTATTTGCCGTCCCCAGTGGTGAAAAGAAACTTATGATTAATTTCATTTGCTTCGCCTGGCAAACATTAGTCGTGAGACAATAAAATGGCTAAATAAAATATTTGCTGCGATATTTGTCGTTAAAATAATTCGCTAACGCCGAGCACAGAGGTAAAATTCCTAAAAAACCTCTGACTCGGATACTTTGCTTCGAACGAAACAAAAGAATCGGAATTTAAAAAAATGCATACGTCGTTTTATTCCTGTGAATACGTCTTTGTTGACTCGTATTCACAGCAACCAACGCTTCAAGGCCATTATCGGCAACCAATTCGTGCATTTACTTGCACGAAAATCAGAAAAATACGATGTAGTGATGCGTATAAAAATACGCACCACTACAAATATAAATAAGCTATGTAGCCACCCTACCAGCACGGCTATACACGTACTGGGTAACTCACACACACAAAAATGCAACACAAACATTAATCTACAACTGCGCATGCGCATCCCGTTGTAGCGAACACAGTAACCATTTTGTTGAACCCGTCCTCACATTTTCAACCCGTTTTTTACACTGATGAATTACTGTGCTCCTTATTAATTGTTTGTTTTCGTAAATTTTTTATGCTAATTACCCTAATTAACATTTTTTTTGTGTGTGTGCCTTTCGTCGCCGAAAATTAACACCAGTGCGATCTTTTTACGTACTTTTTTCCATTTTTTCGCCATCAATTTTTTGTTTAAAATTTGCGACATTTTTTATTATTACGCGAAAAATTTATATGGTGTAGTGGCCCAATACTCCCTCGCCATACATATTATTATGTAAATTAATTCACCTGCACACCCACGGCCAAGGATCTTGACCACGTGACCTGCATCCAAATTGGTGAGTTTTTAATTATCCTTATAATCCAATGTGCCATTGAATTATGTAGCCATTACACATATTTTGAATGTTAGAAATTCAATCAGTATTTCTTCATTACGCTAAATTTTTAATTTTTTGTCTCTTTAGCTAGTAGGCAAAAATTTCTGTCTCTTGCAATTAAGCTAGTTAGCGCAGACTCCAAAATTACGTTAGCTTCGAGATTTTTTCGAAACTATAATCATATTTTACGATCGAGAACATTTTTCTTAGTGCTCTTCTTAAATATACGACCATTTAATATGATCGTGTTTATTTTCGTAAAATAATTCGTAATGTTTAACAACTACGATGTTTTCAAATTAGTTAGACCCCTAACAAGGTCTTCTGATATTTTTTCATATAATAATTTTGCTTTTTCATTAAGACAAAAGATGACGCATTTTATTTTATTCATTTACGTGTATGTTTTTTCGAATACAATGATAATTTTGTCGTTCGAAAATATGCCTATACTCTAATAATGCGATGTTGACCTTGAACTGATTAAAAAATCAGCTCAAGAAAGTCATTCCTTCTTTTATTTAGATCGAAAAATTTCATTCTACGGTTTTGAATTATTCATAATAAAAATCGTAGGACACGTACATTTTAATAAAATTTGTCATTTTATAATTGAATTTTTATCATCCAAAATTACGCATTTGCAGATATACTGCATACATTGCTACTTTATTACGGAACCTAAGTGTTTTTCCCCTTAGATTCACGTTACAATTTCTATTATATGATTGATATTTTCATTATGTAAATATTATGTATTTGTATTTGTCATATATTATCATTGTAGGCCTATTAATACGACCTTCAAAAAATGTAAATTTAATTCTGTTTACACGAACCAAATGGGTACGTAAGCAGCCTAAACTGCTTCGTGTAATAAAAACCCCTTTTAAAATTTATTAGAAATTAATTTTCCTAATATTTTCGTCTTCAAAATTGCTCGGAAACCTCCGAAAAATTGTCGAATTGAAGAACACGTGTTTTTCGTTGTTTTTTAATATTCTTCTTTGCTCTTTCTTTCGCAACGATCGAATAGTAATACTGAAAATGTCTGCGTAAAGAAATACGTACATTTATCTCTACACGCGATTGTAGGCCAATGATCCTTTACATAAGGTGTCCCAACCTTATCAAAAAAAAAAAAAATTTTTTTTCTTTTCTTCCCCAGATTTTTTTTGGAGATTAAAAGGTCGTATTTATTCGTCTGTCAAGCTACATATATTATACACGAAAAAACTTTTTCTATTTCTGAAAAATTTTTTGTGTTTGTGTTTGTCTATCAACAGCTCTTCCGAATAAAAATACGACATGTCTGACAACCAGAACATGGATGTCGACCCAAATTTAATCGTTACTGATCAGGGTACTGACCAGCAACAACGACCACCAGTTCCACTAGAACCAGTAATTCAAGTCTTACCAGTGACTCAGGGAACTGAGCCACAAGAAGTAGTTTTGCCAGCTGCTGCGGATAATCCAACCCCTGCAGACGATCGACAAGGAGATTCATGGAGCTTGCAACAGCCACGCCGACGTTCGCCATCATCTTCTTCGGGTGAAAGTTATACCGGTGATACGGATGACAATATCTCCGTTCACTCGAAGAATTCGACAACTTTCATTGACTTTTACCAAGCCAGTATTTGGGAAGCCAATGATTATATCGAAGAGTTGGAGAAACTTCTACAAAGCATGAAACTTAGAGCCGACAAAGCCCTAAGTAAACTGACGGCTATTGTGAAGATGATTAAGGATCTCCAGAAGCCACCAACTGGAGTCACGATGGAAAATCTGATGTTGGCGAAAAAGAAGATTAGTCAATTGTACGAAATTGAAGGCGAAATAAAACAACGCTTCAAGACGCCTAAGCCAATGCAAGTTGACTTAGAGCAACAACAACAACAACAACAACAACAATTACTTTCCGATCCTGCAGCAGCTCGACAACATAATGCCGAAGCAGTACAACAGGACCTCGACCGACGGGCCGAGGAGGAGAGATGTGCAACTGAAAAAGCTCGAGCCGAGGAAGTTCGACTCGAGGATATCGCAATTCAGAAGGCCGTCGCGGAGAATCTTCACGCTATCGAGAAGATTTCGAATAAGGAGTCCGAGTTGGAGCTCGCCAAGCGTGATCTTCAAAATTTGAAGATCCGAATAGAGAATCGCTTCGGCATTCCCTATAGCGAGTTCCAGCGCAGACATCTTGTCATCTTGAACTTGCCCCCCGTTGGATAAGGTATAAATTTTAATTTTAATTCTGAAAATTCACTTTCTCAGAAACGTAATAATGTAGACGAATTAATTGATGATACTCTGGCTCCGCCTAAAAAAAGGCATCAATCAGAACCAATGGTAGTATCACCGATTCATTCCTCTATATTTGACAAAACTACTGAAGGTCCATCTCTTGCTGTGACCCCACCAGCTTTGTTTACCATTCCTTCCGCTACTACAGCTTTGGTACCAGACCAGATAATCTGATACCATCGCCTCGTACAAATAGCAGCGATAAAAACATTTTTAAATTAATTCCTTGAATTTGGGAAATTGACCCTTCGGAATCATTAGAATCAGCTTCTATGAATCTAAGGCACCTAAATTTTATTTAAATAAATGGGATGGTGATTTAATTACCTATCCTGGTTTTTTAAATGGCTTTAAAAAATACGTACATTTACGTACGGATATAGCCATCCCACAAAAAATTCATTTACTTCAAGGTGCCCTGCCGAAAGAAATTTCTGACAGGATTAATCATCTTTCTCCCGACGATATAGGCTACATCCAGAGGTTAAAATATTTGCATGACCGCTATGGCGATCTCAGTAAATTAAAGGAGAAACTTTGGTATAAAGTTACTGCCTTTCCAAATTCTGATAACACCCTTCCTTCGATTCAAGATAGGATGGATGGACTTGCAGTCTTGATCGATCAGTATCGACAAGCCACTGAAATAGTTGATGAAGAACAGCTATTTAATATTGCTGTAAAAAAGTTTCCTCCTCGATCTTATATGAATAATTTAAAATCGAGTCAGCGAAATGTTAACAATTTATTCTCGGCTATCAGGGAGTTTATTAAAATTCATGAGTTAGTTGAATTGAAAGTCAATCCAACCAATAAATCTCAAGAACAAACCCTTGGAACTGAAAAAGCCAATAATCAAAATTTTAACAAACGTAATAAGCCTAAAGGCAATCAACTTTTTTCTGTACCTTCTGTTAACAAAGAAGATACAAGAACTTTTTCGAGAGGAAAGGCTAAACCCAATCCCAGAAATCGAAAAAGCAAGAAATGGACCAATAGGCCGACGAGAAATGCTAAATCATTTTTTGTTGCAGGTTCGTCGAAATCTGGCCCGGAGATTCTGGACCAGAGTCAAAATCGCCAGCAGGATGCCCCAGCTCCTGGGACACCTTGCCGGAAACGTGCCCTACCTAAGACGATTATGAAGATGGACCGTACCCCAATGCAGACTGTATTTTCTGTCTGAATGGGCGACACTGGTCCCATCTTTGTTGTCATCCTTGGTACAACAAGCTCCAGGCACGCGTAAAAGCGTACCAGGTGCGCAACTTATGTTTTAAATGTGGAACTCTGCATGGTATGGGACTTGTCCCATGCCCCCGCCAAAGTGCTGCCGATGGTTCAATTGCCTGTCGACAGAGCACCACACAAATTTATGCTTCAATGCCCCGTATCCGCTGAACATTGCGAAGGCACAAGGATGGGTTGAAGCTTTGCGAGACCAAAAGGCCGCTTCTTCACCTTATGAAAGTGAGAATGAATCAAATCCTTCAAATATTGAAGAATCTCACAATTCAACATCAATTTCTCAAAATCCTCCCCTGTTTCAGGAGATGATGAATATTAAATCGAGTTGCCACCCAAACGTGACGTTTGAGTTGACAGAGGAGCAGCGCCAAGGCCTACCTCAAAACAGTGAGTCGATTAATTTCAATACGATTAATTATACAGAGTCTTTCTTTCTAGGCTTTGAATCGTATGCTCATTCTTCAAATTTAGACAAACCCATAAAAATTTGTGGATTTTTCAATAGTGGCAGTCTTCACACATATATTGTGCAAAGATACGCGTTTCACGACCATAAGCTTAAACCTTCTGGTAAAGAAATTTTAACGCTTAGGGGTGTGGAAAATTTAAATAAAAGCAAGATAACATCTTACTTGGTTCATTTTGATCTTCTGCTCCCTGATGGAACAAAGGTACCTATAAAAGCAAGTACTTTAAGTAGTATTTCACATAATTTAAAACAACCGAATATTAAAACTTTTAAAGCATTGTTTCCACAATGTAAAAATATTAATTTTTTGACACTTCCTCAGGAGCATACGATTCACCTTTTAGTAGGTAACGATCTTATGTGGTCTTTCGTGAAGAGTGTTCGTACAATTTTGTCAAGAACGTGGCTAATCAATACGCCATTTGGCCATATGTTAGGTGGAGTTTTAGTCCCACCTGATGAAACTGACCTTTTTATGCCAGTATTCTTGACATCACCGCAAACTGTTGAAAATATTTGGAGGCTCGATGTATTAGGTATAGAGTCTCATAATTTCAGTCAAGTTGAAGCTGAGGCTGAAGCTTTACGAGTGTTTTACAAAGATGTTAAATTAGTTAACAACAGGTACCAAATTCGGTGGTTATATAAAAACTATCCCCCACCTTTGGAGGATCATTTTAATCTTTCGATTAAGAGACTTGAACACCAATTGCCAAAATTACGACAATCTCAAGAACTCTTTGAAAAGTATACACAATATTTTGAAACTCTCATTGAATTACAAATGATTGAGAAAGTGGATCCTCGAAGTAAGCCTGAGTTAATCCATTACATGCCCCACAAAGGCATCTTGGATTTAACTAAGAGCACTCCAATCCGAGTAGTTTTTGATGGATCTGCCAAACCTAAAAACAGCAGCCATTCGTTAAATGACTGTATGTTCAAAGGCTCAAACCTATTACCGGATTTGTTGAAGATTTTGATGACTTTTCAAAAAGATAAAATTGGCATAATCGCCGACATTTGTAAAGCTTTTCATCAGATTCAACTTCACCCCGATGATAGGGATGTATGTCATTTTATCTGGGTAAAGGATCCTTTTAAACCTTTGTCCAGAGATAATATAATTATTTATAGATTCCAAAGAGTACCCTTCGGAATTATCACTGCTCCTTTTTTGTTAGCAGCGATTTTATTACATCATTACCAACAAGTTGATCCTGAATTCAGTAAAAAGTTTGCAGATCACATTTATGTTGATAATTTAGTTACTTCCCTCCCTACATACGAGGAAGGTTTACAACTTTATAAGCGTTCTAATGACATAATAGATGCCATTTCCATGGAACTTGCTCAATGGGGCACGAATGATGAAGCCTTGAAAAAAGACTTCGAACCTTCGAAAGCTCTAGATAAGCCAATTATTAAAGTTTTAGGCCTTGTTTGGGATATGGTTAAGGACATTGTGTATATGCCCCCAGTAACCACTCAAACAACAATTTGGTCTAAACGTTCATTTTTACAAGCAATGTCTTCTTTTTATGACCCCATAGGTTGGTTTGCTCCAGCCTTTATACCATCAAGGACGTTAATCAAACACCTATGGTTAGAAAATTATAAATGGGACGAACCTATTTCACCGCAGCTTCAAAAGTTAGCTACGGTACTTATCAAAGACCTTCACCAAACTACAAATTATTGTTTTCCGAGGCAAATCGACCGTGGAACTTATAATCCAAAAGATTGCGAGCTCCATGTCTTTGTAGACGCTTCACAAACTGCCTATGCGATGGCTACTCATCTACGTTTTAAGAATGTGGAGTCTAGTACAGCATCGCTACGTTACCTCGTAGGCAAGATGAGAGTCGTGCCTATGAAATCAATTACTATTCCAAAATTGGAGTTGATCGCAGCACTCATCGGTGCACGTGCTATACGAACTGCTCGTAAACCCATGGATTTGAACAACTGCCCAACTTTTTTATGGTCGGACAGTAAGTGTGTTCTAACCTGGTTGACAGAATGTAAAATTCAACCCCAGTTTGTTTCCAATAGGGTTAATGAAATAAAAAACATCCCTAATGTTCAATATCGTTATGTGCCATCAGCAGATAATCCCGCTGATGTAGGATCTAGAGGAGCCACTGTCAAAGACATGCTTCAATCTCTTTGGTGGACAGGTCCAGCCTGGTTATATTCAGACTACCAATCCTGGCCACCGACTGATCTACATATCATAGAATCGTAACCAGATTTGACGCAGAAAGAAATTTCTATGCCAGTTTTCTTTTACGACAATCTTTGGGAAATTTGAAAAAATTTTCTGAAACTTTTCGTGGGAGCTCAGATTTGATTTTTGATAATCATCGCACTGCGAAGATGAGAAGAATCGAGAACTCTCGCAAAAAACGAAGTCCTACATTCCTTTTAGAACCTAAATCGAATGCTTGTAAACTACAAGTGCCAGTT
This sequence comes from Ericerus pela, assembly GCA_011428145.1. Classification (NCBI taxonomy): domain Eukaryota; kingdom Metazoa; phylum Arthropoda; class Insecta; order Hemiptera; family Coccidae; genus Ericerus; species Ericerus pela. The sequence continues at coordinate 3,512,275 of WOFM01000279.1, forward strand.
TGTCCAGCTGACACAGATCGTAGTCAGGACCCATTTTGTTGTAATAAAACTGACTTTGAAGGTTTACCTCCAGCAGGCCCTCCAAAGGATGATCCTTATTATAAAACTCCGTGGTTGAGCTTTATACATTCACCTTTAAATTCTCCTTTCAATATTCAAATTGAAAAATTTAATTCACTTAATAAACTTATAAAGACATTTTATATGTGCCTTTTTGCTATACGACATTTTTGTGCGAAAAGACTACATACAACGTGGTCTGTAGCACCTTACGCCGTGTTACCTAAAATCTTTCAATTCGGATTGATGGCTTTCATCTATTCCGATCAAAAGAAACATTTCAAAGAACTCTTTGATGTGTTGGAAAAATTAGGGCCACAGAGCTTTGTGACCTATCAAAAATTTCATATTGAGCTTGATGAATCGGGTTTGCTCCGGTTATGGAACTATATTGCAAAATGGCCTCATTCGGATGATATTCTATCACCTACCCTTTTGCACCCTGATTCCCACATGACTAAGTTAATTCTGCTTGAAACGCATTTGAATAATAGCCATGCTGGACCCAAGTTTACGATAGCTTCATTTCGACGAAACTATTTTGTACCTCGTGCATCTAAATTACTTCCAAAAGTATTGAAAAATTCTTGTATGGAATGTAAAAGGTCTAACAATAAGCCTTACCATCAACCAACCCATTCGGCGATGCCAGACTTTCGTTTAGTACCGTTTACACACCCGTTTACCTACACGGGTGTGGATATTTTTGGTCCTTTTCAAGTTTTTGATGAGTTCCTACCTAAAAAGAAAAGACAGATGAAAGCTCTGACTTCACCTGTTAAAAAGAAATGGATACTTATATTTACTTGCCTTTCAACTAGGGCAGTATATTTTATTTCGGTTTCGTCTCTAACTACAGGTGAAATATGGACAGCGTTTATCACGTTCTTCGCTGATCGTGGGACACCTAAGTTATTGTTGTCCGATAACGCTGCCCAGTTCCATCTCATCTCTACGTATTTGCCAAAATTTTGGTCTACCTTTAATTCCAAATATACCGTATCAGATAAGTTAAATGAAAAAGGCATTGAGTGGCATTTTACTCCACCCAAAGCATCTTGGTATGGTACCCCATATGAACGTTTAATCGGAGTTTTCAAACAATCCTTTTATCACGTTGTTGGACATCATCCAGTGCATCAGCACAATTTCCAGGCAGCCTTGAAAAATATTCAAGTAACGATCAATGAACGACCATTATGCCCTGCTGCAGATGAAGCTGAACAGTTAACACTAACTCCAGCCCATTTCCTGCATGCGAATTTTAAAACTTTTACACTTGATCTTGATTCTGAGCTGGCTGAAATTACGCCAACTTCGAAACAACTCCAAACTTTATGGAGAATAGACCAAGAGTATATTCACAAGCTTTGGGTAGCTTGGAAAAGATATGACCTAATACACTTGAGAGATACTCCTCCCAAGGGTGTACCTAACGCCTATCGTACTTCTCCCTTTAAGCCAGAAGTAGGTGACTTGGTCCACGTATTAGATTTTATTAATAAACGAGGTGTCTACAAAATTGCTAAAAGTAGAACTTGAGAAATCCAGTGACGGAGAAATCTGCCACGCTAGAATTGAACTCGCGAGCAAGATACTGACCTCACAGCCACTAAAGTACCTTGCGCCTTTGGAGCTCAATTGCTCGAAACCAGTGGTTACCAATTATGTTCCACCTAAGTAGAGCCTTATTCTGAAAGACTTCACAACATATGCTAAAGTGGACTATGTTAAACTTGACTGTTCTACATATTTCCGACCCTAACTGTCTTCAGGGGGCAGTCAAAACGATGGTCTGAGGCCCAGGTGACCTCTAACCTAGCTTTTTTTTGACACCCACTGCTGTCGTCGAGCACTTTTCACGAAAGAACGCGGACAGTAGGTGACAGTGCATGCATGCAACTTATCTTAGATTTAACTATCTAAGTGACTGAGATTTAATTACCTCAGTTAATTAGAATTCGCTAATTTCCTCTCTTATCCTTTCAGAAAATGAATTTTATGGCCATTAAATTCATATTTCTCTCCTCCGTCGCATTAGCAGTTCGCCATCCTGAAGCCAAAGTATTTTTGACTCAGTAGTTATATTTTATTAATTTTTTTACTTTAGCATATATAAGTTTGTTTTGTTTTGTTTTGTAATTTTTTATTATACATTTCATATAAACTTGTTGTGTCGACCAATTTTTTCTTTCAGATCAATTTTTTTTTGAAGGGACCTCCAAAGGCCCCTTCTAGGTACACCGCCCCCAGTGTTGTGGGCTCCGCCCCGACCCTCCTGCGCACAACGCAATGCGCAGGAGTGGTTAATAGACACTGACGCTGAGGTAGTTGCGGCAGTATGAGCTCTGACTTGCGTGAGAGATCATCATCTATTTTGTTGTCCCTTGGATGTTAAACCATTTATAATATTAAGGAACTATTAGCCCACTACATTTGTACGAGTTAAGTAAGAAATAGTTCCACACCCTTACTTCAAAAGTTTTATTATTTTTACTGTGGAAGTATGAAAAGTGATGAAAGGCCTACGTATACGTCATTTTTCCACGAAAGCGAAAAACGAATTATTTTCAAGGTCGAAATTTGAAAATTAAAATAATTTTGACCATAATTATAGATCGCTCTTCACAGTCGGTGTTTGAAAAATAAGGAAGAATATATACAAAAAGATTGAGAATTTATGAATTTTTTTTAAATTTTCACAAATTAAAACTGATTTACTCTATACAGAATGGTGCTATCAAATTCTTAACTATTTAACAACTTAAGTTACTTAATCAACAAAGAAAATTTCTTTACCTTTCATTTGCCATAGGATAATACACATCTTGTACATTACACTCGTGAAATAAAACACACCGACATTTTTGACTAGTATTTCCATCGGCGCCCATTCGAACTGCGAAAACTCCATTGGTACTCGAAGTTCTGGTCGTAATTATCGTTGAATTAGATTTAGACAAAATTTTAGGCGAAGCATTTGTTTTCGCAGGAGGGGCGCCTGATATTCTCAAATGAGAATCAAAAATGATTAAAGCAAGAAAAAAGAAATTTAAATACATTTTTATATGCATAACCGCACTTCAATAATAACCATGCAGAAACTGGTTTTTGCTTAAAATAAACTTGACTCTCAAAAGCAAATGTAGAATGTACCTACTAATTTACTGACCACATTCTATATGAAAACAACCTCTTACAGACTGAACACGGGGAATATCTCGAATTATTACTGACGTGATTTGAAAGAAATTTTAGAATATACGAAGGAAAGTCCAAAGTATTAGTAATTCAACTTTTCAAGAAGAGAAATAGCAACAATTTTTCATGATAACTCGCTTTTAACCGACTAAGAAAGAAATAACTCCAATAATTTTTGAACAAAATACGAAAATTAATTTTTGTACAAAGATTAAACAATGTGATATAGTAAAATAATCTTTAGATGTGAGGAAATATATCGTCTTAATTGGGTTTACGAAATGACTTCAAGAAAATCGGGAGAAATTAATATTTATTTAAAGATGATAAATACGTATTAAACAATAATAATCATTATGTGTTTTTCTCTTTGATTTTTCTAAATTAAGCCAATAAAAACTTGAGAAAGAAAAGTATTATCCATGGAGGAGAATTTTAATTAGCATTCATTTATGCAAAAGTTGGCATTCTTGTTGCATGGTAACGAAACAACGAAGTAATAAAATTTGATAAAATAAAATTGGGTTCGTAATTTCCTACATGTACCGCGGGCACAATCTCAATACATACAAATTCGATTCTATTCTACACCACCATCCCATATGATTCATTCATCATCTTAGAAAATGGAGGCTTTGCAGTGTTTTCAATTGCAGTTTCTTGAAATCATTTTCACTTTAAATGGAAATTTCCCATTTTTTTTTTTAAATATGTAATATAATATTCTTTTAAGAAATCCTCGTCCAAATTTCCGGATGTGTCTTTTATACTAACTTCAAAGTACGTAGAACAGTAAAAGGCTCGCTTTGTTCTCATTTTCCGAATTGAAGTTTCTCCAGTATTTTACTAACCAATAAAAGCATTTTCTCAGTTTCATTCCATAAATTTTTTATATCGAAATAAGTACTTATTAAAATACTAAGACTGTTGATGTAGGTTTTCTTTGTAATTCTATTATGAGAGTTTTCTTTGAAAATTCGCATATTAATTTCGATCTCATAAAATAACCTAAGAGTGGGGTTGGGTATACTTTTTCTTATATAACACAAGGAAAATTTTGACACTAAAAGTTCAAATTCATAGTATATAATTGTATGTATTAAAAGCCCTAAGACGCCGCTTTATGGCACCTTGGCTTTTGCTGGCCCTGAATTTTTGCATACAATATAGGTAACACTGTGGAATTTGTTGTTTTAGCGGAAGCAACAAACATTTTTTTTTGTATCTGTGTGTGGCTGTGTCAGTATTGGCGTATGCTATTAGCGGTGGATGCAAGGACATGTAGCAAAAGAGATCTCCAACAGGTGATCAAAAATGTAACAAATATCTCAATCATCATCATCATCATCATAAACAATTTATCAACTTCTTTTACTTTACCGCCCATGTATTGTAGCTTGATAGTGTGTGTGTATTAGTACAGAGATGTCTGTTTTCACTAGAGCTTGTAACTAAAACATTTCTGTTTTCATAAAAACTAATAAAAACCGATTTTTTTTGGTTATCATTCTGATTAATGGTTTCAGCTTTTTACATGAATTGGTTATTGGTTATTAGTTAAATGAAATTTTTTTTTTGTTATCAGTTCTCAAATCAATGTTGTGAATTTGTTTAGGTTTTTATTGGTTATTGTTCTGGTTATGAATGTCATATTTTTGTACCACAGTGCATATAGAGAGTTGGACATCTCTTTGGCTATATTTCTCTGAGTGGATGCACCCAAATATGCCATATCTCCAATAGGTGGCCCTAATATCACTCACTACAAGCTGTAGTAGTACCTAAAAATGCCACACCTCATCCTTGGTGTACTGGTGTCCCTTATAAGACACTGAAGTTTGTCCTGTTTTGCCTCAGTTACTATAGTGTTCCATTATGTGAAGGTGTCAACTCATTATTATTTATTTATATTAATAAGTATTTTACCAATTACCTGATGAGTTCAGGTTGTACTCACTACATTATTTGCATACATGCGCATCCGATATGAGGGAATAATTGGTAAAATAATAGTGGGAAATTAATTTTGTGAAATAATTTTAACAAATGAATCAACAGCTTGCATTTTTATTATCTTTATCTATATATAAAGAGAAAAATTTGGAAAAGTGTATGTTGAAAGATAATTTCAAAATTTACTGAACCAATATTAATTGTATGTGCATTCTTCAAGAACCTAAGAAGGTTCTAGGTTTACCTTTATTATTTTATCACTTTAGAAAACATCTCTATAAGGGAAAATCAATGAAGGCTGGATTAATAGCGACTGCGTGTGTATTAAGTGAATAGAGGGAAAACACTATGCAAACTTATTAGTGCTGCACTTAGTGGCCTTTTCCTGATTCTCAAATTAACATCATCTGACATGTTTTTTGAGGTGCTTAATTTGAATTTGATGTTAATTTTGTCATTTAACCTATTTGTCAACCCTCATGGGACCCCGAAAAGGGGACAATTTTTAATTTTCATATTTTATTCCGTAATATGTCATCGAACATGTTTTTTGAGGCGCTGAATTAAAATTTAATGTTAATTTCATCACCAGACCCATTCTTCAACCTTTGTTGGGTCCAAGAAGATTATTTTATATATTCTGATTTTGTTGTGTAATACATCAGAGGGTTAGTGTCAAAGGTACTAAGCATCTATCAAGCAAAGCTAACACCACAGGCAGCTATTAGAGATGTAAAGGTAGGTAGGTATTAACATATATGAATATATATTTTATTTTCTTGTTATCACAGTATAAGTCCTAATTTTGGTCCTATGGTCACAATATTTGGAAATCAACTACGATGAATTAGAATAGACTATGAAATTTGTTCCTTGTAGCTGGAGTTTGTTGTAGCAGGCTACAACAAATAGATCACTGTAACCGGGTACAACAATTTGTTTGTTGTACCAGGATACAAAGTAGAGTTTTTTGTAGTCAGAATATAAATACAATAGACAGACATTTTTTTGGACTTCATTTTGTATAATATTCCAACATCTAACATCACAGTTATGCTCGAGAAGGTATGCACATGCATGAAAAAAACAAAAACGTTAAATGTTAATTTGGCTTAAAAAAACCTCTTTGATTTTGTGACTTACCAATAATAAGGAGTTTCTTTTTTTCAGACCATGTCATTTTTGCTGCTACTAGTACAATTATTTTTTCCTTTGACATTCTTCCACCAGAGCACTGTTCACCTTTAAAACGCAAAGTTTTATCAGGGGTAAGTTTAAAAAAAATTCCTGCTTCATCCCCATTGATAATGTCATCATCAGGATAATCACTTCGAATTGATGGCCAGATATCATGCAACCGCTTAGACGTAAAACTAGTATAAACTGCTACTGACTCACCAGATATTTTTCCAAAAACAATATTATGTTGTGGTCTGAACCTTCTTATCCATCATATTGAGCAGTTGAAGCTCTCCAAATGCAGCAATATTGCAAGTTGATTTGCTTTTTCCTGCAAAACAGGCCCACTGATGGCACGGTTTCTCGATCACTGTTGCTTAAACCATATATTCAGAGGGTATTTTTAAGTGGTTTATTGAGCGAAAATTTTTTTTGTGCTCTGTGGCTTTGTGACGGTTATATATCGTAACAGAACAATGAATAACACAATTTAGTTAAAAAGGTGTATTAAACATAAAAGTAACAGTTAAGAATTAAAAGAATAGGTAACATCAAAGTAGAATCTTTTAGAGTGTATCAAAATGAATTAGAATGAATGAAATAGTACAAAACATAAGATTATATAGTAATCAAAAAGAGGAAGGTTCAGGCGAATTTACAAGGTGTTGGAGAAGGGTTTTGTTCTTATTGGTTAATAGAAATATATGTACAGTAAGTATGACCAATGGTCTCGTAAGAATATGACATAAAGTGGGTGTTCACAAATGAATTAGTAGAAATTAGTGTATATGCAAGATTGCAGAAATAGTATAAACAAAAGATGAGTTCATTGTTTATGAGTAAACACAGTAACTGTTTATGTAGGTAAATGATGTCATCAAACAAGTCTTGACTTGAAGAAATGACGTGAGAGTTAATGAATGAGAAATAATAGGAAAATAGAGAGAAAGTAATGATGACGATGATAATTAATAATACGAAAATATTTCATAT
>WOFM01000279.1:3522432-3550989 GCA_011428145.1 Ericerus pela
GTCATCATATTTGGCGGATGTTCTGTATCACGCCACCTTTTTGGTCGGCCATATTTGATTAAAACAATGAAAACGAAGGTGATGTCGTGTCCTCATTTGGAAGACATGATCATTCCTAAACCTACAGTCAAGTAGACAAGTTAGGGTTCACACTAGTTGTTGTGAACATTAGGTTTCATTAGTCTTAAGAAATAGTATTAAGTATAATTTCGAAGTGTTGTAATAATTAACGTGAAATATTAATAAAAGATAATATAAAAGAAATTATCTTATTTGTTGAGGTAAATTCAAATTAATGAATTACTCTCGCAACAATTTATTATTTATTTTTATTTTTATTTTTTTTTTTTAAGAGAAAAGGGTGTTGCAAAAAATATTGTGTGTCAAACGTGTATATAGTAATTGATTCTTGTGTTATTTTCTGTATAAGTCTTGCAAAAATCACATTAATCGGATAAAAATCATACATTTTATACACTTGTATCACAAACAATTCACATTTATGCATCAGAAGAATTGAGATTCAAAATGCGCAGTTGCAATATCTTAAACTGAATCATTTGTCCGATATTGTTTGTGGAGTGGAGGGATGAGAAATAGATAATGGTGTGTTTTGACCAACATTCGCATAGAAGAAGAAAAAGTGGATAAAAGAAATTAGTGAGATTATTAACTTTCAGTTGAATAAATTGTTTTGATATCTTGCAGTTGTTAGTGTTGGAGACCTAACTGAATTTTATGAAATTTCTCAATTTAATATAGTGCAGGGGACGTTCAAAAAGTAACTTTCGCTATATTTTCCTCCTGTATCGAGCAACATTGGAGAAGGGGCATGTGACTTCTAGTATAGGAGGGTTAAAAAAATTCAGAATTCTTTAAAATCTTATATAACATTATTGTGTCATGTGTGGACTGGTAGATTGGCTGAAATATGAAACTCCCTTTCCCTATTCTGCTACATGTAAAATAACTATTCTGCAGGATAATGACTGACTCCTCAGTTCTGGCATTATACTACAGTGACATTTTCACGAAGTCGTGACATACACCCTCCGCAATAGGTTGATTCAACGAAATCTGCCTAAAAGTTAATTTCCTTCAGAATAACAATACTAAATTTGCAATTAACATTAAAATTTTCGATATAGGAATTAAAACGTGAAAAATGTTCATCATCTCTTTTCAATCCGGTACCTACTTATAATAAGAGCTCAAATGTTGAAGATTTAGCGAACTCACCTATAGGTATCGCCATTGATATGGTATTCTTCAACGCAAAAAATATTTGTGTTCATCTATGTTTTGATTTTTTTCTGGGGAAATCTTTCACTTCTGTTTTTAAAATAGAGCCATGAGGCAAGATTACATAAAATTAATTTTTGTCGTCGCTGTTTTCATTGGGGCAAAAATGTGATGTAGGTTACTTGAATTTTAGGTTCTCGACAAAACGTATTGAGAGTGATAACTCAGTTTAACTCGGAGATTTTAAGACAGTTTCTTCAGAGTACCTACTAGTTCTACATTTTTCTAAATAAAAAAAACTATACAAATTTCTAATAGTTCCACACTTTTTTCCATGATAATCATAACACATATCTCTCTTTTGAAATTTTTTTTCTATACTCGTTGCCCATTTATTGAAGAAGAAACTTCTTTGCTTTCACGCACGTCTCGATACATTTTCTTTGGCCATGTATGTCGATAGTCCTCCCTCAAATCAAAATGTTGATTAGGTACATCTTGTGTAAGCTTACGACTTAATTATATGTGAAGTTCATTCAAGGCACTTTTCAGCCCCCTCTTGAAACCATTATAAAGTCGAACAATTTTAGGTGCAGTACGCCTAATCCAAATCTAAGTAACCAAAATTCCAAAAGTTACCTTTTGTCTCCTATGAGAATTGGCGTATGTGTACACGATGAAACCAGTCGAGGTGAATGATAAAATTTTTAACACGAGCTTCACAACACGCACGAAATACCGACACTGGCACACGTTCAACACATACTATTGGATATTAAGTAGAACTCATATAATGAGTATTTTACGTTAAACTGGTCACTTTAATATTTTTTCTTTCTTTCTTTTTTTTTCCACTTTGAAAACGATGCAAACGTAGTTTGATTTTAGGTTAACAGTTAGACTGTTTCTTTTTCTCTTTATTTCTTTTATTTTTTATTTATTAGGTAGTTTTTTTTAAATTTTTTTTTAATATATAAGTGTTGTGTATAGGTACGTAAAATATGTATCGTAGTTACTTTGCACTAATGCTGACTGAACTCTACTAGTGACGAGAATCACGTATAGAGGCGAGAGTTCGTGGCCACCGATTCCTCCTACTACTATGTGTATGAATAATTGGGTTGGGGGAGGGGGATACTCACTCGATATGTGTGCACCCGTTTTATCGTCTTGGAAAATGCGACCGGCGATGAATTTTTTTCTCTCTTTCGTACCGGTTGTGGAGACAAGATAACTTGAGAAATTTGAATGCGGCAGGTGTATTATGTATGCCTACTCGTGGATGTGTAGGCTACGTGTAGCATACAACCTTCTCTGTTACACTGACAGTTTAATTTTTATACGTATGTATCTGCTTTTTTCGTCTCCGAAATATTGTTCGAGTTCGAAAAAAAAATCTCTTCTATAGGTCAAGGACTCGATATTAAATACTGGAGTTTTATATGCAAATTTCCCACCTGAATAAAAGACGTAGATTTATTTTAACCTATGTTTAAAATATTGTAACACCTATTCAACTATGCAAAAGCTAAATGTTATTGAAATTACAACAGACTTCATCTATCGCTGATTTTGAGTTTACTGAAAAATCAACTGAAATTTGTATAAAAAATATTAGTTTCTATTTGCAATCAGCGTAGAAATTCGTCTAAAAACTGACTTAAAATTGCTTTGAAATTTACGCTATTTCTGAGTCATTTTTTGGCTGATAAAAGTTGAAAACTTCACTCTTTTAATGTTTCCCTTCATATCAAGTCAGTTTCAGTTTTTTTTCATGATCGAAAAATTATCTCAAAAATTACACAAGTTTGAGTCTACTCGAAGCTTCTTCGATTTCATGTTGGTCTAGAGAAGTAAATGAAATCGACATGTTTTCGCATCAACTAAGTATATATTACAGTCTCCAAATTTGTAAAAATTTTCATAGATTGCCTTTCCAGATGATTCGTTAGCTATTATTTAAGTACCTAGTTATTTAAAAGAATATAATATGTCCCTTTTTGACAATTTTGAGTTGAGCATTGGTTATGATAAAAGAAAACCCATTCCGCAAGCTGGCAAAAGATAATATCTCAGTTTATCATTCTTTATCTTCAAATTCGCTTTAACATAGTATGTCCGCAGCGGCATTCAACTCTCAAACAAAAATTGATAAATACTGCCAAAAACATGATATGTCATACCAAAACATAGAGTATCATAGAAACTTCCTCCTTCATTTTACAACTTTCTAGTCACACTTTCAAATTGATCCCACGATTAACTGAAATTAGACCCTACAAAGCACAGTTCCACAATTTCATGCTACAATTTTGTTCTTTCCTGAATTTACATTTGTAGATAAACTTTTTTTGTCTCTTGCAAAAGCTTAGGCAAGGTCGACAATTGCCCCCATTGTAACGTATCTAGTCGTCGGCTGTAAAAACTATAGACGACTATATTCGAACACACAGGCGATTTTATTTACAAAGTAAGTAATATCCCTGAATTCTTTTTATTCTTTTTAACTGTTTTATTGTTTAACAAACAGACAAATCTTAATAGTAGGTATTCGGTGACCTCAATTACACTGGTCCCTCGAATACACAAATTCTTCTACTTTCTTATGTCCCTACTTCATACTAATCACTGTGGAAAAACGTATCCCTGAAAGTGTATATTGTAACGAGAATATTGGTTACAAAATAATTTAAATACTCGTAAATGAAAAAGGTTGTATTGAACAAGATATAAAACAGTGAAATACTAAAAGTAAGTTACGTAAGAATAATAAGGTTAACATAAAAGGTAAAGATGATAATGTAAAGAAGAGATAGAATGTACATAGTTACATGAGTTTTTACAGAATTTTGGGAGGAGAATATGGCGATTTCTTTGAGAGTGGAAATGGTAGTGATATGATTGGAGAGTTATGACAATACAAGTTTAGATATTGTCCAATAGGAGTTTAAGGAAATGACATAAATGGTGATTTTGGGTATTTGCAATATCTGCAGAATGGTTTCATAGAAAAGAGTTGTTATGAAAAGTGTATTTATGTTTGTTTATAAACATTGAAAGTAGAATAAATGAGTCAGTAAAGGCAAGTAAAGACTTGTTTACATGACGTCAATATAATGAGAATTGTGTTAGGTGATTGATATATATGTGAAATATATATATAAGAGAGAAATATTATGAATGATATGAAATTATCATTACATAATAATGCTGGGGTATTTTGAAATTCATTGATTTAGATAAAACATGAATTTGAATGAAATGAAAGTAAAATTGGAGGGATATGGGAATACGGAACATAGTAAATATACAAATATATAAAATTCATAAAATTTTGTAAATAACATAAGGTACATGATATTCATTAAATTTCCAAGTTTTAGAAATAACACGTTTGTATCGATGTATAAATGTTTTTCATAATATAAATATTCATTGACAATATATATATATATATATATATATATATATATATATAAATTTGACATTATTCTTTTTCTTCATTTGTTACAATTTCTTCATCTAAGCTTTGAGCTTTTGTTTTCATAGGGCTTGTTAATTCATTTAGTAACTGAGTTACATGTTGACTTTGTATTGGTTGTTTAATATAATTGAAAAATAGATATGATAAAATTATTATAATAATAGTATTTAAACTTAACCATATTAATACAAATAGTTGGATTAAAGTTAAAGAACTGTTTTTATTGAATTTATGATATTTTATTTCTAAATTATCAAGTTTATGTTGGAGTTCGTTGGTTGGGGTTATAGGTAAGAAATGTGGAACATACATGGTCCAGTTGGGGTTATAAGCATTAATGCTTGGTAATGCTATAGTATTTCTAATGTTGGAATCTACGATTACGTCGTATTTTGTCCATAATAAAGGAATATGATGTTCAATGGTTACATCATTGGACATATCCAGGGGGCAAGGAAATCCTGGAGAGATGATAACCTCTGAATATCCGTTGGTGTCTTTATTTAAGACTTTGATGTGACAGGGTACTGTCAATAGGATGGTTCCTGGAAGATTATTGTCGATGTTTATGATATTAATTTCATTTGAAACTATATCATACGTAGAAAGTGAATTATGATTAGTGATAGCAAATTTATTTTGGGAAAATTGGTGGACTAAGATTTTCTTATTATTAGTTTCGCATCTGAAAATACATGATTTTATAAGTTCTTCATAGGGTTTTTTAAGGAATAAGGTTTTAGCACATGAAGAAACTTTATCTGAACCTCTGTTATCTGGGAGATAGCATAGGGGTTTTTCTGGGTTACAGTAATGTAAATCTGTTCCTGAAATATATCGTACTGAATTATCTTCTGAATTATGGATAATAATAGAAGGTTCTTGATCCCATGAGCATAGATTGTCATCGTGAGATCTGAAGGTTAGGGGAATGAATTTATTATTGATATACATATTTAGTTATTTGTATTTGGCTACACTGAGTAGAAACGTCTCATTTAAGATTAACCGTTTCCTACTTTTACATATTACGTTTGTTACATTTTGTTCGTGTTCTTGATCATTCATGCTCTTCATGAATATATTATTATGCCACAGAAATTGCTTCGACACTTTATTTAAAATGGTAGTAGAGCGTGGTTTTCAAAATAATTAATGTTTGATCGTGTGTTTCCTCTTCTTCATGAATTGCTACGTCCGATGGTTGTATAAATCTAGTCATTTTTTTTTTTTTTTTTTTGTTTGCTAATGTGATCGTCTTTGCCTGAATAACAATGGCGGCCAGTACGCTGTCATCAATTGTTATGCTTAAACCCTTTGATGGGACGAATTTTCGTGAATGGAAGTTCCGAATCCAAGTGCTGCTCAGATCCGAAGGTTTGATTGATCAAATTGAGAAACCGTTGCCAGCTGCCCCTTCTGCAGAATGGTCAAAGAATGATGGTAAAGCTATTCGTCTCATCACAGAACGTGTTAATGGTAATCAACTTGAACTAATTATGAGTCAGACTACAGCTAAAGGTATGATGGAAGAATTTGATCGTGTTTATAATCATAAAGACTCATTGAATTGCATGCGTGTTGTAAAGAAAATTTTGAAGATGTCCATTGATGACAGTCCTGATGCTGTTCATCACCTCACAGAATTTGAGAAATTGATTAATCAGCTACGTGGTTATGGTGAAGAGGTCAAGGAGCCTGATATAATTAAATATTTGTTATTAACTTTGCCTGAATCTTTTGACACAGTAGTTGCGTACTATGATGCTCTGCCAGAGACAAACAGAAACCTAGCAAATTTGAAGGCCAGAATTATTCAACAAGATGAAACTCGGCGATCAAAGGCTGGTGAATCTTCTTCTGAGACCAAGCAGGATTCTGCTGCATTTTTCTCTCGTCAAGGAAATTCTTCCAACAGACATGGTGGAAATAATAATTCGTCTCAACATCGTAATAATTTCAATTCTGGTAACTTTCGTCGTAATTCTGGTTATAATAATAAAAATAATTTTGGTAATCGTTTTCATGATAATAAAAATTCAAATAATTTTTCTGATCGAAACTCTTCAAATCGTAATTTTTCGTCTGATAGAAATGAGAATAATGTTGGTAATAATTTTGACAGTAACCAAAATAGTAGCTTCAACAGTGGCAATAGGAGTAATAATTTCAATAATTATCAGAATAAAAGATGCTTTTTATGCAATAGAGTTGGTCACTTAGCTAAGAACTGTAGGAGTAACGTAAATAATAATAACCAGACCAATGAAAGGAGAAATTTCTTTACTGTTAGTTTATTTACTCCTAATATACCTGATGAACCGAATAGATTACCTTTTTATTTAGACAGTGGAGCTACTGATCATATGATTTCAAGTAATTTGTTGAACTTAATGAATAACGTAGAAGCCTTTGATGTACCACTTGAAGTCAGTAGTTCAAAACAGAATAGCACTTTAATTAGTAAAAATTATGGTGATTTGGATGTTATTTGTGATAAAATTAGTATCACCATAAGAAATGTTTTGGCAGTTGATGATTTGCACAGTAGTTTATTATCTGTTAGAAGACTAAATGAAATTGGCTATTCTGTCATTTTTAATAATGGTAAAGTTTTTGTTTATGATGGTGATGAATTAATAGCCACTGGTCACACTCATTCGAATTTATACTGCATTATATTTGATGTTGATAAAGTTGATTTCGTCCAAGCAAATGCTTGCTTTGCAAATTCTATTGATGAGCGATCACGAATTTGGCACCGGCGTTTTGGCCATTTGAATTATAATAGTTTGAAAAACTTAGCACAAAAAGATTTGGTTCATGGACTTGACTTAGATAATTTAAAAACGTCTGAATTTGAAAAATGTGAAGTTTGTATTTTGAGTAAATTTTCTAGAGCTCCTTTTAATCAACGTAATTATGATAGAAGTTCTCGTCCATTACAGTTAATTCATACGGATGTTGTCGTTGTTAACCAGAATAGTAGAAATGGTGATCGCTATATCCTTACTTTTATTGACGATTATACTTCTTTTAAAGCAGCTTACTGCATGAGAAGTAAGGATGAAACGTTGAAATATTTGAAAGAATTTTTGAATTTTGTTCATGCTCAGACAGATTTTAAAGTAGGTACGATTAGATGCGATAATGGTGGCGAGTTCACAGGGAATAAATTTATTGATTTTTGTCGAGATAATGGAATCTGTGTTCAGTATGTTGCTCCTTATACGCCACAATTAAATTCTTGTGCTGAACGTAATAATCGCACTATCGTTGAGAAAGCTAGAGCTTTACTTTTGCAATCGAAACTTAACGTAAAATTTTGGTCTGATGCCGTGGAAACTGCCATTTTCATTTTAAATCGTTGCCCTGTTGGTAATGATTGTATTACACCTGCTGAGAAATTTTATTGCAAAATACCTGACGTGTCTAGATTAAGAATTTTTGGATGCATTGCATATCGTTATATTCCTAAACAATTTCGTGCTAAATTTTCTGAAAAAGTCGAAAAGTGTATTTTGATTGGTTTTACTATTTCTGGCTATAGACTATGGAATCCTCTTACCAATCAGGTTAAGGAGGCTAGGAATGTAGAATTTGAAGAGTGCTTAAACATTTCTGACTGGTCGGACGTAGCGGATTTGAAGGAGACGCAAGAAGTTGTTTTGAATTCAGAACTTTTTGGCCTGAATGAAGTTGAGGAAACACCTGTGAATGACGAGCAAAATGAAAATTTGAATGAAGGGACTGTAGAAAGTGGTAATGTTGTTGAACCAGTCGAGGCTGAACCAGTTGTACCTGTTGTACAGACTGGTCCAGATGAACTAGAAGCAGGTGTTTCAGCGAGGACCCAGCGTGAAAGGAAGTTACCAAAGAGATTTGAAGATTACGAGGTAGGTACGTTTTTGACTGCTGTGAAAGGTAATGTACCTGTAAGCTATGCGGAGGCGATGGCTTCTGGTGAAGCTGATCTATGGAGAGAAGCGATGAGAAAAGAGATTGATTCAATGCATGAAAATGACGTATGGACTCTGGTCGACAGAAGTGAGAGTAGCAGGGGAGAAATGGTATCTTGTAGATGGGTTTTCTCTTACAAGGAGAGAGAGGGAAGGGAGACCCACAAGGCACGATTGGTTGCTAGAGGTTTTTCTCTCGAACAAGAGGATTCCTTTTCTCCTGTTGCTAAGTATTCGACTTTGAGAATTTTGATTTGCGTCGCTGTTCAATTTAAAATGTTTGTGTCCTGTATGGACGTCACTACTGCCTTTTTGTATGGTGAAATAGATCGTAATAAAAACGTCTATATGCAACAGCCACCTGGATTTGAGGTCACAGGTAAACTGTGCAAACTTAAAAAGGCAATTTATGGTCTTCGTGAAAGTTCTCGACAATGGAATAATTGCATTAATGATTTCTTAAGTTCTATTAATTTTCAACGATCAAAGAACGATTTATGTCTGTACTATAAAAACTCAAACAACGTAAAGAATTATCTTTTACTATATGTGGATGATATTTTTATTATTAGTAACAACAAAACTGAGCTTCAAGAACTTAAGAATGAGCTTTCTCGTAGATTTAAAGTAACTGACCTCTCTAATGCAGATAAATTTCTTGGAATTGACCTTGAATGGAAAATGTCGCAAGGTGAGGTGACATTATCTCAAAGTAACTATATTAATTTGATTTTGAAGAAGTTCAGGATGCAAGAATGTAATCCTTCTCGTACGCCTATGGAGCAAAATCTCAAAATTGAACCTTGTAATAACGTAAACTTAATGACTAAAAAGCCATATAGGCAGCTCCTAGGATGTTTAAACTTCATAGCTAATACCACGAGACCTGATATCAGCTTTGCTGTGAATAAATTAAGTCAGTTTCAAGAATGTCCTACCGAAGAAATGTATGGTCATGCCAAGCGTATACTTCGTTATTTGAGAGGCACCATAGATTTGTGCTTGCGTTATAAGCGGTCTTCTGACTTCGTTCTGAAAGGGTTTGCTGATGCTGACTTCGGTAGCGATAATATAGATCGTAAATCTCGTACTGGTTGTGTATTTTTCTTAGGTAATTGTGCGGTGTCATGGAAGTCGAATAAGCAAGCTAGCGTGGCACTGTCCACAGCGGAGGCCGAATATGTTGCACTTTCCACTTCCATTACAGAGGCACTTTGGTTGAGGCAATTGCTAAGTGAAATTGATATTTTATCCGGACCTGTGGTTATGTTCGAAGATAATCGTAATGCCATTTTATTTTGTAACAATAATGATAATAATAAGAGATGTAAACATATTGATGTAAAGTATAAGTTTATTAATGATGAAGTAGCCAAAGGTAATGTACATGTAGAATTTGTGAGGTCAAATGACCAAACTGCTGATATTTTGACTAAGCCATTAGGTGCTAATATATTTGTTATACACCGAGATTCTTTAGGTATTAAGTGATTTGAGTTACCAAATTTTTATTGTTGTGTTGTCTTTCAATGTATGTAATTTTTAATCTTAAGTTCAAGAGGGGCAATATTGATATACATATTTAGTTATTTGTATTTGGCTACACTGAGTAGAAACGTCTCATTTAAGATTAACCGTTTCCTACTTTTACATATTACGTTTGTTACATTTTGTTCGTGTTCTTGATCATTCATGCTCTTCATGAATATATTATTATGCCACAGAAATTGCTTCGACACTTTATTTAAAATTTATATGCTGAAAAAATAGCATTAAGTTGTTTGACAGGAACTTTAAGTTCAATTTCTAGATTATCATTGTGAACATGACAATTGATAAGATCTAGATGATAATAGTTGAGATAATCGTGTTTGGGAATGGTAAATTCCATGTTGTTTTTCAACAAAAGGGGTTTGAGTTTACGTAGATCTTCTTAAAGTGTATTAGTTGATACAATTGAGGATGGTAAGTTGTGATCTTTACATGCATTAAGCACGTAACTTATCTTCATGGAATGTTGAAGATAAGAATTATAATACACTCGTACTGAATTTTTGTAATTGATAACTTCACCAATAATATAATTTTCTTCGTTAAATTGACTTATAGTATTTTCTAGATATTTCTTTGCATGAAAGAAATCATCGTAAAAATATTGAAAGTTATCTGTGAAGGATTTTAAATTTTTGGTGATGTTAAGTAGGGTTGAATGATCTTCTAATACTGCTGATTTGAGAATATCATATTGGGATTTGAGGGAATGTCCGTTGTTTAAGAGTGATTGTCTATCTCTGTAGGTTAATACTCTACAGCTTATGGAGAGAAGATCTCCGAAAATGTCTCTGACTTTTGTCACTACAGTTTCTCTTTTACTGCGTAAATGGTTTGGTTTGGGGTAAAAATCTTATATCAGTGCGAGATTTGATTTGATGAGAGATTCGAATAAAATACTATATCTTTTTGAGATTCTGTGTAGACGGCATTTTAATTCGTCCCAATTGCAATTGTCTTTATATTTAGTATAAATATGCGTTCGTATGAATTCTGCTGAATCTGTTACGTTCAATTGTACCGTATACAGAATTGGTATGGTTTGCTGATATATGCGAATATGTTCGTATTCTTCGAAATAGGCTCCTGTTGAAGCGGTAATAGACGTTTTAACGGGTCTATTTGCTGTTATGCTGATTGATAGTTGAATTGATAGAAGAGTCAAAAGTATCGAAAAGAAACGGTATCTGCAACATACAAAAATTGCAAGATGAGAACGGTTTGCAGAAATTAAAGTACCGTAATTAAATTATAGGAATTATGTTCGATGGTCTATACCAAAATTTGAAAAATTCACGTATTGCTGATTTAGGGTGATGTCACTAATTTGATCGTGTGTGATCTAATTGTGAAAAGGGGAATATCGTATGGATATTTAATGATATGGAATTGAACTAATAATTCAGTTCATCTTCAGCTTTTGTTTCGTGTCTTAGTCGAAATAATTTTTCGTGATTTTCGTGTGCTTTGTTAGTGTATTCTTGTTCGTGTGTTTCGTGGATTTAATGAATATTATTTTCGTGATTTTTCTCAAGAGAAAATATATTTGCGAAATCGTCGAATCTTTTTTCAAAAAGAAATCTTAAAGCAAAATAATTTTTTATTTTTTTGCAATTTTTATTTTCTCGTGTTGCGATTAGAAATTTTTTGATAAAATTAATTTTTTCATTTTCGATTTTTGTGCGTAATTCGCTTTTTGTTTATGAAACTTGTTGGGTTTTGTAAGTCTGAAATACAGTTTACAGATGTGGTAAGTCGTTACGAGCATATTCGAAAAATGGAGTCAATCAAACTTTGTTTTTATTAGACCCTTTGTTGGGCTACCCCGATCCCTCAAAATTTAATCTAGATAACTTTTTCTCAAACTATTGAGTGATTCAACACTAAATATGTTTCGCAATGTGTTTAGGTTAAATTTCTGCACCATTTTATGATTCATTTAGTCATTCAGTTCAGAAATTAAATTTCAGATTAATTTATAAAAATCTTTATCCTCAGAAAGTAATTGTAGAAGAAAGTCTAATGAATAATACGTGTTTTTTTGTACAGTTGACTCATATATTTCATATACTGTGAAACTTTTTGATAACGGACACAAGTGGGACCAAGCATTTTGTTCAGTATTGGGAGAAAAATTTAAAATTAAAAAAAAAAAGAAAGAGAGAAATAAAGATGGAAAAAATGAAAAAAACAGATTTATATAATTTTATTAAAAGGTACAATAAAGCATTTCTAGTTTTATCAAAATGAAGTAAACCGACATTTTTCCACCAAAAAAGTCCGAAAACCACAAAACGTCTACTATTGAACCAATCGTTGCTCCAAAAATCAATTTTTTAGCTCCTAGAACAACCTGTACTTACATTAAAATTTAACAACATAACATAAAGGCTATGTAATATTGTTTGTGCATCCTTCTGTATATTGTTTGAGATGCTGAGTTTTAATATAACGTTAATTTTCTCATTCAACCAATTATTTATCAACCCGACTGGACTCTTAAGGAAGGACAAGTATTTTGTCACGCCTTTTTAGCCAAAAAATCCATAGTTTTACTGGAAAAAAACTGGAAAATTTCGGAATGGTAGTACAAATATATTTAATATTATTAAGAATTATTATTTTACAACTTAATGTATTGTTGGTAATGGTTTTTGAGGCGTTGAGTTCGAAATTAACGTTAATATTTTCATTTGACCCATTACTTGACGCCAAGGTGTTAAAAACCGTCCCAATATGTGCTTTTTTCATTTAATTGTGTGATATATCATTTATAATTTTTTGAGGTGCTGAATCGAAATTTTACATTAATTTTTTAGTTAACACATCTTTCAACCTCCAGAGACTCAAAATAAGGGCAAAATTTTACTTTTCATATTTTATTGTGTACTTCGTTAGTAATAATTAATCATATTGTACTGGCTTATTTAGTCAGCAGTATTCGTCACAGCAATTTTTTATTGTAGATAATAAAATAATTCGTAGTAAATAATATGAACACATATGAGGTGAACTAAGAGCACCACCATGTAACGTGTATATTTTTGAAGGAAGG
Organism: Ericerus pela; assembly: GCA_011428145.1. Classification (NCBI taxonomy): domain Eukaryota; kingdom Metazoa; phylum Arthropoda; class Insecta; order Hemiptera; family Coccidae; genus Ericerus; species Ericerus pela. The sequence continues at coordinate 3,535,724 of WOFM01000279.1, forward strand.
TTAGCAAAACAAACATAAGATATATTAGAAAAAGTATAAGTTATAACCAGAGATAGCTGGCAGTAGAGATTAACGCAGTATTGAGTTGGTAGTCAAATACATTCTCTCCAGCACTCTCTCTTGGTTCACGAAAATTGCAGCTATAATAAGAAGATCTCGAAGTTTGGATGATGTTCTTAGTTCAAAACAATATTGAATGGATGTTAACAGGGTTCAATGTATAGTTGTTCGAAGAAGGTTAATTCCAAAGTGCTCGATTTGAAAATGTGTGATCATCAAGGCATTTTAAATGTCTGTTAAAAAAATTCAATGAATAATCAAGAATCATTATTTGTATGTATTCTGAAAGGTAAGTTTACAAACATTAATAACTTTGTTTATATACTTATATTGGAAATTAATACTGATTTTCCATTTTATTTCAGCTTTTAGGTTTTTCAAATATGGAAGAATGAACGTTCAAGGTAGTACAATTTAAACTATATAAAATTTATCTAAAATCTATTGATATTAATAATAATACAAGAATTTATATGATTTCAGATTTTTATGCTGAATTGGGTAAATTGGGAGCTGACAGGGTTAGATTCATGAATAACCAAATTAGTCGGGCATACACGGTGTCTGGAAAATTTGTACCTTCAGCCAGTTATTCCTGTAAAAATTATAAGATAAAGAACATATATTTTTGATTAATTCATTTAATATTTCATTTCGACATCGTTCAAAATTTTCAGTGGGAAACGGTTTGGTTAATATATTTGCTTTTTGATATTTTGACGGTATTCAAATGACATTTAGGCTGCCTTTATTGACACACATTTGCATATAGTGCAGACAGACTCACAAATGACGCCTTTGAGATTGGCCTGGCTTTGTAGTGCAAGAAACAACAGAATTATTTTCACAATATAAAGTTCCAGGTATGTAGTCATTTTCAGTTACATATTCGATGATGTGATATATGGTAATCATTTTTTCACTCGCTCCACTCATTGCCATACACTCACCATCACATGTGGATTTTGCCTCAGCTTTTAACCGGCAACATTTCTAGTGAATTATGTCACCACATAATCTGATAACATATCCAGTAGTGGATTGACTGGTAGTTAAGTTTTTTACAAAACTAGCATCAATATACCCTTCAAATTTGTCTGTCTGACCTTTAAAGATTAATTCTAACTTTGTGGTTCCAGCTATATATCTTAGTATTCGCCTTATTTCCATTCACGTATTTTCATCTGATTTAGAAATTTGTCTACTGAAAATATTTACAGCATAGGAAATGTCTGGTCTTGATCCTCCTGTCAAATAAAGTAGGCTACCTACTGTTTCTCGAAACAGATATTTTATGACGACAGTCTTTACTTTATGACCTAATTTATTACATATGGTACATTTTATTGGATCATTTCTGAATCTTTTATTATTATTGTGTACATGAAAAATTTGTGGATTTATTGGTTCATCAACTATTTTCCATTTTCTTGAGTCTTCACATTTCCTTTTCAAAATGTAGCTCTTCATTTTATTTAACAACATAGGCTTCTTATGAAAATCTGCATACATTGACCTATATTTTGTTAAAAGTGGAAATCTAAAAATTACTAAATTGTAAAAAGAGTCAGTTTTCTTTTCTTCTGACAAGTCATGTTTTTTATCTAGAGATTTAAACTTCCGCACTAATTCTTCAAAATGTTCTAAAAAGTTACTCACTTGTTCCTTACAATGAAGTTTGAGTTCAAAGATTTGTCTCCTTATATCTGATGAAGCTATATTTATTTAAGACTTTTTATAGTAGGTATGTTAGATTTTCAATTATTTCCATTGGTTCTTGAACATTTATTATTTTAAGATGAAATTTTTCAGAGACTCTTTGAATTATAATATCTCGAACTTTTCCTTTTCTATCTAACAATTCTGTCTCAGTTAAATTTGGAGGTTGAGTGCCATGCACCATAATAGACAAAGTTATAATTTAATTATATTTATAGAATAATAATTCTAATAATTTATATTACAATAAACATTTGTAAAAACAAATTTTAATTCTGAGTATAAGTGATATTTCCAAATATCAAGAAGTGTGTCCTTTTCTAATTTGTAGTCTCTTGAAATTTCAAAATTGTTATTTTTCCTTGAACTATATTTTGAAAAAGAATATTTACGCACATGACTTATTTACCTTCACACACTTGTATAGGATTGTGCGTGTATCTTCAATCAATTACTCCTGCCTTTCTAAGTATACATCTAGGTTACATTAAAGACATTAGATGATATCATGTGTACGTAGATCACGCCTAATAATTGGTGGCATGTCATACAAACGTACACTTTATATAATTTTGTTTTTTTTCAAACACACTGAATTATTTAAATTACTTAAGTAGGACTAACCTATACCACTAAGATAGTAATTAAACATATTAATTACTTAATTCATTTTTAAATTCAATGATGAGTTACTTACTCTTATTGTTTTTGATTTATACTGTGATGTTAATTAACGCCACTATTAAAATTTAAACACTTCACAAACACACTAACTATTATTTACACTATTTAATTAATTGAGGATATTTTATCATTTATTAATATCCTCCGCGGCTGCTACCATATTGGAATAATTAATTAAACAGAAAATTATCACAAAAAATAATTATAATTAGAATGTTCGCCATTCAAAGTATAGATAAAGAGTGAACTCTACGTAACGTGAGTTTTTACAGTACACATAGACATGATTACATGATTTCACAGATGAATATAGTTAGTACATCACAAATAAAGAGGAAACGAGTGAGGACCAACATACATAAATGGAATTCTAACATCCCTCTAATTATATCTCTATTTTTATCATTAATTGCGACATCCCCACTTCCTTCTTGTACAATTGAAATATTACCCACCTCACTGTATTGGTTATACTGTTGAATTTCTTCGATGAGATAATTATTCTTATTGGAGCCAGATGCACCATCAACACACAATGATGTTTTATGTATTCAAAGCCATTACTGAGAAACCAACAAGTTAAATTTCAATTAATAAAAATTTTCAAACTAACTTAGAAATATTTTGTTAATGAATGCTTGCTTCTATACAAAAATGCAAAACCACTTCCATATGAAACTGAAATTTAATCTTACCATTTCAACATACAAAAAATAAGATTAATTACCTAATCAATTCATTTTAGATGCCCGCCCTGCAAGGAGAATAATAAATTCTAGTAACATTGTATTTTTATATGAGAAACCTCATAAGATAATACAAAGTTACCACATTCTTAAATGCAAAATTGTGTGAAAAATCGTTTTAAAGTGAAGTTTAAGTAAAGGGAGATTAAAGTGACGTTCGTGAATATGGGTCTTAATGTTTCTCTTTCATTTCAATTTAAAAAAATTTTGATCTTCATACTAAGTAGCCTGGGTAACTTTTGGTTCGGAATAACTACGTACCTAAATACGACATTATAATTTATTATTTTGATTGGTAGTTGTTCAGAAATACTTTTTTGAAAAGGCGAATTGGCGAGGGGGAGGAGGAGGGAATCTGTGGATGAAGGAGGTTGACACCCCAAACCCACACACAGCTACGCCACTGTATGAAATTCTGTATATTTTTTTCGTTTCAAAATATGCATTTAAAATAAATGGTCTCTCAAATTTGACCCCCAGATGAAGTTCTGGAGCGCCCCTGATTTGTATCCTGATGAAGAGGAATTCTATTAATTTTAGTGCATACGTCTAAATGATTTTTGTTCTTTTTTTAATGAATTTAAAGAAAATTGTTGATTACCCTACTGAATAAAATAATTATTGTAAAATAAAAAAAATTGTAACTTGCTTCAATAATGTTAATAGTTCAAAAACAACGAAAACTTGCTTTTTCTTGAAATGTAGATATACTGGGCTATTGGTTTTATTGAATTTTGTTGTTGTTTTTTGTTTGTTTCCAAAACGTGGGTATCCAACAGTGTATTACGCAATATTATCTTAGATTATAATCTTAAACCACTTTTTGGGACCACAGGAAACCCAGTGAGCAGTTGGATTTAACAATGGATCTCAAATTTGAACTTAGCCCCTCAAAAAATATGATCAATAATGTATTACTCAATAATATCTAAGAATATTACCGTAAGCTCTTTTTTGGGCCCACGGGGGCCAAAATAGTGGTTAAATCTGAAAATGGATTGCAAATTTGAAATTACCGTCTCAAAAACCATAAACAACGATTTATCATTCAATAATATCCAATAATATTATCTTCACCCCTTTTTGGGCGCCACAGGAAGCCCAACAAGAAGTTCAGTCTCAAAATGGATCGCAAATTTTAACTCGGCTTCTCAAAATAAATCATTTCCTAGGCACCACAAAGATTTTTTCCGAGCTGGTTCATCAATTTGAAAACAAATGGATTATAATTTTTTATATTTTCTTGTTTTTCTTTGTTTTCAACCTTTTGAATTCTTCCAAAAACTAAAAGGGGTACAAGTGCATTTCCTTACAGCCCCTCGTAGCAATCACGAAGCTATTTAAACAATTTTCTAAAGTCGTTAAATAATTTAGAATGTGAATGAAAAATTTTATTAAATTTAGTTGGATAGTTTTAGATGAGTGGTATTCCTGAAATCTGTAAAAAAAAAGCTTTGGAAGAGGGCTGAACCTTCGAGGCTCCGCCCTGTTATTCTCCGGCATGCCTTTGAGTATAAGATGATAGTATGGAACAAAATTTAGAAATAATTTCGTCCAATTTAGATGAATTACGTAAAAACAAAAATAATTTTTTAAGGTATTTTGAAATTTTTTCCGATTTTTTCATGTTTTTTTAATGGTGTTAGGTAATGCTTTATTTGTTCCATATATCATGTTACCCAATGAGATAAACATAATATTGAACGGGTAACCCAGGACAACCTTTAGTGATACTGGAATTGCACGTTTTTGATCACATTAAATTTTAAAAATTCTCGTAGGTATTTCTGTCTTCGTTTCATCATATAGATCGAATTTTAAAGGCTGAAAATTTGATCCTCATATTAATCCTTATAATTGAGTATGTGACATGAATTTTTCTATATTTACTTGAGATTTTATGGTTGCATGGAGCTTTATGACGACGTTATGAAAAATTATAATGACCATTCAATATTTGAAAAAAAATAAAAACGCTTTGAAATTTTTTGTCTTACCTTTGTACCTATTGCATTTTTGAGTTTCTTATGAATCATTCTTCAGTTTTTTCTTGGCGGCCTTTACCGTACCTCTCATAGTCTTAAATTTAATATATCTTAATTACTTATTCAGGTGTGTCCCATGCAAACAGCCATACACTGTAACAGAAATGGAACCTTATAATCTTATGCATACGAAAGAATAAATAAGTAATTTACATATTTAATATATTCCGAATTAGCGTATCTGAAGCAAAACTTATTGTAACATTCAAATTAAAGAGCATACGATTTTCAGTTACCGTATACTTAATGAATGACAACGAAGGACTCGATACAAGTGAATATTCGGCTGATGTACGTCTCTGATGTTTGGAAAAAAAGGCTCGATTTAATTATAATATTTGCAATTATTTTATCGGAAATAATAATCAGTTGGAAACATTTTAGATTCTTAAATCGCCACAGAAAGATACGAAAAAATATTTGAATTAATTAAAAATGTAAATTTCACTTTTTTTTAAAGGTACCTTATGCTATTATGTGAACTTTTTTTTATTTTTTGACTTTCGCTAGTAACGTACGCCCTTGACTCGCAGACGTCGTGTTTCTAAAATTGAGGAGAATTTTATCACGTATCGATTCTCAAATGACAACGTCGTAGGAGTTTGTTGGCGAATTTAGTCTATATTCTTGGGAAGCAAGTATAAATAGATTGAAAACAAATTAAAAAAACCGATTAAAGGTCAAATTGCACTCTAACTATAAAACTATAACTTATGTACGAGAAACGAATACCATTTCTGATGATGAAATTTTTTGAGTTTAATTTGCGAAATAAAAATATTCATTCTTCTGAAACATTTTTTTCCTGGAAGTCTGAGGAGTGAAGAAACAAATTTTTTTCATGTGTATAATTGATTGTGCTTCAAAAAGGGAAGAAACCTCTCCATGATAAATTAACTATAACTGTTTCATGTTTGAATGTTTCTTAAAATGGATCCTTCTGATATTATGATCATATAAATGAATATAATGTAGGCTTACGCACGTTAATAAAACTATTTTTTTTAAATTCCACTAACTTTATTAAAATATACTTGTACTTAATTGAAATACTTAATGAAAAATAACTCCTAACTTGATGAAATATCAATAAAACCCGTATTATAGAAGAAAACATGAAACCCAGGGGGAATCTAAGTTATTGACCTGCCTTTGAATGATACTGATTTTTCCGATTATTTGATTTTATTTTAATTTTTTGTCCTTCCTCCACCGTACGGTAATAGGTAGCTGTTTATTTTGGTCAAAAAGAATATGATGAATTTACTGAAAAAATATCACAGTTTCAAAAATATTATTCTAGTTTCATTAATAAGGTTCGATTGGAAAATGAAATGACTTGCTAAAAATGAGTTCGAATTGAATTAATATTTTCTTGAGGTATGATAACATACCATAAATTTAAATGTGTTGAAACATTATTTAAAAAATTCAGTTATAGGCTGCTGTTTTGTATTAATTTCAGGATATACACCCAGGGGTGGCCAACTTGAAATGGACCAAGATCTACTCTTTTTTTTTACTATTTTTCATCTACTTTACAAATTGTTCAATTAAAATCTATAATTGTCGTATCGCATCTCTTATCCTTTTTCCATTCATTACAGTTTCAGCCCACAATCGAATGAAAATAATGTCGAGATCGAGCTGTCGATACAACGATAGACTTGTTCGCCAAGCCTGGTTTTATATGTGTTTGCATAAGACAATAAAGTTAAACTATAGAAGTAATTACCAGATACTAGTTGGGATGGTACAAGTAAATTTATTCTTTGTTTGACTTGGTAATGTAAGATTATAAAATTAATGTGTAGGGCTGGTTTTGAGAAAAGGAATACGATAATGTCGGACGAAAAAATCTTGATCGGATATTTTCCTGAAATAATTTAATGCGAGTAGATATTTGAATTTACCGGCATCAATTTTCTAACTATCAACTTTCAACTGATAAAATGAACTAAACAGGTGCTCGTCTTTAATGATGTGACATAATAGGAACTTTTGATAATAACTAATTTTGATCCAAACTTCCTAAAACTCCTTCCTGGGTGAAAATACAAAAACTTCATTCTAAAAGCGTATACCTACGTATGTCTGAGTAATCTTATAAATTTTTGAACTAGCATGAAGAGTTCTTCTCCTCTCTGACAAAGCAGACGGAAAATTAATTTTATGAAAAAACAGAATGTAAGTTCTTCAATCTCAATGACTACTATACTGCTTGAAATTTTGAAATTTACAATTACCTATGAATCATGCGTTTGATAAGCCAACTGATATTCATGTTGAATCGGTTGCCTATCATTGACCGAATTCTTTTGTAGACGAATTTCAAATTTACTACTTTTTAACAAATAAGGACAGTGACGTCACGAAAGAATTTTCCTAGGGTGTAAGCGTTCGATTTTCTGAACAAAAAATATCATTAGGTATATACACAGACGAATCGAATTGATATCCTCATTTCACAAATACTCGAATTTACTGACTGCTCTTAAAATTTATCGATTTACCGACTATTACCGACATTTCATTAAGGTAGAGAAACTAGAACAAAAGATCGTCTCAACTTTCTGCCTTAACTTTGTGCTCTAACTTCAATACTAAGGATATTTGGGATACGTCCCTTAATTTTTCAATTTTTTTAGAAAAAGAAAACATTCCATTAACCTTGCCGGATTAACTCGTAGGTACTTAAACATATTTTCTATTCAAATTTATGAGGAAAGTAATGAGCAGTCAACCAGGTGAATATGTTTTTACAGCTGGATGAATATGTATCTTGAAATTTTTTAATTGTGCAAAATCTGCAAAACAATATTTTCTTTTAGGCAAAGGCTGCCTTCAACGTTGGATCTTTAATTGTATTTTGTTCCAAATTTTTAAAATTTTTTTGGAGATTATTGTGAATTTTTACCCAATTTAATTGCAAACGGGGTATTGTTATTAATGAATTGGGGATGATAAGGATTTTGATAAATCAATGACATGGAAATGATGTTACGTAGAAAAACGATGTACCTACCTCAAGAATTCTATAAAAGAAACATTTTGAAGTTTTTTTATGCTGTTATGTTCTCAAAAAATTATCAACATTTAGAAATGTTGTTCTCGTTTTTCATATGATATATATATATGCCAATTTCTTGTTACTACGGTACAGGTCGCAGTTTTTATCCGATAATCACGAAATTTGGAACGAACAGTAGTACTAAATCAAAGACCTGACCTATTGATTTTGTTGCGGATCAGTCGGATCTACCCCCTCCCCTTCAAATACATATTTCCCAATTACAATGTCTCTCATGAATACTAGTTCATCAGATTAATTCTTTTCTTGTGTCAGAGTAACGGAGTAATTATTTAGGGTTTTTCCAATATTTCTACGATTGAATATTCTGGAAAAATAAAACTAGGTTTCTAAAAAAGTTCATGTTTGTTCGATAAACCAGGCAGTTATCTGCGGGGCAAAGTTTCATCTTCTTCCCTCTTAAACCATCATTTATACTCAATTTTCTGACCATCGTCACTAATTTTTTCATTGCTTTTTTGCACCTGTTGGTTTTTAATATGATAGCGCACAAACTGCAATTTGTTCAGCAATTTTTCGTGATTCAATTTGTATGAGTGTAAATCACGATCGTATGAAACCAGTTTTATACCCTATCCTAAACAAGTTGCTTCTGTGTGTATTTCAAGCAATAACGAATAAACGTTATGTTGTTAACTTCTGTGTTTTTTTTTATCAATTTTTTCTACATATTCGCACTTAATTTATGACCTTAGTGGAGAACCCCTATGCCCGTTGGATCCAAGTTACTGTCATAAATGAGGAGTTGAGAAAATCATAGAGAAGTAATAATATTATGTTCTAGCTACGTCATGAAACCGGGTTTTTTTTGTTTTATTTTATCGACTCATCTTTAAATTTTATTAATATTTTTCGCGCAGTCAGAACGAAACGTCTGGTCTCATATTCGCACTTCGTTAGTTTTCGCGAAACTGTATGATCGTATTTTATATAATGTCGAGAAGAAATAAGTGTTCGTATTTTTTATTTTTTATTCTATTTTGTATCGTTTCAACTGCAGCGAACGTTGAATTTGGAACTCATCGTTCTAAACCGAGTAAACCAATAGCTAATGGCACTATAATCACCACGAGATTTGGTAACGACAGCTTTCCTAAAGAACAATGTCAGTGTATCAACTTCTGGCTTTGTGATGCAGACGAAGTCTTTGAGGACCCTAATGATCCAAAGTATTTATGCTTATTTTTGAATAAATTTTATATAATATATTAAAATATAAAGAATTTTTGTGACAACTCTTCACCATTCGGATGATTTAAGGTCGAGAATCATTTTTAGGTGCGGTAAAAAAAAAAACGTGGGAATACTTTCCTTACCTGTCTGCGTAGATCTTCTTATAAATGTTCGTTTGTTACTAACCTAAGATCTCTGAAAATAATACCCCGATTGCTTTGAAATTTTGAGGAATTATTTTTATTGTCCCAAGGAAGATTTTTATCCATTCCGGAGGTACGTAGCCCCTTTGGTGGCAAAGTTATGAATGTTTGAACTTTCGGAGATCTTAGGTTAGTAACAAATGCATCTGTCAAGCAAAGCTGACACCGCCGGTAGATGGTATTTAATAGAAACATACTTACAGTTATTCTTCAAATATTATTTGATTCTTGGTTTAATACTAGCACACTGTCGTGTAGTTTTTGTTCTGGAGACTTATATACTGCTTGGTTACTAATATTCTGTTAGGTACCTACGATTTAATTACTATTTCCTTATACATACTTTTAAAATTTCAGATATACCATTGCTGGTGCCGTGAAAGAAATAAGAGCTATAGGCAATACCTAATTAAATTATCCGTATGAAATTAATCTAAAACTCGGTATTTATGAGTTTTTGATTAAGTGTTGGTTTAATTGGTAACAATAACGTTTCTCTCTTTTGGACACGAAGTATTAATTTAATGAAGAGACCATGATGAAATTCGTCATTTTAGATGCAAAAAACTCGCATCCATGCATTCAATCCTATGTTTTTTGTTATTTTAATTCACTGAGAAATCGATATAGAGTTTCTGTTGTTGGGGAAGTGCGCCTAAGATGACATACTTTTCATTCAACATAAAATTTTGGGAATTTAAGTGATACACGCAGCAATGACAATATATTAAAAGAAACTGCACACCGTTGTTGATCATTTCCCATCATTAACATTTTCCCCCAATAATAGAAAATTTATTACATTTTTTTTTTTTCAAAATGTGTCATCTTAGACATACATGCGCCTAAGATGACACAGGAAATAAAATTCCAAAAATACAACAAAAAATGAAATTGTCATTTTATTATTCATGCACAAATGTCACATACAAATGATTTACATGTAAATTGTACATCAGCGCATTGTGTGTGAGCCCATTTGCAACAATCGATGCATTTTATCCACTTTTCTTTGGCCTTAGAAAGTTTGTCTCATATTTTCTTCTAACCAAGATCCTCTGTCCATTTTCCGCAGGTAATTATGGCTCATTTCTACAAAAATAAGTTAAAAATAACACGAAATTTGAAACAATCAGAGTTATCAGTGATCCACCCAAGATGAGATAGTATGTTATCTTAAGCCGATAGATGGTGTGTCATCTTAAGCAAAAAACATTAATTCAAATGAAAATTGATAAAAACATAATGCTCCTTTATTTTGCAAATACAACAAGATGTAATGGAACCTTACCATTAATAATTGATATTTCTCTTACTGTCGCAATGAAGTAGTTCAATAATCCGCAGTTTGGTAAAATTGAAACAATCGTAATATTTAAAAAAAAACCACTGAATAAATTCAAGTTGGAAAATTTTTTGGCTTTGTGTATGAGCATTATTGTCTGAATGGAGAAACAGTGTTACCATTGAAAAGAACATTCCTACAGCAAAACAAATTCCATTCAGTACATACTTTTTAAGAAACATCAAATGTGTTATCTTAGGCACTATGTCATCTTGGGCGCACTTCCCCTTATCGAAATTGTGGCGAAAATATGAATAACTAACAAGTCCCTGGGTTTGGTTATACCTTCCTCTAGAATTTCCATTTTTTTGGTTAATTTTAAAAAATCTAAAGGTATGCAAAATCTTATCTCCTTGCAGATTTCTTCAGTCACATTTGAAAGATTTAGAGTCTACCATTAAAAAGTTTGTAATTCACGAGGTAGCTCATTTGCATTGACATCCTTTTCATATTCTACTAATTTATAGAATTGGTCTTTTTATTTATGATCTTAATAACTATATGTTAGTATTTCGCATTGGAGGAAACCTAAATTTACGGGAAACCTGAGTACCTTCATCTGCCTCGGGTCTTCATTTTTTTTCCCTTTTGCCTCGTCTCTTTTTCTTTTACTTTGGCGCCTCTTTTCTCACGAAATTGTGGCTCAACCCACATTACCATGATGCCATCACCTAGTTCCGTTCCTATGATGAATGTTAGTATTCTCAGATTCATCTGACAGTCTCTTAAGAATCTAGAATTCATCTTTAGATGAAAGTCATTCTTTTAACATGTGTTCCCATAAAATTTTTGATTTTTCGGAATACTGGGTGTAGTAAAAATCGACGAAAAATCAAAACATCTTTCAAATTGAATAATTGCGTGTTGAGACTTCATCACCTGGGAGGGCAATAGGGTGGTGGTTGAGGAAAACAGATGAAATTTACGTATTCATTGTATCCCTTCTACAATCATCAGTTTGAAGCTTCAATATATAAATGCATTAATTATTCAAAAATTTTGTCCAAACCCATTTGTAATTCATATTTTTAAATTATTGGTATATGAGAAAAAAAAATTAATTGTTGTAATACCAAAGTATATTACACTTTTGTTTTTTCGGTAGTATACACTTGTATACTCGATATAACTTGAAATTTTTTTTCATAATAAAACTATATAGCACTAGCTATAATTTAGGAAAAGACAAGAGGGCAACGTAAATAAAATGTATTTAAGTGAAACAGTAAAAAACGACTGACGGTTCATGAACATAACCGTACAGACCAGAGTGTCAAGTCTAAAGTTGCACGACAAACAAGATGATGAGAAAACACAATAAGAAATCTATTCGGTATCAGTCAGGGGTTCTTAAACTTTTAAGATAATACACGTACGCTACAAATATCCCCCCCTTTTAGAGTGGAGCGTAACAAAATTCAATCACCAACATATAATATACATAAAATCATAAAATTCTAAAAAAATTCTGAAAAAGCAAACAATCACAAGTAACACTTAAATATAATGATATTAACTCGCAAAATTTTCAGGAGTTTCATTTAATTACTTACTAACAAAATTGTCGAATTTCGACGGCTTTTTTCTCAGTCTGCTGGACTTTAGAATATTTTGAGAGTCGCCCCGAAGTAGAGGGGGTAGAGTTATTTATTTCTCGAATAGGACTTGGAGGATTTATTTGGATTGTATTTCGTGAACGTCTTATTGGAGCAGGATTAGGAGTTTGATCATCATTAATAAAAATAATCTTAGAGTTACAAATAGTATTTTCAGAAGTTTGCCCTTCTCTTAACAAAGAAGGGTCATTACCTGGTTGTTTCAGGATTGGTTTCACTACGTTTTTCGCAGTACCCTCTGTTTTATTTTCTTCAACTTCGCCGCCAATCTCGTAACCCAGTTTCAATCTCGTTATGGAAATGGTATCTTTTTTCCCATCCACTTCGAGTTCGTAGTAATGTTTTTTTCATTTCAACACCGTGTAAGGCCCCTGGTAGGGCGGTTCTAGGGACGTTTGTACCCTGTCGACTCGGACATACACTCGCTTGCAGGTCTCTAGGTCTCGATGTATGAAAATTTTGTCTTTCCTTCGGTGAGAAAAAGGCGCTGGTTTCAAATCGTGCAAGATTTTTCTCAGGTGCTGTACGAATTGTGTTGCATCTTGAGTCGATTCATTTACTTGATACAGTTCTCCTGGTAGCCGCAGACCTTGCCCGAAAACCATTTCAGCGCACGATACTCTTGTTTCTTCCCTCGGCGCAGCTCGTAGCCCCGTCATAATAGAAGGTAGATAGCAGTGCCAATTTTGAGCGTAACACATAAGTAATTCCTTCAATCTTCGATGAAATCTTTCGAAGAGTCCGTTTCCTTGTGGGTGGTACGCCGTTGTTTGGATGTGCTGTGCTCCCAACAGTTTTGCCAGCTCCAAAAACAGGTCTGAATGAAATTGTGGTCCCCTGTCAGTGGTGATGCGGAGTGGTGTGCCGTACCTCGTTATCCAGTGGGTGTAGAATGCCTCAGCAACTTTTTCAGCTGTCACAGTGCTCAAGGGGACGGCTTCAACCCATCTCGATGTTTGGTCTATAAAGGTGCACAAGTACGTGTACCCTCTAGACGGTCTAAGTGGTCCAACAAGATCCACATGTATGTGCTCAAACTTCGTGCATGGTGGAAAATCTCCAATCGATGGTTTCGTGTGCTTATGTATTTTGACTCGTTGACATTGAGGGCAAGCCTTATGCCACTCTCGCAGTTGAGCCGTCATCTGGGGCCAGTAGTATTTTGAACGAATCAATTTGAGTGTCACTTTCAGGCCATAGTGCCTGATGTTGTGCACCTGCTGGAAAATTTTGAAACGCAACGGAACTGGTATCACTGGTCTATCAACTCCTTGAAACGAAGAACACAACAGCATAGTTACATCGTCAAGTTTAACTTCTTTTAACACCTGGTCTCTATATCCGTATCGCCTGAATTGCAAAATTTCTTCGTTGGACTGCTGGTGTTTTGCAATTTCGAAAAGTGTTATTTTGGCGTCAATTTGATTGATTTCTACGTTGTCGCATCCTCCCGGCCTGCTGAGCGTATCTGCAACAATATTCGCCGTTCCCGATAGGTGGACAATGTTGTTCGAAAACTGTGCGATATATTCCACGTATCGAGACTGTCTTTCGATTTTACATCTTTTCTGAGTTGTGAAGAGGTACGTTAGCGGTCGATGGTCTGTCACAATAGTCAGCTCTCTTCTTGCGTCGAATGGTTTGAAGTGCTGTAGTCCATCATAAATAGCTAAGAGTTCTACATCGTATGCAGGCCAATTTTTTTCTCGATCGTTCAGTTTTCACAAAAAGAACCCAAGTGGTTCTCTGTCCCCGTTATCACCAAGCTGTTCAAGCACTGCACCTACAGCTACTTTTGAGGCATCACAGGTTAAGAATAATTTTGCACCAACTTTTTGGTAGTGCAGAAGAGCAAAATTAATAAAATTATCTCTCACTTTTTCGAAATCCTGCAGCAGTTCCGGCGACCATTGTATTTTAGTTTTATCATTTTTTTTCGGATGTCCCTTCAACAACTCCTGCAAGGGTGCCAAGACTGCTGCCGCATTGCGTATAAACTGCCTGTAGAAATTCAGTAACCCCAATATGCTTCGCAGTGATGCAATCGTAGTTGAGGGTTTCATTTCTTTCATTAAAGCAACTCTAGTTTCGCTCGATGTGAATCCCTCTGGCATAATTTGATAGCCTAAGAAATCCAATTCTGTAACAAAAAACTTACATTTGTCTATATTAATAGAAAGTCCATTTTTTTTTTTAATCGCTGAAATACAAGTTTTAAATGTTCATAATGTTCATTAGTATTATCTGAAAAAACAAGTATGTCATCAATATACACGGTACAGAAAGGTAATTCGGAAAGGATTGCGTTCATGAATCTCTAGAAAGTGGAAGGGGCATTACGTAATCGAAAAGGCATACGAGTGTTTTCATACAGCCCAGCAGGCGAGACTATTGCTGTTTTTTCAATATGTGGGTTATAGACGGGTATATTATGGAAAGCGCGAACTAAATCGAAAAGACTTTTTTATTTTTTAACAGAGCGATAGCGTCATAAACGACGGGTATCGTGTAACGGTCAGGTACAGTTTGCGAATTTAATTTTCGATAATCACCTATCAATCGAAGCTTATTTTTTTCGCGTTTT
>WOFM01000279.1:3554443-3705556 GCA_011428145.1 Ericerus pela
ACTGATGAGTACATATGAGGTAAACAAGTTTTTGTGAAATATGTAATTGTTAACATCAGGTATATATGTATAACCATTTGTTTTTATGTCAAGTATTAAAATATAAAATAGTGTAATTAATATAAGAACCGGTCGAAGAGATCAATTTCTCATCATCGTCAGCTAAAAAAACATATATATATATAAAAAAAATTTGTGTGGTTTAGGAAAAAATTAATATTACTGGAATTAATGGAATATGTGTAAGGGATGCTGATGTCAATAAGAGAGACAGAGCAGCAATGGGGAACCTATTGAGACATATAATGAAGTGAATTAGTCAATACGAAATTTATGGACCACACTGTTTATGATAGGCACTAAAAGACAACGCCCATCTGCAGTCCAAAACCAAATATCAAAAATTTTGAAGGGTTGTGTCAATTAAGACAATTAGCCAAAATGTTGACTTACTCGGAGTATTCTCAAAACCAAAATCTGGTATGTCTTCCAATCAAGGGTCTTTGTCAAGACATTGGCCAGTTGATCAGAGGATCTAATATCGTTAAATATTATTATTTTTTGTTGGAAAGCTGCTAGCAGAGCATAACACTTGATTGCGAGAGACATGGATTGCTTCTGGCCTCCACCAGATGCAATGCGAGATGCTGATATATTGTCTTCAAACACTTGCACTGGGTTAGTTACAGAAAAAATGCTCTCCACTAATCTCCAGACCACGGTGATATTGTCTAATGTATCATTAAGAGCAATTAATTCGGCTGCAGTCAACGAAGATGCAACCGTGTGTTGCCGGTGAATGGCCCAATTTAGTAAGTCTCTGTTTACAAAAATCATATACCCTGATGTGGAGCACCCTCCCTCCAGATTATTAATGTCTATGGGTAAATGTCTATGTCAGGTGCAAATGACGCATCGACAAAAAAGCTTTGTTTTATGACTGGTCAGAATAGAAAACTAACACAAAGTCACGAGTTGTTTTTAAATATCTGATGATACAACAAACATAATTTTTAATTTCGTTATTAGAGGCAGTCTCAAACCACGAGAAATAATGACGGCAAATGCAATGTTTGGGCGGGTAATCTTGCTACATACAGCAAATTCCCTATCATAGCCCTGAATTTGGTGTCATCAGTTCCATTTGTAGGTTTGTTGATTTTTAACCCAGTCTCCATGGGTGTTGATATTGGTTTGCTTTTGGTCATTTTAAATTTCTGGAGAATCTTATCTATATACCTATATTGTGTTAGTATGACCATTTTTTGTGAGATATCAAAGTTAATTTTGAAACTGACAAAAAAGTGGGGTTATTTTCTATTTTTACCATGAAATATTTATTAAATGTGTTTATCAGTTCCTGGGTCCATTCATTATTATTGCTTGCAGGTAGCATGTCGTCTACATAGACTATTAAAAAGGCCATTGTGCCATTTCTATCTTGTTTAGCGTACAAGCACCAATCAATTTTTGACTGGGTGAAACCAGCTCAAACTATTCTTGAGTTCAATAGATTGTACCAACTCTTTGATGAGGTCTTGAGGCCATATATGGACTTTATTAATTTAAGGCATTTATTATCGCCTAATTGGCAGCCTTTGGGGGAAGATAAGAATATAGGGTATGTGATTTATGAGTTGAGGAAAGCTGTTTTTATGTGAAATTGTAATAGATTTAAACCTCACTTGTTGGTGACTGATAAAATCCACCTAATTAACCAGTATTGAATTACTGGGGCATATGTTTCGGTCATGGAATAGTGAGTCAGATCTTTGAAACCTCTTGCAACAAGCCTAGCTTTTGGAATATGAACTCCTAGGTCATTCTGTTTTGTGGTGAAACACCACTTTGTATCTACAAATCTCACACTCTTTTCCTTAGGGACAACTTCCCAAATGCCCATTTCAGACAATGAATTCAACTCCTCTTTAATGCGTGAAGTCATTGTTCACAAAAAGGGTTGGATTGAACATCCTCTCAAGTCTGTCGAATGCAGTCCTCTATGTATTTATTACTTCATGAGTTTATTAGATTTAATAATGTTGGAGTTTCTTCAGTGTTGTTTTCATGTTCTACCACCTGATTATCTAAGTTATTATTATTTGTATTTTTAATTTCTATAATATTTTTTGTTTTGTCAAACCTGACATCATAAGTGACGTGCAATTTTTCAAGTAATGGATCCCTGATACAATATCCACCATTGATGTAACTTACAAATATGCCTTTTTCAGAATATTTTGTGAGTTTAGGGTGTTCAGTGGTGGCACTTTTTCTTTTATTTCTAGTGGCTTGCTGTTGGCGGACTTCTAATGGGATGTGCCTGTGGATGAGAGATCCAAATACTCTCATATTTGAAATGTCCGGTATTGTTTCGTAAAACATTTCAAAAGGTGTTTTGTTTTTAGGATTTGCGATAGTTGGGACTTCTCTTTATAGTATAAACTGCCGCTACAACTGCCAAAGACCAAAAACTGAAGTCAAGATTCACATCAAACAACATAGCCCTAACTCTCGACATAATTGTTTGGTTTTGCCTTTTGGCAATCGCATTCAACTCAGGGGAATATAGAACAACTGGCTCCAAATTAACATCATTATTCTCACAAAAGGACTTCATATTATTATCTAAATATTCCCTAGCATTGTCGCAAAACAACTTCAACCACATACTAGATGGACTGCACATACTTATAAAATGTTGAAGGCAACCAAATGAAATGTACATTCCATTCAAAAGTTCCTTCCCTTATCAAACTGTACTTTTCACAGACTTTATCAACAAATTCTCTTCAATTTGCTGTTAAAGTAATCAGGATTCAGCGACAAATCAAAGAGAATTCATCTACAAATTATTTTTGATTCGTCGCCGTTCAATTAATTAGGATTCAGCTATGAATCTAAGAGAATTCACCTACAAATTCTCTTCAATTCGCCGTTAAATTAATTAGGATTCAGTGACAAATCATGGAGAATTCACCTATGAAAATTAAAAAGGAATAAATGACGCTATTTAATTTTAAAAACACTTTCATTTTGTAAAATGACAATGCAAATCCCTCCAAATTATTTAATCAATTGACGTATGATATTTGATAAATCCTGAAAAAAGGGAACTTTTGAATGAAGTTCATTTTATTTTTTATTTTTATTATTATTACTGTTATTATTATTATTACACCTGTATCTGGTGTTTTGCTCAGGACCATCAGGTTTAATTTGGGGTTGATTACCCTCTTTATTTGACCAGCAGATGTTTGCCATATATCCTTTGCCATGACATTTGAAACATACTATAATATTCGGATTTGGCAAAGTGTTTTGATTTTGATTTGTATTATATGGTTTATTTTCATATTTATTATTATTGTTGAAAGATGTTTCTGTTCATTGATTATTATTATATTTTATTTTCCCCTGATCTATTTTGATTGTGGTTTTGATCTCTGTTATTATGACTGAATCTATTGTAATTTCCACCATATTAAAATCTTGAATATCTATTATTTTGGATGAAATTACGATATTTATTATTATTATTATTATTATTATTATTATTATTATTATTATTATTATTATTATTAATATTATATATCGACTTTTTCTCATCATATAACCTATCTGATCTCTCAATCAACATGGTATGAAGTGTTTCAATTGTTTTCTGGTCCTGAGCTAAAGTATTAAATTCCAGACGTGTCATATCATTTCCATGTAATAATTATTCGATCTCCTCTTGTTTGTCCAAAGGTTTACCACAATCTCTAATTTTTTGAGCGGAACGTAAAAGAAGATCCAAATAATTACGCATGTTTCCAACACTATTAAATTTTAATTTTTGGAGTGCTTGTTTAGCATTAATGTATGTGACCTGTGTACAACTCTTGTACAGCTTATCTAAAATTTTTAATATTTAATTGACAGTTCAAAGATCTTTTACCCTTTTTATTAACTCATTATTTAGCCCCTGATAAATCAGTGCTTTGCCTTTCTCTTGATTTTGAAAATATAACATACGGCTAGCAGGGTTTGCATTTGTAGGATCGGGGTTTAAGAAAGCATTTAATTCGAAGCCCTAAAAACAAAATTTCTGTTTCAATGTCATGCATAACAGGATGTTAGATACCATTGTGGTCTGCTAGGCTTCATAATTATGGCCATCAAATATTTTTTTGGTGTCAAAATGTGACACTGTCTTTTATTTTAGGTTTAATTTAAGGAGTTATAGGATTTAGACCCTACCTCGGAACATGAGACAACTTTAATTAAAGGGTATTATGGTCTCAACCACTCGATTATGCAATTCACTGGCTCAACCACGTGATTATATCAAATGAATAAATAAATAAATAAATATAATAAATATTATGTCAAATTCATACTAATTCTGCCGACGATGAAATGATCTCTTCGCCATTCTAGGTTCAATATTGGTTGATTGTATTTATCTGCTTGAATTCTATCGCCAAAATTAAGTTCAAATAGATTAGCAAATGATTCCAAGTAAATTTTTAAATTCTATTAATCAAATCACAATGCAAAAATTAAAAGTTGGGTGTTAGTATAGCAGAAACATGAAAAGCATTTATGAATATGCAACAATTACATTCAGAGTTACTGAGTATGAACATGAAAATTTATGTAAATGAATATATTGTGATGTATCTAATTGCACTATTGTTAAATTCAAAGGAATGAATGTAACAAAGGTTTCTTTGAATGTACAGTTCAGGTTGAGCAAGATAAAGTACAAAAGAATGACTTCAAGTATCTTTCAAGTTTTAACTTTCCAGAATCCTGAACACTGAACATTGTGACATCCGGGAACATCACAATTACCAGGTGGGGCTAGATATACTAGGACCAGAATGAATAGTGGGACAGAAAGAGGACAAAAAGTTAGAAAAAAATATAAAAAAAGGCAAAATCAGTAAGAAGAATCCCTAAAATAAACGAAGAATACATCCCACATGTAAGGAGGATAAATATATACGGTCATGGTTCAACCCCACAGACTCCCTAGTGTACGTAATACTTCACCCGATGAGAAATACCCTACAATAGGCCCGTCGCCCGATGCTCTCCAAAACCCCTACTCCACATTACATTGAGAAAATTGTAATATTTTACCTGTTGGCCGACAGGGAAATAAAAGTATTGTTGCCGCAAAACTTCGTTTATTACAAGTTGACTCTGACATTACGAACGTGGCACATCTCCAGACAAATGATAACAACCAATTCCATATCCGGCAAACTAATTATGAACGGCGGAAACCAAACTCCAGTAGACGTTTTTCAGGATGACGACTGCATCTAATAGGATTATTCGCCAGCGAGGGTTCTGATTGCAATAATTAACAGCGAAAAAAGAAAGACGCGTTCCCTCTCATTTTGCGAGAGGAGGAACGAGTAACTTAATTCATGGTCATTGACGGACTGATTCGTCTTCTAAAAATCAAGAATGAAGACGAATCGAGAAAGAAAAGGAACGGACTTTGGGGAATACCTAATTGGAATCAGGCTGTTATCATTCGTGTGTAGTTACATTATTATATTGTATAAAATAGGTAAGAACGTGGAACGGCAAATATAGAAAAAAAGTAGACGCCGTTTTATCTTAAAGAGCGGACAGTATCGGATTTGAAGATATGGAAAAAGAGACGGCGAATTTACGATAAATATATGAGTGAACGGGAAGGCAGAATGCAGGTTATGTATCGGGGAAAAAACGTGAGGAAAGAATATAATAGAAAGCTAAAAGAAATACAAAAAATACGAATTCAATCTTTCCCCAGTTTGGATGCCTCAACATACATGAAAAAATGAACCAAATTAGATGAAAAATTACGAAATTTTATGCCTTTTTTCCCAAAAAAATGACCACTAACAAATGAAACAATGATTAATTAAATTTTTTTATAACATATCTTTCGATTTTTCCTTTTGTTTCAACCAGAAATTCTCGATGACTTTACCAAATTTTAATTTTTTTCAACTTCAGGACTTCGCCAACTGGATTTAACTCGACTCAATTTGACATTTTCTGCCTCATTTCCACTGGAACACAGCAAATACAATCTCCAACCATTTTTACTCGATGTACCTGCTTACCAAACCACAAAATATTCTCAGATCTGATCTGCTTTTTCCAAATTCTTGACTTCGATGACTGTGATGGCGCTCACGAATTCTACGCTGTTTTCATTTACTTTTTCTTTGAACTTTTCTTTGGATTCTTCCAATTACACTTTACGATACAACTTTTTAATTTTCAACTTTGACTCTTTAAATTTTTACTTTTCAATTTTCACTTTTAACTATCACTTTGCATGATTAAAAAACTTGGCACTTAGCCTTTCACTTTGCGTGATAACACAATAAACTTTTGAACTTTTATAAAAACAATTAACACATATCAAAACTAGTTTCAACTGTACGTTTACCATAAGCTTTGCCTACCGTGTTGAGGAGAATTAAGATCTTTTTAAATCAAACACCGTTAGAAAATATGAACTTAACTATTTATTTTACATCATAACAACGACTGACAAATGGAGAACAGTCCTTAATCGAAGGTGGAAAAATAATATTGTGCGACAATCAGTGTTGCCACATGTACAATACGAAAAGTTATTTATATATTATTTACAGGTTGAATATATGTGTAGTTTATTATATTTGTGAGGTAGTGAGGGAATCGTATCCCAGCAAAAATGTCTAAATTCAGCTTTCCATTTGCATAGGATGAAATGCATTATTATATATGATCACCCATTCGCTATTTCAACAAATTTCCACTAAATATTGACACTTTAATCCTAAATTCCAATGGTGTATTGATTACGCTCCACAGTACTGGTACGTGTAACTGCCTTAATGACGTCATGTCATTTTTAAGGGTCTTCCACACGCATAAGATTTACATTGGCTTACCTGTGCAAATAGGTTTGTGCAAGTAGGCTAGTGCTGAAAGTTTAGTTCGTGTAAACTCTGCAATGTCAAAGATATTTTGTGCAAACTTAGTTTGCAGGGTAAAGGTTGCACGTGTGGACAGAGTTTAAGCCCTATCAAGCATCAGATTGAAGTTTGCACAAAATCACTTATATTGAAAATTGCACAAGTTTACTTGTGTGGTGTGGACACTGTCAAGTTGTTCGTCTTATTGTGTGAAGTATGCCATACAAGTAAACTTATGGTAACGTCTGTGCGGGTGGATGGCCCTTGAAAGTGAATAGGGTAGTCTTTTCAAAATAAGAAATACTAAGTGGCCCGAGGTACTCTCACACTAGTTGACAACGATGAAGATAAAATGCTCCAATCAGAAATCATTTGATTGTGCACCCGTTAATTACGTCATGTCATCAAGTGTAAGACCATTTTCCCTTTTTCGTCTACACCTTGCGCCTCTCTATGTATTGAGGTGAAGAATGGCGCTTCTTATTTCGAACAAACTATAACGCTTTGCATCTCATCAATTTTGATAATAACTTTTACATGGGAAGTGAAGGTTAAAAACGTATTTTACTTTAAAACAATATATTGTTCGGTGGAGAAATAGAAAATGTCTCCGTAATTTTATGATGGGGCAAACAATGGTTTGCTCCTCTCCCAAATTGGAGTCTGTAACAGCCAAAGATCCACAGGTTTCTAGTTTATACTTAGCTATATTGAAACATCAAAGTAGGAAAATGTCCTTCTCGTATCTCTTCTCCAAAAATTACATCCTTACTTTCATTATTTCTGAAGTCACAATTTGAATTTAATTTTCAATAAAATAATGGATGTGATTTATTTAATGTAATCAACGTTATAATCGTAAGTATTTAATACGAATTTTAATAATACAATTGATTTTACCACATCTTCTTACATCTCACAGCCAAGATGTTAGGATGTAGATATTTGTGCTTCCTATTAACAATCTTACAGCTAGGTTGTAAACATGGAGTTGTTTAATTTGAATTTTGTTATTGCTGGTTGTAAAAAAGTTGTATAAAGCTTTGCATCCAGGTTCAAGCAGTTGTAAATGGCTGTAAGGTGAATACAAAGTTTGCATTGTATATTTGGATCATGCTATCATGTTATCAAAATATTTAAAAGTGATGCAAAAGCATGTTTCATTTGACACTGAAATTTATATCTACAAAGTACAACCCGCTGAAAGTTTTACAACCACCGAAATTTCTTTACATCTTTATTACATCTCACATC
Organism: Ericerus pela; assembly: GCA_011428145.1. Taxonomy (NCBI): domain Eukaryota; kingdom Metazoa; phylum Arthropoda; class Insecta; order Hemiptera; family Coccidae; genus Ericerus; species Ericerus pela. The sequence continues at coordinate 3,562,657 of WOFM01000279.1, forward strand.
TAATGGATGCAAGATGCAATGGCAAATTAAACGAACCTAATACTACCTTCTTTTAATTTAAGCGATAGGAAAGACGTACAACTTAGGTTTTTTAATAATTTTCTTCAAAAGTATCAAAAATTTTATTTCAGTTTATCGTTCTGTTTGGAGATATCTAATTTTTGGTGAATTTTTTTTTCCCCTAGTAATTTTACTGAACTCACACTTGTTTGACAAATAGGATACAGTCTGTTATATTTTTCTGAAGGCATTACATTTATTGATTTTTTGCGATTTATGTGGCCAACAATTTTAGGTAATTTCGGTACTCCTACAGTGTCTATTGTCATCTTTTTCAGTTACGCCTAGGATCATTTTATTCATGTCACGATGAAACTCGATTGCAGTTCGATCAAACTTCATTTCACAAGAATTCAATGCCTTTTTCAACGCCAATAGACTACCGATAAGCCCAGTTTCGATGATCTGCTATGAACTTGATGGGATATCAGTAAAAATTCATGATAGGTTACTATACCAACTATTATCGCTGCAATGAAAAAATAAGTTTTTATTGGAATCTCCATTTTCACAGTAGAATTTAAAAAAATGTATATTGTTACATAAAACAGTTGGTGAAGTTTGTGCAGGATGCGGTGAAAATGTTTCACCATCGTTTTTCAAGCGTTACTCCCTTCTAACATGATTCAGTTGTACATTATGAAGGTATATACCTATATAATTAAAAAAAATGAACAACGATTTTCCATCTTTGTCTGTTTCTACCAGTTTTTTTTTCTCTTTTCTACTTTACTCTTTCTGGCCATATTATTTCCTTATACGAATATTACGGTAATTAATTTCTCGACCTGACACTGTTAATCAGTGTTACAGAACTGCTATGTGTAAACTACGTTGTCTTTTTTTTTTTTAATTATTTATTCGTTTCGCGCGACGAATTATAATATTTTGAGGAATGAAAATTATCATTTCGTGTGCGGTTTCATAAGACCTGTCAATTAAAAGGCGTTTCCCTGGTGAAATTTTTTTTAGCGAAATGGACGGATAGGTTATATTTTTCAAGATTTTCACAAGAGATACGATCCAATTCACTTACGAATGGGTAGCGGGAATACAAAGTGTTTTGAATGCGAAGATTTCAAGATAAAAAAAAAAAAAGCAAAAGTACCTGGAAAGTAGAAATGAAAAAATGAACACTCGAGTGTAGTGAAGTCCCGCTACAGTAACATGTTTTCTGATTCCAAAATCTACTAAGCAAAGCACTGCTTTACGGATGCTGCTTTTTAGCGGTTTTTCAGAAAAAAACAAACTGCAATTAAAATGGTGATTACCATGTTTTTTTAGAACTAACTTTTTCGTACATATTATTACTAGGACAAAGATATGGAAAATTTTATAGCGAAGTCTGCCCATTTGTGAATGTAGAAATACGGGATATGGCTCTAACGTTCTCAAGTTTTAGGACTGTTCAAATGAAGACACTTTATAACTAAAATTTTAAAATTTAAAGAGAATCCCTCCATACTTTCCTTCTGCATATAAATTTTCTATTTCTCGAAATTGCTACATTCCCCTGTACTCATGTCTCATATCTTCAACAAATCTGCAGTTTTTGGTTTCACTGCCTGCATGTCAACTTGAACTGTATTCCTTTAGTACGCTATTTACTTGGGAGGTAAAAACAAGTTACACAATGATCAGTCTCGCCCAAACAGAAGATATTTGATTGTCCTGATAAAGAATCCACCACTTCTCACAATGCCAGACATGTTTTCGCTATTGTTTTCATACTTTCATCAGTTTTCAATGTTAGAAAACGACCAGATTATTCCTCATCTTCGACTTCTTTCCACCCATCACTGAAACATTTGTGCCTCCTCAGAAATACGCGAACTAGATACCTACTGCATCATTCCAACAAACATCTTCCAAAATACGAAAATCTGAGTTGAATGGCAGATCAGCTGGTGGGTCGCAGGTGACATTATTTCACTCCATGCGTCGTAAAATGTCATTTCACCATTGACTGCCCACAGGTGGAAAAATCCTAAATGCACCTCTGACAAGAGTTACAGTGGTAGCAAATGAAAGTCATTATTTAGAATAAATTTCATAAAAAACAGCAATGGTAACGAAGACGAAAAATAGCATAGTACAAAAATAGATAAGAATAATAGCAGGAACAAAAGTGGAACGAAGTAGTTTCAAAGCGATCTGAACAAAGCTGAAGAAGAAGCACCAGTTTTTCTAATAACAGCCTGCTCATCTGTGGTAGTAACATTTTTGTACATTATTATTTTGTAATATTCTTGTAACTCTCACTCAGCTAATGGCCTCTGTTGCCCTATAATATGATGTTCTACTCAAAATCGTATTTTGTTGTTTCTTGAGAATTTCATGTTTGTCTCAATTATATTTTCGTGTCTTTTTCAACTAAAATAGGTTCTGCAATGATTGCAGGTTTTGATGAAGTTTCTGCATTTTAGTATTTCAAATCTCACATATCTGATGCATTGTAAATGGTAAGGGAGTTCAACAAAGTGTAGTAAAGGTGCTTAATCTCGCCTCTACCATATTCATGAAATTACTTGTTTCATATTGTATAAAAATGTTATAAAACCAAAGCAAATAATAATTAGATTTACACAAATGTCTTATGCCAGCTTGCTCAAATTGTCATTTGTTAATTTTTTTATTGTTTCTTACATGAGTTAGTGAGTATAGTAGATGTCAGTACAGTACCAGTGGAGGGATCTTTCAGACAACGTGGGTGGCCTTGGCCAAGGCATGACTTTTTGTAAGTTGGCAATGACAGGGTGAACTCCAGAGGGTGGAGCTTCACCCTACCCACTTTGTCCCCCTTCCATTGTCACCCCCAAAGTGTCATATCACAAACCTGCCTGAAAGATACCACCACTTATGCAATGAGTAAACCTAATACTGAAGTGAATGTAGTATCCAAACTCATTGTAACTAAAAACATATTTAATCTAGAAATAATTATTTTTAAAAACATTTAAAGAAATCTACAAACCTAACAAACTATAATACAAATAAATATTAAAATTAGTCTATGTTAAAAACAAATTTTTAAAAGGTAAGTGTGGAATACCTTGTCGTGAGAGATATTCTCACCAGAAGGAAATTCAACAGAATTTAAGCGTGTTCAGCCACTTCGTACATAAGTACGGGTAAGCCAGAACCAGACCAAACACTGGCGATTTTAGAGCTGATTTGGGTGGTTTATATACAGCTTATTTACACGCACACAAACACACGTACGTAAGAGAATATGTACGTTGGTGAGAACAGCCAGGTTGCATCATCCCCTATCGAGATAAGAGATGACTGGCTGGTTCGTGTACAAATTGTGACATCATCTTATTGTGTCACAATTTGGTACTCGTACATTACCTGCAAGTACATACAGGTAATTACGATCGAACGAGTTTTGTGGGTTTAACGTCACAAGGACGATTATTTGCCTGCCCTTTGGGGCAGTGACTGTTGTTGAGGGGTCCGAGCCCCTTTACCTCATACCAGTGAGTCCCCACAGTAAGCTTCTATTTATTTTATTTTTTTTTGCTTTAGCTTCATGCGAAATAAATATTATTTTGTTGAGGAATGTTGGTTGCAGTATTGGTATATTTTAAAATCAGAGTAGTAAGTAGAAAAAAGGTTTTAAAAAAAAATTTTTTTTTTCAAAATTGTCATCCTGCTGGGATTTGAATCTAGCACTTTAGAGGGATAAGTCAAGCCTCCACCATAGTGCTGCGGCAGCAGGACAAAATGATGCCAATTATAATACTATACTGATGAAAAATAACATTACCATCACTAGTAACCTTATGACAAGATGAGCAAGTTGGTGGGAGACACTTGTAATTAACAACCAATAATTTGAGAAGCATCTAAATCTCACTTGGGACTCCGGCTTTTACAATACTGTGATTGGTTGATTTTACATATTTTTTTGTTTATTTAGTAATTTTAATTGTTATATATTTTGCATTCAGCATGGCACAATCCTGTAATCCGTGTATCTAATGCAGAAGTCAGTGGTTCAAATTCTCGTGACAGAGTATTTTTTTCTTTTTTTTCATGAGTTTGTTTTTACGATGTTTTTGAGGGTGCTTATGTATGTTGATTAGCTGGCGGGTATAGAATCGATTTTATGTGAGAGATACAAAAAAAAAGCCGAATCACAACATTGTAAGCCAGAGTCCCGAGTGAGATTTAGACGCTTGTATAATTTGTTATATACAACAGCTCAATTAATTGTAAACTAAATTGAAACCCTTCACAAGACAAAATGATATAAACATGAAGGGAATAAATTGATTCGTCTGGTTTAGTGATGTTAAATATCAATAAAAATATTATCGGTAGGTATTGATAATTTGATGTTATGTATCGATACTATCGATAATTATCAATACTTTTAGTGAGTTGAGTTTTTTTAACTTTGATTTAAGTTTTGAGTGTTGTTATCAGTGTTTCAATTTTTATTTTTTTAAATTTAGAGTTTTTGAGAAGAAATTAGAATATTTGATATTCGATATACTTTTCGATACTCAGAGTTATCAATAATATCGTTACTTATTAACTAATCAACCCATCACTAATATGATTTTTTTCACTAAGTACGTTACAGCAGTTCTGGTTCTGATTACAAGCCGGAAAGTAGAAAAATCTTCTTCACAAAACTGTAATTTAAATGAAAACCTTTATACTAATGATAATCCCGACTCCCGAGTAATATAAAAAGCGAATAAACGAATCTTCGTTACGATAAACTTTCCGTGACATGACAGAATGCAGTTTCCATGCACAAAAAAATAAGACCTTCAGATTGTTTTGCACCTACGATGAAGTTAATGTACGTTGGACAAAAAACAGATTGAAAAATGAAATCTTATGAAAGAGGCAAGACTGATAATATGCAACTCAAATTCTTCGATAACCGTCAAGGTTATAATTTTCAAATCGGATGAAGTGCTTCTCATCTTAGCGAAATAACACACACACATATACCTATACCGAATACGGAATCGGTCAAACAAGTGCAATGAAAAAAAATTAAATTTTCTGGTTTCAATGCGACGCTTAATATAACTATTGACTAATCTGACACCGATAATAACAAAGTAAAAAGAATTATTGGAGGTACCTAATTAAAGCGTATGCGGGTTGCAATTTAATCTTAAGTGTTTTAAGTCAAAATAAGCTTACTACTCAGAATAAAACATGTATCTTTCATTTGAAAGGCTAATATAAATTCATGTTCCAAATTGAAACAAACATGTGCGCACGCTGTGAAACTGTTTCTCTGCGATGTACAATCGTAGAGACATTTATTTCTATCATCACTCTTCGTTTATATAGAATGTAACAAATATGTATCACTCATTCTAGAAATATGATAAATATTTGCAAACTGAATTAATAACTGAAAATAATTTCACATCATTTAACCTCATTTCATTCTCCATTTCAAACAGTCCAAAATAATTTCAATTAGTCACACCACATGAAAAGATTTTCAAGAAAAAATCAATGAACTCAATCTCATCATATTTCAGCCGCATGAATTATGAAAATAAAAGAAATTTAATCGTTAGTTTTCAAAATTAACGGGTTTCTATTTCCAGCTTCCTTTTACCAATAATTTATTGAAACTTGACCAATACAATTTATTTTTGAATTATACAATTTTTCTATCTCATCGTGGATTAATAGGTATGCTTTTGGTTCAACTTAAATTTTAGGCACCTAGCCTCAAGTCTGAATTAATTCTGAAAGTAACCTAAAAAATTTAAGTAGTGAAAATCTGATCAATGGTGCTAATAAATGCTAATATTTTTTCTTCATCAAATGAGTTTTCCAAGGAAACTGAAAACTTACCAGTAAGCTAGTGCTTAGCAGTGCCATAGTCAAGAAGTTATGTTAGCGGGAACATTTAAAATTTTGGAGGGGCCAAAAAAAAAAAGAATTCCATTATTTGAAAAATTGTAAAATAATATTGTTATTAATCGACATTTGTATCGATAGTTTGCGATAACTAACAAACAAATCTATACATCGATATTTCATTGCTAGTTTCAGGTAAAGAAATTACAAAAGATAATCGATATTTATATTAATCTCTCAATGTTTTATCGGTAAAAACAGATTTTCCAGGAATTTTTTGTTTTCCCATTTTCTCAAGAACTACCAAACAATGAGCACCAAACTTCTTTCAAACCTTCTCCCACACAATAATTAACTTTCATAAAGATTTCAGCTCTATCTATTAAGTAGTTTTCTCAAAACCATGAATAGAAAATTTTTCCAGATATTTTTCTTCTCCAGTTTTCTTGGAAACTATTGAACATTATAGGTACCTAACTTCTATCAGACTTGCACAAATATAAGGAAAATCTATCATAAAAATTTCAGCCTGATTCCTTCAGTCACTTTTTCAGAAACCTGGAAAAACAACTTTTCCATGAATTGTTTTTTTCCAATTTTCTAAGAAACTAATGAACCTTCTTTTGTACATGTTACAATACGAGAACTATCTTTTGTGAAAATTTCAGCCCAATCCATTTTGTAGTTTTCTCAAAACCGGGAACACAAAATTTTAAGTGATACACACATCATCACTATAATAAACGTACAAGCCAGCCAAAATTATTCGTCACAATTATTTCACAATATTATTTTGTGAATATTATTCCCTCATATTCGATGCGCATGAGCAACTAACCACACAGCCACACATAAACACGGAAAAAAATTTTTTTGTTGCTTCTGCGGAAACAATAAATTGTACAATGTTATCCAACTAGCTCACTAGTCTAAAGTGCCGCGAAACAGTGCCTCAGTATTTATATATATAACCTTCAGAACTTGTTTTTGGTCGAAAATCATTTTTGATTTTTCAAAATTAGTCCTGAAAAAGACGATTTGTCAGCACTAGTTTTAACCAATTAATTATATTTCCAGTAGGCAATACTAAAATTGATAAAACATACTTCAAACAAAACTAGTATTACTTGTATATCATGTAAAATAAAAAAAAACATTTTGAAAAGTCATTTGGAAAACATCTTTACAAAATGAAAAAGTTTTCCAAATGAAAAAATAATAATTATTAGCCTAAATTGCTCCAGTAATCTAAGAAATCCACCTAAAAGTTCATAGTTAAAACCAGTTACCAAGTGTACCAGCATTTTTCTTATATAAAAAAAAAAAAAAAAAAAAAAAGCTACACCTAGGTGTAATATATTTAATTTTTAATATCAAGTAGCATTTTTTTGTGGCGTATTTGTCATAACCAGTTTTAACTAATGAGGAATACGAAACGTTAGTTAGCAACTAATTTTGACTAGTCAGAACTGATGTAGTCAATTCTAGTATTGCCTACTAGAATTATTGATAAATGATAAAAACTGATTTTTGACAAAAATGGGTTCTGATGGTAACATATATACATTAAAATAATTTAGGTCAAAATGGAAAAGTAGTACCAACAGTTTTCTTTTCTCACGAAACAAATAATTTTCATCATCCTCACCCTAACCCTTTTGTGAGGTCAATTTTAATACTCCATTTGCAAGCAAACTGGGTAAAAAATGAGTGTTATGAGACACGCAGTGGGTAACTTACCCCAGAATTTATATAATATTTAAAATTAATATGAAATTCAAAATCCGAATCCAAAAAACATACCCATTGAAGCACCCAACAAAATATGTTGAATGAAAAAATGAACGTCAAATTCGAAATCAGCGCCTAAAAAAACATACCCGCTGATGTATCACAAAATAAACTACAAAACGAGAATAGATAATCTAAAAACCCCATTTTTTATTAGATGCTTTGTCCTCTAAATCCTTATTTTTCAATTTTTGTTTCAATGGGGGCGAGCACAAACCTCGTTTTTTCTTTTCAAGTGCTTCACGGTTCAGTCCACTGACATCAGATATTTTTAGCCAGTACCGGGCCTTATTATTGACTCCTCCCACTACGTTAACGCTTTTTGTTGTAGGTTTCGTCAAGTCAAAGTATTACGAATTTACTACCAATCGTAAGGAAGTTTCATTTCAAAAAGGCAAGTAGGGCAAGCTACTGGCTACAGGAGGCTGAGCCCATTCTGACCCTATTTGCATACGGACCTGGTGCTTAGTCATATTTCTCAACCACCGATTATTCATCATGGAAAAGAAGATGAGTTGGTTAAAAATCTTACCCTTGTTCCACGCCATCTGATACCTTGCCTCAGCATAAAGCTCAAAAAAGCGCAAATGAACATTAAAACTTGGAATTTTATCACAATATTCAATTAAGAAGTGAATCTAATGGGATTATTTTCTCTTTTGAATTGTGATACATACCTGCACACTATTTTAATAGGAATTTTCCATGAAATAATTTTTAAAACCACTCCTCTCAGTAGTATCCTGGATCAACAAGAATTTTCATTTTTGCCGAATGAAATCATCTGCTATTAAAACTTTTCAGTTAATCTTTTATACATTAATGATTTCCATTAATTATCAAAATCAGATAGGTACTATCGTCGAATATTGAAAACATGTGAAATATAATTCCTTCCAAAATGAAAAAAACAAAAAACCGACAACTAAATTAAATTTGAAAAATATTACTGTTTCTATACCCAACTTACGCTCGTGCACAAATAATACACGTAACTCGTTCGTGAAGATCATAAAATTTTTAGTTAAAAATTCAAATTTTCAACCTACTCGTTCACCTTCTTTGTTCAGTGAACTACCCTTGAACCGTATTTGGGATCTTAAGTCTTTAATGGAGTACCTACTGTACTATTATTTTCTCATCCAATAACAACTCGTTGAACAAGTTTGTTTTCTCGATCTTTTTTTGTTTTTGCAATCGTGCAGAACATTTTCTTTTTCATTTGATAAGGGTGTTCACTAACGGACGATTTTCGAAGTAGAATAAATAGGAAAAAAAATTGATTAATTAATAATTAATTAATTAACGATAGGTTTGTGTGCTGCTTGTTTGAAAATACGCGAATACTGAAAAAATTTGAAAAATATAAAATCATGCGTTTTTCAAAATTCGTCCTCGTTTTTCACGACAGGAGAAAATTCATAAAAGAAGTTATATAAACTAACCCTGTTTCTCATTTGCAGTAAACTAATTTGGAAATAAAATTCAGAATAAAATAACGTTTTAGTTCTCGAATCATAATATAATGTATATTTTTTGCAGGTTACTGGTGTATTCGTAACCAAAACAACGAGACTGCGATGAGAGATTGCTGTTGAAATCAAAGGAGTTCATTTTGTTCCTATGGTAAGAATAATGAACACATATTATGCTACATAATATATAAAACCGGGGGAGGGGAAGGCTTATATCGAGGTTAGGGAAGAAAAAAAAATTTAGGTTTACAAATTGAACCTAGCGAAGGTAACAATCGAACCAATAACCGTTTATATATGCGTACCTACCGTGAAACCATATCGTATCGTTTCTCATCTTGACTTGAGTCTCATTTTTCAACAACAACCAAACTACAACAGATTTCTCTCCACTTGGTCACGCTTATCAAAGAAAACGGAGCATGGAAAATGAGTCAAGTATCAGATCACTTAAACAGTTTTCACAATGACCATGGTTTATTTGTATGTGAACTCTATGTGCCCGACAATATACTCTCCTTTTTTTCTTTTTCTTTTATAATTTTCGTGCAGATCTGACATTAAATCGTAAATTTTTCAGCTGCATTTACGAAAACCGAATAATTTTAGAACATGCCATCATGGTTTATAATAAAATTGAAAATAATAGGTTTTGAATGGTCTGCAGTTATAAGAGACTGTCATATGAGGTTCGCTGAAATAGTTATTTGTGATACAAGTGTATAAAAAAGTAGGTGATATTTATCCAAGTGTGATTTTGCATCAATCACCTTCATCTCATGCTGAAAATAGCAGGATTTATACACATGTGTCACACATTATTTTTTGCAACACCCCGGCGTAGTGGCTAAGGTGCTAGCCTGCGAACGTAAACATACAAAGTTCAAATCTCCATAGCAAAGAAACATTTACAAAAAAAAAAAATTAAAAAATGAAGATGTTAGGCTATGTTCAGTACTAGGTAGTTAGTACCATTGTATAAAATGACGCATGCGCCCAAAGCGATGTATGAAGTAAAGACCTATATATAAAGTATTACTTTATACATTGGTCCTAAATGTTTCTAAAATTTTATGCTTTATACCTTGTTAAGGTCCATATGAAAAAGAAATTTATATACTGGTGCTGTAAAAAATAAATTTTAATCATGTTGAATACAATTTATACTCTCAAATTGAATCAATTAATGAAATTGAAGTGTAATATATATTTCTAAAATTTTCCAGCTTGAATTAAATTAACGAAATTCTTTCTAACGTCCACATCCGGTGAACCAGGTACTATTTCTTATAAGGGTTCAATATTTTAATTTCAGTATTGTCCAATATTAATGGAACACAGGACCCTGTTTAAGATTAACTGGTGGGTTGAATTTTATGAATTGAAGAAACAATTCTGCCAGAGGAGCAAACGAAAAATTTTTTTGAAGGAATGTGTTCTAGAAAAAGTATTCTAATACTGTAATTCTGGTTTACTGGTCACGTATAATGGTTATTTTTGTTGTTTTTGGCCCTGGTAGAACATATCAAAAATTTTGATTGATACTCAAGTTGGAACTCTAAAACATTCTAGGAAAACATAAAGCAACTCATCAGGAAAGCTTGTCTTCAAAAATCATTAAGGTTCAAAATTTTGGTACTGCAAAAGCTCCACTGGAAATGTAAATCATTATCAAAAGTCATTAAAATTTCATAAATTTTTTAAGCTATCTCCTAGTTTGGTTTGAAGAGAAATAAGAAAACCATCTGGCTCCTACTCAATCACATAAGTTATCTTTAGTAACAAATTCTATATGAACAAATGGCTCAGTCATCAAGTTTCACTTGAGTAAAAAGAACTGGATGTTTCATAATTGCATTCTAATCGAAATTTCAAATAATACCATAAAGTTCGATACAGTAGTTTTTGAGAAAAAAATGCATTGTTTTAAACATTCAAAAACTCTTTTTGGCTCAGAGAACACAAACATTTGGAAGCTGATATTTGATCAAACTGAATGTCAGCCTAATAAAAGCAGTCTCTGGGAAAAAAATAAGTCTTTTTCTTATAAAATCCAACGCCCCATGCTTACCTAATATTCTGTTATAGTCTTTTAGGAAGTCAAATTCATGGAAATGTTTTTTCATCTGCGAATGCCAGATGCGAAGACTCGCAAAAAATTAGAAGGTAAATTTTAATTTTATTCGCCTTGCTCATTTTACAAATTATTTTTACGATACAGTTAATTTTTTTCTCAAATTCTTCTATCCCGAAAGGTCTAGGGCAGTCACCCCGTTTTGCCCTCCTAACAAGTCTATTGAACCACTCACACGCAAATCTTTTGCAATCAAACAGTTTAATAGAATTTTCTTTTAACTAAGTAACTTGCATACCTTAGATTTCGGAACCAACTTTTTAAATTGTTTTAAATAAAAAAATAAAAACGCTCAAAATTCATCTGTTTTCTGGAAATATGATCAAGCTTTTTTGACGCCATCGTTACTCCTACAGAATAATTTTATTCACAAATAATTAAGTATAACCAATAAATTAATACAATTTTGTAAAAGTCTAAGTCCTAACCTACATTCCAAGTTTACTTGGGCTATTCAAGAAAGAAAATACTCCTCGTTGGCCAGAATTTGAGAATTATTAAGACGTAAATTCGTGGAATAGGTACTTGCTGCGTATTTTCGATGATTTTAATTCTTCATTATCATATCACCTCGTTCACGTGGAAGAAAAAAACATTGTCAAACGATGTGCTGGTTTGAAAATTTACATTGATCGTCCTCTAGCTAAATCTAACTAAACTTCCGTCCGAATTAATGAGACATAAAAAAAGAGAAAAAAGTAAAAGAAAAAATCCTCTATCAAGACAAAAAAAGAAGTTGGAAAACAAAGACGAAGCCTTCGGGTTTCAAAGAGAAGGTAGAAAAAAAAACGAAGAGTATGAGAAACGTGTATTGAAAATAAGGTCAACTTAAATGAAGTTTTCGTGTTGAAAGTAACGAATGACTCCGATTTAACAGTCAAGATTCGCCGCTGAGGAAATTATATGGAGAAAGGAACCAACATACTCATTTCTTGTACTCTACCCAATTACACTTTGTTTTTAGTAGTATGTTGCAATTGTCACTTTGTTATACGTTTTTTAATTGACCTTGTTACGTATTAATTGACCTGAACTCAAAGAACAAAGTTCCATTTGTGGCTCCGTACTTGTTATCTACGTAAGTAAAAATGGAAAGAGAATACCAAAATCGATGGAGGACCTAAAAGGCTTATTACATTATAATCAATAAAATTATGAAATGTTTTTTCTTTTAAGTTATTCTTCCATCAATTTTAAATAGTCATAAATTGAAAATTGTCTGATGATTTTAATAAAAAGCCAATTCAACGCAAATTTATTTACAAATTTTACTGCCATTTTTACATCACCTCCAGATGCTAGCAAAAATGGCTAAGTAGCTGTTAAAACCTCATAAAAACGAAAAATTGGCATATTTTTTATTCATTTGTATTTTTTAAATTATTTTAGCACATTAATTAGAAATTAGCGCAGTAAAGCGATGGAGGCCGGGTTATAAGCTTTTTATAAAAATATTAACTTTAATCAATATATCATTCTCTCTTCATCATTTTACCATGCATAAATATTTTGACTTATGAAACAGTATGTTCAACCATCACTAAACGATCAAAGTACACTATTGTTTGTTACGTAAAAGTCTTTTGAGAAAAAGAGTTACAAAGAGATTGATTATAGCAGAGCAAATCAATCAGTTACCATTTTCTATGATACAACTTTTTTTGATCTTCAAGTTTTCACGGTCATTGGCTTCATATTATCAAAGAAAACAAAGGGCATTGCCATTCGTGAATCATCAGAAGAACTGAAAACTAAAGTCATCGAAAAATGCAGTTTAAAAAAATATTAAAAAAAAATATAAGATAAATCTATATACAACAGTTAGCAAAACTTCTAGTTTATTTGAAAAAAATATTTTTCATTATTTTGGAGGAAATTTTCGAAGCCAATCTATAGCCTAATTTATCACTTTTGAAAATATTAGTCTGCTATCACGACACAAATTGACTCTAAAACAATCAATGCAGAAAATGGTTTGTATCCAACAAACAAAAAATATAAATCTCATTTTTTTAAATTTTTGTTAAAACTATTTCAGACCTATTTCAAATATTGTAAACGTGAAACTGAAAAAATAAACAGACATCTTATTCAAAAATTAAGTACCTAATATTGGGTCTATTTTCAGCATAAGCGAATAAATTTTTATTTGATTTAAAAAAGAAATTTCCAATTTTAGCAAAACGAAGTCTCGAAATCATTCAAAATTAAAATCATTCCATTAGTTTTTCATAAACGAATTAAATTTCTCTCAAAACAATTTTAAATATTTAACTATAGGTACGCAGGATTTTCGAATACATATAATATGAAAATACGACGCGGTTCACAACAATAGGAAAATTTTCACATTGAGAAAAAAATCGATTTTCACATACATTGGGCAAAACTTTTTCAAATAAATTCATAATTTACTTCATTATCTCGACACAAAAATTTTTTCGAAGAAATGTTGAAACTAGAACAAACTATATTGATGAACGAACGATTAAGAAAGTACAATTTTTCATCAAATTTCCAAACTCAACTTCCCTAAATGTAAAAAAATTAACGGAGATATATGTTTTACACATTCAGAACTCTTAAATAAAATGAGAAAAAAAAAGAATCATAGACAGTGAAAAGTAAAATTTCACATTTTCATGGGACCCACTTACAATTTATTTTTTTTAATTAACTGTTCAATGCCACTTATTCAGGTGTTTCAATACAATACTCATAAAATGAAAAACTGAACAGCGGATTTTTCCTTAATTCATGTAATACATTTTTGGATAATTTCGATTAGTAAAAATAAATAATTTTCTTTTTAAACATTTTGGCAATTTTTCACCGAAGTTCTCGGAGCATTGGGTTTTGGAAGCATGCCCAGGCAGCATTTCACAGTTTAGTGACCACAAAATTCTTTCATGGTCAAATGAATGGAAAATTTAAATTTTTTTTTTCAAATTCTCGTCTAACATTGGTAAATAATTCGATACTTGAATTAGATTGAGAAAATAGATTTGACATGCGCCTCTCATTCAAATGAAATGAAATTAAAATCTATATTACTTTCAAGATATAGTAAGACTACTGATATTTATTATTTTTACTTTTCAAATTCAAAAATATCCACTTTGATTTCCACTCTTCATTGTCATAGTTACAGTAAATATCTAAAATTTTTGCGATAAAAAATTCAATTTTGAGGTCTACTATTTTAGTAGATTCGTTACTAACGAGAAATGCCCAGAATTTAAATATTTTATAGATAGTAAATAATGTTCCTCAAAATTTGGAAAAGTCACAAATTAAGAGGTTTCATGTTGGCTAAAACTAATAATTATAGAGAATTATATTTGAGCGTAAAAATATTATCATTTAGGGGAGTGTATTTCTATTGTTCAGCCTGTGAATCATTTGGGTGAGTAGATATTCATATTCCCTCTCACGTTTTGAAGAGACTCAAAACTGTGGGTATGCACGTTACACATTTTTTACTAGCGACCATGTAATGCAAGTATGGTTAGAAATATCAGCTAGCATAAAGTTCAGCTCACACTAAAACAATTGCAAATATTGGTTAGTAGCTCAGCACCCAACTAAGTAATCCTCAATTAACAAATGGAAGGTGTTAATTAATGTTTTGAGCCAGGAATTGGTAACCCACATATTTAACGTATCTTGAACAATATCTTTAAGGTTATATTTTTGAATTTCGATTTTTAAGCAAATAAATGGCGCTACTATCGATCGCTAAAACAAAAAAAATAAGAGTGAAAAAACAACCAAAAAATTTATCAAACCACGGGCAGCTAATCAGCTATAAGAATGATAAGAATTGATCCCTTCTATTTGAGCTTCACTAAAAATCCGCCAGATGTTAGCCACTTTTCTTAAAAATCCCAATTGCTTCCATGGCCATGTCAAATTCTCCATAAGTTCTGTAGCGTCTTTTCACACTGTATTCTGCACACATGGTTGATGTATAAAATTTTTGTATGCCTGTCAGTTTGAATATCTTATTAAATACAGTACTTGGAATCACGTTATGTGTTGAAGGATGAGGGTTTCAAAATATTTGTTAAAACTGCCGTGAATTAACTCTGGTTTATTCTATTATGTATGAGCAGGGCTACCCTATGTGTATGTGACAATTTTCTCTCTTTCAGCATTTCAATCTGTTTTCGGGAACTATCAAGATAATTCGAATGAATCGTTCATTGATCATGGGCAAAAAAACTTATATTCATTCGCCCAAATGATATACCAGATACCCTGAATATTTTGGGGGAATTCGCTCAAATTATTTATACCCAATAATTGGGTCGGATAAAAAAAGTGTGAGTAGTCTTCTAAAAAACTAAAAAAAATATTACATACTTTAAAAATAAAATAAAAATATAAATACAGATATACTAGCACAGATGAATACAGAAGAAATCCCGAAATTAGGCATTCAACTACCTCACCAAACCCACAATTACGGCAGCGGTAAAGGACAATGTCTCATTAACAGTGTTGCCAGATGTGCGGATTTTATGCGGAATCATATATTTGTGCAGATTTTGTGCGGATTTTGGCCCAAAATCTCATCACTCAACTTCAAATAGCTGAAGATCAAGCTGTATTCTACATATTATGCCCACATATAATGCCATTAGCTCTTAAACCATTATTAAAAATCCAAAAACGAGATTATGAGAGTAGTAATAATATTCATAAATTTCTAAAGGTGATGAAGTAAATAAAGCTTACTCAAAAGAATGAAGAATGAATTTTGTCAAAGTTTAACTCATTAACTGCATGCTTCACAATAAGATGTTATGAACTTCATTTTCGTATTCTTCTTATAAAGATCTTTCATTTCATACCCATATTTAGAATGTGCGGATTTGGGTGGATTTTTTATTTTAAAAAGTGAGGATTTTTTGAGATTTTGATCTGACAACACCACTCATCAGAAACTTTGTGTGTATCTCAACTAAAAATTTCTAGCCTATATAAATCAGGTAAATTTATGTTAAAGACATAAAATTTGTCCTCCAAAACCATTTTTCCATAATTATTTTCAGACTACGTGGATACAAGTTGATCAAATACAAGTTGATGTTAGAAAAATTGATGAAAATATTAAAAATAACATTCGCAGAACTATTTTCATTTATTTTATTTTCAAATAGGTAACGATTTCATCGAGCCATACAATTTGTAAAGAACAATAAAATTATTTTAATGTGCATTACAACAAAGGCTCCATGTTTGGAATGTGTTCCATTCACGACGGCGATTCGCAAGTTGAAAAGAAAAACATTAAGAGAAAAGCGCTGGTTGTACATAACAAAAAAACAAATTACAATTTGTTAGAAGATCAAAGGAAAAGAACGGATTTGGGACAATCTGAGTCAACCAGCAATAATTTGTTATAAATAATTTTGTTTTATTATCAACATTAGTTTATCATAACCTCAGGTTACGTTGATGAAATCGTGTACCGTACCAAAAAAAGTACTAAAACTATTCCAACGACGAAAATTGAAAATCGGTCTACGTAAACTTGGGCCTACAAGATTTAAATTTTAATGTTTTTAAAGCATAGCCGCGTTCTAAATAATGGAAATGCAATGAAAATGACTTGAAATAAATCGTAATAGTGTTTATGTTCAATGAAATTGAATAACATACGAGATTCTAGAGAGTAGCACTGGAATTACACTAAAATGAAACATAGGCCTATGTTGTTCCGTACAGAATCGATTTAAAAATCTACAAAAAGGAGGGATAAGTTTGGGAGAAGGAAGGGTTATCGAATAGATGAATTTTTGTTAGCGTCAGAAGACTAGGAAACAATTAATACCGAGCACTGCGCTATTTCCTTAAGAGAAGAAAAATTTATGTTATTTTTTCAGGTGTCTCAAAGATTCAATTTTAATTGGAGAAAGTTTAATATCTTACCGACAATGAGCAAAGGATAGAGAGAAAAACTCTAGCGCAGCAAGCCTCGCTAGAAAAAGTAGGTTTCGAGAAAAAAAATTATGAATTTTGAGGGTCACATTAATTTTCTGTAAGTTTATATATGTGTTAATGGTATGTTATGATTGTATGAAATTTGTTAGCTGCTAACAAAATATTAGACAATGTTAAATTTAAAAGCATTATTTATTGAAATGAAAAATTAATTATGATGATAAAGTATGATAAATAATCATATAATTTCAAATAAAACCAATTAAATAAAATTAAGTTACGAAATAAAAAAAAAAAATGGGCATGTGGTTAATTTTTGTAAAAAGTTCATGAAAATTAGAAACAAAAAAGGAAAAAAAAAGATTAGGAAAGTACAGTCCAGTTGATCTGCACCAAAACTGATAGCATGCTACTATAAACTATGATGAACATTTGTTTCAAATTTCGTACATATGGTTCCCAAATTCCGAATTTTATAATAAGTATAAAAACAAAAATAACGGTACCGGAAATATCGTCGGGCAAATCTGCACCAAACTTAATAGGTCTGGTCCTTGGCTTAGCACAAATATTCGTACCAAATTTGATAATTATCGGACAAAAATTTCGATCTGTACCGTGGGAATAAGAAACTGACTTGTATCTATCTATCTATCTACATCATTATTTACAAATGTACAACCCGATTTTTCAAGACAAAATTCAATAAAAATTATTTAGACAAAATTCAAGGCACATGCGCCAACTACAAATGTTTCGTTCTTTCGATCCTAACCTAATAACGAATTGATTAGAGCTCTATAGATATAAATAAGGCAATATACCATTTTGTATCCATACTTTAATTCACATAACCCTTTCAAAATTTTAACATATCTCAAGAACCAATCGTACGATTTCAGCAAAATTTTCACAGAATCTTTAATAAACATATGTTAATTTTTCACTAAAATTTCAGCTTTCTAAAAGCAATGGTTTTCTTGCAGTTGCATTCGATAACTTTGATTGTATAGTTTGTTCCCTTAAAATTGTATATGATAAGAGAATTGTTTCTTTGACCCTTAAGTTTATTGGATGAAAGTAAATTTCAAGTGAAACAATGAAAAAGCTATATAAAATTCTTAATATAATCTAAAACAATTGAAATTTATCGAATCTAACATAACTATCAATGAATTCCGCTATGAGCTTTGGGATACAAAATGGCGGATTATCGGACTCGTATCTGTAGGGCTTCAGAATTAATCCGCTTCAGACTTGTATTATATACACACACATTCCGTTTCCTTATTCTTACCGTACAGGTCGCAATTTTTGTCCAATAATTACGAAATTTAGTACAAACATTTGTTTTAAGCCAAAGACCAGACCTATTAATTTTAGTGTGGATCGGCCGGACGGTACTTCCGGCACCACCATTTCTGTTTTTATTTTCTATATAAAATGCTCAATTTTACATCAATAGCCACGAAATTTGGAATATATATCATAATTTATTGTAGTGCGCCTTTGACTGTACAGTACCGGACCAGTAAAAATAAATGATTACTGGTTAGATATGTCGGCGCTAAATAGGCAACCAGAGCGTACCTTTAGACATATTTTGCTTTCTTTACGTACACTATCCTTGTGAATTTAGGGGATGTCTTTATTATATGTATTCTAAATTTTTGAATTTAAGCAAAATGTTGAAAATATGCAGAGGGTACGCTAGGGTTGTCTACTTTTTGGCCAATATGTCTTAACATTAAAAATTACAATGGTTTTATGGAGTTTTACTGGTCCAGTACTCTATGGTCAAAGTAGTGCACAATTAATTTTGGAGCAAATTGGCCGGACGGTACTTCCGGTACTACTATTTTTGTATTGATTCTGGCTATAAAATGCTCAATTTTTTATGAATACTCACAAAATTTGGAATAAATATTTATCATAATTTATTGTAATATGCTACCAATTTTGGTGAGGTTTAATTGGATGGTATTTCCGGTACCGCTATTTTCGTGTTTATATTGTCATAAAATGTGCTATTTTGAAACTGTATGTACGAAATTTGAAACAAATATTTATTATAATTTATTACAGCATGCTACCAATTTTTGTGCGGATTGACCAGATAGAACTTCTGGTAAAACTTTTTTCTTCTTTTTTTTCTAATTTGCATGAACTTTTATTTTTATAAAAATTATCCATATGCTCATGTTATCTTTTTTTTATTTTATAACTTTATTGTATTTCTTTGATTTTATTTGAAATTTTATGATTATTTACCATAGTTTATCATCTTAATTAATTTTTCATTTCAAGAAATAATGCTTTTAAATTTCACATTGTCTAACATTTCGTCAGCAGCTAATAAATTGCATACAATCATAACATACCATTTACCCATATGAACTTACAGACAATTAAAGTGACCATCTAAATTCATAATTCTTTTTTCTCTAAAATCTACTTTTTCAAGAAAGGCTTGCTGCGCTAGAGTTTTTAATTAGGTTTTCTAATGAAAATCTACTTATTAATTTTGGTATCATGGAACGACCTGGGGGTGGTGGTAAGTACGTTTTTCGTTTTTTAACACTAGGAAAACTTTAGCACTAATAACTCAAATTCATATTTATATATATATATAGGTATGTATATAAAAGCTAATTTTTTGTTACCAAGGTACAGGTTGCAATTTTTATCCGATAGGCACGAAATTTGGAACGAACATTAGTACTAAACCAAGGACCTGACCTAATAATTTTTTTTCGGATCGGCCATACGGTACTTCTTGTATGCCTATTTTCATTTTTGTTTCGGCAATGTGAATACTACGTGTAGAACTCACAATGATAATTCTATCCCATTTAATCCCGTATTTTATCAAAACCAAAATTTATGGTACTATCCAAATACCATTCCCCAAAATTATTCCTATCCTCCTTCTCCCGCTTCAACCTTCCCATATTACCCTGTGGTACAATCCACAACCCCTTTAAAGAATGAAATCACTCATTCTCAAAAATTTTTAATTTTTGACCAATAGCTACGAAAATTGAAACTCATATTCACTACGATATAATTATTATAAGTTACTATAAATTTTGGTGGGGATCGGTTGCACGGTACTTTTGTAACACTATTTTCGTTTTTATGTTGCCTATAGAATGCTTAATTTTGGACCAGTAGGAACGAAATTCGGAACACATATTTATTACGATCCGTTAATAACTTTTTAGAGACTACATAATTTTACATTTTTTGAAAATCTACTTTTACTGACAGAGTTGCTGCTGCTTTAGAGTTTTTTTTAAATTTATAAATGAAAAAATCAGAACATGACTGATTTTTTCTGTTTTGGTACCTTAAAAAATATAATTTGCGTTCATGTGAGCACGGAATTATGGATGAGTCATTCTCTTATCATCTAATTATTCAGTACCTGTGTTAGGATATTTTATTCGTAGTTTGCATTTACCTAGTTTCTAGCTGATTGAACCTAGGTACTTTTTTTACCTATTTAGGCGGAACGGGCTCCTTATGTGGTCTAAAAGACCAATTCCAGGAAATCTTGAAAGAATATTTCCACTATAATTCCGATGACTTCAGATTTTCGAAACAACTCCATGTACTTACTAATCAAGAATAACCGGAAAGAACGATACTTCGTATCATAGCTTTTGCCAACCCTTGATGCACCCAGTATGACATAATCACAAGCAAAAAATATTTTCGGACCATCCAATAATGTTGCCTGAAGGTTTTTTGAAAAATGTTCTATTCAGCTGACAAACCAGACATTCAGATTCTAAATGGATTTATGTAGGTACGTTCGGAAGACTGCAAGATGATGTTAATTATAAAAGGAAGAAAATACAAATACTTTTCACTTAAAAAAAAAAAAAAAAACAACTATATTATCTCATTTGTTTTGATGGCTGAAACGTTAAGTTAATCTTTTAAACTCAAATGAACGGATTTACAAGACTTAATGGATATTGTAGTTAAACGCTGTTTTAGGCACGCTTTAGGCGTCACTTTCCAAACACGTTAGAAATTTTGGAAGATGGTCCTGGGCGAGAAAATGAGGCAATAAATCATCTCCTCAAGCTCGACTTCATGCATACCTAGTTGATGATTTGCTTTACTTTCTGTTTCAACAGTTCGATAAACGAGTAAATTGGGTATCTGATTCTCTCCCAACACCTAGAAGTATTTAGCGGCCACACATTTGTTCGTCTACTTTTGTTTTGGGAAACGGGAAGGGGATTCAATTTATGACCTCTTTATGCACGTAACGAGATATAGTGCTTGCATGAAATTTATATTTTTGTACGAAGTTTCTCTTTTTATGTCGTTGAATTTTCGCGGTATTCTGTCTTTATTACGTGCCGATGAGGACGATAATTTTTATTAATAAATAATTGATTTTGGTCTTAATAATCAAGGTTGCAACGAAAGATTTTTTTCTTTTGGTGAAACCTGTTACTTTCCTGCGTACATATAAATAACAAATAATAAAAGGAAATTTGATTTACAACAATATTATTGGTGAGATTTTCAAGATTTTTTTTTTCCATCAAAAAATGTACCTACTAAATTATTTATTAATTGTAATGAATCGTTATGTGCCTGTTTAAAACTTGAATGAGAACAAAGATGGAATATCACTTCATTTCTTCGAAAATCCCTCATAGGTTCATACATTGATTAAACATTGTCTTATTTCCGCATGGTGTAAAATTCTACGCGATTTTTCCAATCATCCATAGCTCTGTTTGATAGGATTACACTAACTTAAAGCAACCTACACTGGTAGGGATATTCCAAAAATATTCAAGTAAAACTTGGCGTAAAGTCGTATAACTTTCCTACATTTGTGGAATCGCCCTTCTGGTGTAGGTTGGTGCAAGTTGGTGTAATCTTATCAAACAGAGCCCATATGTGATGGCTGCTACTCCAAAAAACACAAGAAGTTCTTTTACTCTTAAAAGGCTTTCTGCGAATCTATTTCTTATCAAGAATTTGTTTTTGCAAACTGTCCTTAACGCATGAATAGTAAGAGAAAATTTTACCCATCCAGTAAAAAAAATAAAATTCGTTCAACCTTAATGAATTCCTTCGATTTCAATACTTCCATCAATTTCTTCGTTTTTCTTCCCTTCCATTTTAGGTTTGAGTTAAAACTTCTACAAGAACTTGCCAATCGACTTAGGTAATGAAACTGAAAACCAAGTAAAACATCCATATTCTTCATTTTCATCGAAGTGTAACATGGAGAAATGATGAGACGACAATGGTCACCCTTCCACTACCACACTGAAAATTTCGCATATTTATAATTACATCAAATCCTAACAAAACGTAACCAAATTAACAATGAGTGTGCATGTCCTTTGGAACACTGATTTGCTTCAAATGTGACAACATAAGTAGGCCTACATATTATATTTGAGATGATGTACTTGTGAGATTGCAGCATCGACTTACTCTTCAAAAATAAACGAAAATTTAGTTTTTTTAAATTAATATTCTTTACAAATAAAAAATTTATCCCCTTCAACCGAGAGCTTTCTAAGCGCAGTCGAATACCTATAAAAGAAAAATGTAAATTGCAATTCAATTGCAACAATCCATTATTTATTCAATGGGTAAAATATCACGATATTTCATGTTTTGAATGCTTTTGTGATATCACTCTACTCTTTTTGTGTTCTTTATTGATAAATATATTTAGTATACGTGTTTGGCAACACTGAGTAGAAACGTCTTATTGATTATTAACCGTTTCGTATTTTTAAATATTACGTCTGTTATATTCTGTTCGCGATCTCGATCATTCATGTTCTTCATGAATATATTATAATGTTACACAAATTGCCTTTACAATTTATTTAAAATGGTAGCTAAGCAAGATTTTCAAAAATAATTAATGTTTGATCGTGTGTTTCCTCTTCTTCATGAATTGCTACGTCCGATGGTTGTGTAAATCTAGTCATTTTTTTTTTTGTTTTTATATACTAATGTGATCGTCTTTGCCTGAATAACAATGACGGCCAGTACGCTGTCATCAATTGTTATGCTTAAACCCTTTGATGGGACGAATTTTCGTGAATGGAAGTTCCGAATCCAAGTGCTGCTCAGATCCGAAGGTTTGATTGATCAAATTGAGAAACCGTTGACAGCTGCCCCTACTGCAGAATGGTCAAAGAATGATGGTAAAGCTATTCGTCTCATCACAGAACGTGTTAATGGTAATCAACTTGAACTAATTATGAGTCAGACTACAGCTAAAGGTATGATGGAAGAATTTGATCGTGTTTATAATCATAAAGACTCATTGAATTGCATGCGTGTTGTAAAGAAAATTTTGAAGATGTCCATTGATGACAGTCCTGATGCTGTTCATCACCTCACAGAATTTGAGAAATTGATTAATCAACTACGTGGTTATGGTGAAGAGGTCAAGGAGCCTGATATAATTAAATATTTGTTATTAACTTTGCCTGAATCTTTTGACACAGTAATTGCGTACTATGATGCTTTGCCAGAAACAAACAGAAACTTAGCAAATTTGAAGGCCAGAATTATTCAACAAGATGAAACTCGACGATCAAAGGCTGGTGAATCTTCTTCTGAGACCAAGCAGGATTCTACTGCATTTTTCTCCCGTCAAGGAAATTCATCCAACAGACATAGTGGAAATAATAATTCGTCTCAACATCGTAATAATTTCAATTCTGGTAACTTTCATCGTAATTCTAGTTATAATAATAAAAATAATTTTGGTAATCGTTTTCGGGATAATAAAAATTCGAATAATTTTTCTGATCGAAACTCTTCAAATCGTAATTTTTCGTCCGATAGAAATAAGAATAATGTTGGTAATAATTTTGACAGTAACCAAAATAGTAGCTTCAACAGTGGCAATAGGAGTAATAATTTCAATAATTATCAGAATAAAAGATGCTTTTTATGCAATAGAGTTGGTCACTTAGCTAAGAACTGTAGGAGTAACGTAAATAATAATAACCATACTAATGAAAGGAGAAATTTCTTTACTGTTAGTTTATTTACTCCTAATATACCTGATAAACCGAATAGATTACCTTTTTATTTAGACAGTGGAGCTACTGATCATATGATTTCAAGTAATTTGTTGAACTTAATGAATAACGTAGAAGCCTTTGATGTACCACTTGAAGTCAGTAGTTCAAAACAGAATAGCACTTTAATTAGTAAAAATTATGGTGATTTGGATGTTATTTGTGATAAAATTAGTATCACCATAAGAAATGTTTTGGCAGTTGATGATTTGCACAGTAGCTTATTATCTGTTAGAAGACTAAATGAAATTGGCTATTCTGTCATTTTTAATAATGGTAAAGTTTTTGTTTATGATGGTGATGAATTAATAGCCACTGGTCACACTCATTCGAATTTATACTGCATTATGTTTGATGTTGATAAAGTAGATTTCGTCCAAGCAAATGCTTGCTTTGCAAATTCTATTGATGAGCGATCACGAATTTGGCACCAGCGTTTTGGCCATTTGAATTATAATAGTTTGAAAAACTTAGCACAAAAGGATTTGGTTCATGGACTTGACTTAGATAATTTAAAAACGTCTGAATTTGAAAAATGTGAAGTTTGTATTTTGAGTAAATTTTCTAGAGCTCCTTTTAATCAACGTAATTATGATAGAAGTTCTCGTCCATTACAGTTAATTCATACGGATGTTATTGTTGTTAACCAAAATAGTAGAAATGGTGATCGCTATATCCTTACTTTTATTGACGATTATACTTCTTTTAAAGCAGCTTACTGCATGGGAAATAAGGATGAAACGTTGAAATATTTGAAAGAATTTTTGAATTTTGTTCATGCTCAGACAGACTTTAAAGTAGGTACGATTAGATGCGATAATGGGGGCGAGTTCACAGGGAATAAATTTATTGATTTTTGTCGAGATAATGGAATCTGTGTTCAGTATGTTGCTCCTTATACGCCACAATTAAATTCTTGTGCTGAACGTAATAATCGCACTATCGTTGAGAAAGCTAGAGCTTTACTTTTGCAATCGAAACTTAACGTAAAATTTTGGTCTGATGCCGTGGAAACTGCCATTTTCATTTTAAATCGTTGCCCTGTTGGTAATGATTGTATTACACCTGCTGAGAAATTTTATTGCAAAATACCTGACGTGTCTAGATTGAGAATTTTTGGATGCATTGCATATCGTTATATTCCTAAACAATTTCGTGCTAAATTTTCTGAAAAAGTCGAAAAGTGTATTTTGATTGGTTTTACTATTTCTGGCTATAGACTATGGAATCCTCTTACCAATCAGGTTAAGGAGGCTAGGAATGTAGAATTTGAAGAGTGCTTAAACATTTCTGACTGGTCGGACGTAGCGGATTTGAAGGAGACACAAGAAGTTGTTTTGAATTCAGAACTTTTTGGCCTGAATGAAGTTGAGGAAACACCTGTGAATGACGAGCAAAATGAAAATTTGAATGAAGGGACTGTAAAAAGTGGTAATGTTGTTGAACCAGTCGAGGCTGAACCAGGTGTACATGTTGTACAGACTGGTCCAGATGAACTAGAAGCAGGTGTTTCAGCGAGGACCCAGCGTGAAAGGAAGTTACCAAAAAGATTTGAAGATTACGAGGTAGGTACGTTTTTGACTGCTGTGAAAGGTAATGTACCTGTAAGCTATGCGGAGGCGATGGCTTCTGGTGAAGCTGATCTATGGAGAGAAGCGATGAGAAAAGAGATTGATTCAATGCATGAGAATGACGTATGGACTCTGGTCGACAGAAGTGAGAGTAGCAGGGGAGAAATGGTATCTTGTAGATGGGTTTTCTCTTACAAGGAGAGAGAGGGAAGGGAGACCCACAAGGCACGATTGGTTGCTAGAGGTTTTTCTCTCGAACAAGAGGATTCCTTTTCTCCTGTTGCTAAGTATTCGACTTTGAGAATTTTGATTTGCGTCGCTGTTCAATTTAAAATGTTTGTGTCCTGTATGGACGTCACTACTGCCTTTTTGTATGGTGAAATAGATCGTAATAAAAACGTCTATATGCAACAGCCACCTGGATTTGAGGTCACAGGTAAACTGTGCAAACTTAAAAAGGCAATTTATGGTCTTCGTGAAAGTTCTCGACAATGGAATAATTGCATTAATGATTTCTTAAGTTCTATTAATTTTCAACGATCAAAGAACGATTTATGTCTGTACTATAAAAACTCAAACAACGTAAAGACTTATCTTTTACTATATGTGGATGATATTTTTATTATTAGTAACAACAAAACTGAGCTTCAAGAACTTAAAAATGAGCTTTCTCGTAGATTTAAAGTAACTGACCTCTCTAATGCAGATAGATTTCTTGGAATTGACCTTGAATGGAAAATGTCGCAAGGTGAGGTGATATTATCTCAAAGTAACTATATTAATTTGATTTTGAAGAAGTTCAGGATGCAAGAATGTAATCCTTCTCGTACGCCTATGGAGCAAAATCTCAAAATTGAACCTTGTAATAACGTAAACTTAATGACTAAAAAGCCATATAGGCAGCTCCTAGGATGTTTAAACTTCATAGCTAATACCACGAGACCTGATATCAGCTTTGCTGTGAATAAATTAAGTCAGTTTCAAGAATGTCCTACCGAAGAAATGTATGGTCATGCCAAACGTATACTTCGTTATTTGAGAGGCACCATAGATTTGTGCTTGCGTTATAAGCGATCTTCTGACTTCGTTCTGAAAGGGTTTGCTGATGCTGACTTCGGTAGCGATAATATAGATCGTAAATCTCGCACTGGTTGTGTATTTTTCTTAGGTAATTGTGCGGTGTCATGGAAGTCGAATAAGCAAGCTAGCGTGGCATTGTCCACAGCTGAGGCCGAATATGTTGCACTTTCCACTTCCATTACAGAGGCACTTTGGTTGAGGCAATTGTTAAGTGAAATTGATGTTTTATCCGGACCTGTGGTTATGTTCGAAGATAATCGTAATGCCATTTTATTTTGTAACAATAATGATAATAATAAGAGATGTAAACATATTGATGTAAAGTATAAGTTTATTAATGATGAAGTAGCCAAAGGTAATGTACATGTAGAATTTGTGAGGTCAAATGACCAAACTGCCGATATTTTGACTAAGCCATTAGGTGCTAATATATTTGTTATACACAGAGATTCTTTAGGTATTAAGTGATTTGAGTTACAAAATTTTTATTGTTGTGTTGTCTTTCAATGTATGTAATTTTTAATCTTAAGTTCAAGAGGGGCAATATTGATAAATATATTTAGTATACGTGTTTGGCAACACTGAGTAGAAACGTCTTATTGATTATTAACCGTTTCGTATTTTTAAATATTACGTCTGTTATATTCTGTTCGCGATCTCGATCATTCATGTTCTTCATGAATATATTATAATGTTACACAAATTGCCTTTACAATTTATTTAAAATTCTTCAGATTCTATCCTCTCAGTTTTCAGTTTTCTCTTCGTTTTCGCTCTTCCTTTGCGTCTCTGTCTCATATTTTGTTCTCCTTAACTTAACACTGGGGCTTTGAGGTCCGTCCTAAGTTTAGTAATTAATTAATTTGTGTATTGGAAACAAAAAAATGAAAAAACGAAAAATTATCCACTACGATAGAAAAGTTCTTGTTTGAGGTTGAGAATTGTTGATATTACGGTATAGGTAACACAATACACTTCAGCGAAATTTAAAAAAAAAATCAGTGTTGCACGAGTCATTACTCTCATTGTGCTGACAGGCATTAGGCATTAAACATTATCACATAACAGTAATGACGTCCACAATCAGAGAAATATTTTCCTCCAAGAACATTGATGGAAAGAGTTTCAACGGTCTACAAATAAATAGTTATTGATAACGAGAGCTCATAATTGATAATTTAAAGAAACATATGAGATTAAAACCTTATTATAACGCGATAACTCAACCACATTTATGAAGGGATGGCAACCGATCTGAACAACACTTCTGTTTTTAAATCATTAGCCTGCAGTGAGCAGATTTCGATTCATTCTTCGTAGTCGTTTGAATACTGATCAACTGAATGAACGTGAGGTGGGCTCTTTACATAAATATGAACCACATCCTCCATAGTAAGAATATCCTAATTTCATGAAAAAAGACGAAAAAAATAAATTGTAAAGCAAAAGTTATGTGTGGGTATATCGATATGAAAATGTTCGATTGAATTCAGTGTACTATCCGAGAGAGATTGCGATACCCAGCAATTAAAACCTATTTTCTGAGGTTCCATAACAGCTTTTTATAAACAGTCCTTGTCTCGGCATCCTAAATCATATGAAGTCGGGTCGGGATCGAGAACAAAATTTACACTTTTCTTAATTCGGCAGGACATCCTTCGTCAAGATTTGGTTTTTTCGGAATTTTACGTCGATTTAAAAGTAAAAAACTAGTTTTACCTCAATTTCATCAAAGAATATTACAATAAAAGAGAAAAAAAATCTCACATCCGAAAGTTTAAATTCTAAGCATATGCGATTTTTAAATGAACTGTTTTGCAAGAAATTTCAGAAAACAAATAATAGAAGAATTAAGAATCTACAAATAGTTGTAATGATTATTCTTCAAAGAATGAAAATTGATGAAAATAATCTAACAAATTTTTTATGAATAGGTTTATACGTTCAGAAATTAAATAAAAAAATTTAAAAACTTGATTTCACTTTTCATACATTGTTTTATTTTATTTTTCAAAAAAAATACAACTACTGCATTCAGTGCAATGACGGGACCTGCGGAAAAGCGCCTAGATCACGAATATGCAGTGTGTACAATAAAATGTCGGCAATATTTTGGTAGTAGAAGGTTTGATGAGAAAAGTAAAAAATGTTCTAAGTCAACATTTTCTCCACACTCTATATTGAAGGAGGTATAAAGGTTTCAATTTTTAAATAATTTTTCCCAAAATTCAAACTGTTTCACATTTTACATTATCTGATCGCATAGGTTTGTCGATTCAAAATATACTATTTTTTTGAATATCCCTTTCAAACAGATGGTTAGGCAACATTTTGTACCCTTTTATATAAGTGATTGTATACTTCGTACTATCAAATCGTCGGTGTCATTTTTGGCATTGTCATTCCCGTCTCTACACTCATGTAAAAACAAGTTGTATAACCTGTTCTTTAAAAGGTTTTTCTTTTTTTACTTCTTTCGTCATTCAAAACTTACCAGCAAAATCTTTGACTATACATTACTCATAAACTGCTTTAACTGATAAAGTGAAGATAACAGCTTTAGTGAGGGGAATAGAATGTCTAGGACACAATGGGCGCTTGCAATCTTTAACTGGTTCATCGTCAACAGATAAATGATGAAAACCAATGAGAACTGAGAATATTGTTTACATACCCCCGTTGCGCCCTGGACTTTCTCTTCTCAGTCGTGACGGATGATATCTTCACATTTGTTGTTCTACCCCCTAGCTGTTCAAGAAGTCCATATGTAGTAATATATAGCCAAAAAACAAAATATTACCGACATTTCACTGAAGACCTTGTTAAGGTCACTGAAATTCTTCTGTAAACAATGTATATTCAATACAATAATACAAGCAATAATTGTATGAATGTATGTATTTAAACGCATTCTGAGGAACTAGACGACAATGTAGCTAAAAATCACTGTTTGGAGGTATTTGGATACGAAAAAACGATCTAGATTGGTCTCAAGCTTGAGAAAATTTGTTGAACAGATATATAAGCATCTCAATCTATCTATCAGCAGCAAGTAATAACAACGAACAATGAATAATTGCGATTAACCCTAAAAGTAACGGAAAGAAAAGGTTTTATTAGTAAATTTTTCTAGGCCTAAACTACATATGGTTATTATGATTTATGACTGTTGAAATAATATGAGTTAAATATTGCAATCTTAATTCTCGAGATAAACGATAATACAGAAGGCAATATACTTAACAAATATGTTGCTGAATTTGATCTCTAGCTTAATTTAAGCTAACAAAATTTTTCAACACTCGGTAAACTAGGTACTAATTATATATTATATTTGTACGTATATATTTCCACTTTTTGCTCATTTTAGCATTTTTTGGGAGACGGTGGAGCCTCCTCAGTTTGATTTATGGCAATGAAACTTGGGGTAGTATTAGACACTTTTATTAGCTACACATTCCTGTGAAAATTTTAAAGTGAAACTTCCTTGCATATGGTAATGAACTAAAAAATGGTATTGAAACGCATCACTGTGATTGTAAGAGCTTGGCCCATTCAACTCAAATTGATTCATTGAATGAAAATCAAATAGAAGTTTCACTATTTGAAATTCCGAGGGAGAGGTTCTCAAAGTTTTGCCAACCAACATGTTGTCATCCTGACAACTTCCGTAAATTAAAAAATTTTGACTTAAATGTTTTATGATAGATACTAATAAGGACTAGTATGGTATTGAATTTTAGCGAAATCAGTTTCCTGGTTTTTCACTGGAAGCCATTACAAATCTGACATTTTTGAAAAAAATGCACTGAAGTTGATGCCCACAAAAGAAATTTGAATTTGAAATATCTCTTCCGTACATCGACCCATGAAAAGTATGTATTTTCCAAAAGTATCAAATTTCGTAATGGTTGCCGTTTGAAAACTACTTGACCGATTTTGCTCAAATTCAATGTCAAACTTATCCTTAATAGTCTCCAACTACTACAAAAATATCAAGTCAAAATCTTTTAATTTACTGGAGTTATCGGGATGACATTTGGGGTTTGCAAAACTTTGAGAACCCCTCCAAAATTACTGAATGAATTTCAAAAATTTTAATACAGATGTATAGTCCATGAAAGCTTCTAACACTTTGCCGAGTTTTATTACCATAGGCTCCACATACTTCTAAAAAGTACCATAATGAGCAAAAAATGGGAAAAAAATGTATATATGTTTACTGAAGAATTTGAGTGACCCATAAATTCGTGATCTACGACTCGGAATCGGCGCTTTTCTACAGATCCCGCTATTGCACTGAATGCAATAGTTGCATTTTTCTTTGAAAAAAACACTAAAAATAAACTTAACGCCGCTTCATTATTCACGGAAGTCTTTTAATGAGAATACATTTACTACACGCGAATAGTTATTAATCAACTAAATCTTAGTAAAAAATTTAAGACCTTTTGACTGATCGTACATTTCAAAATTAGTAAGGCTAGCATAAATTTGAATTTAGTTTCTGAAGGCTCGTCTTCATCATGAGTTTAAATTTTTGAATGGTTTCAAGCTTCAAATTTTAAGACATTGTTGTTTAAGATTTTATTTATGACAAACTATCATTCTATACAAATAATTCAATTAAATGTTTGGCTCGAAAAAGTGAGATGAAAAATTGTCCCTTCAATTTAAAAGACAGACCTATAGTTAGAATAAGATTTTTTCTTTCAATATAATTGCGAAAACTGAAAATGAATATTTTTATCGAATAACTTTAAAGGTAGTATGAGTTATGATAATAGAAAACGAAATTATACATTACAAATGATGAATTAATTTCGTACATTCATCAAAATATGCGATTTTTATAAGCTTTTATTCTACTCACTACTGCGATTTTAAAATATGCCAATACTGCAGCCAACCTTCCGCAATAAAACAGTGTCCATTTCGTATGAAGCTAAAGCTAAAAATCCGCGTTTTTTGCAACATTTACATTTTAATTTTGAAAAAAACTGCTCTTTTCTCACTTCACGATTTCTCAGCTTCTATTTAAGCTACAAAGCTGAGGTTTATACCGTTGAAAAGTGGAGAAAATTTGCTTCAGTTTTCTAACAAAACTAATTTTTTTACCACGTGAGTTTTTCACAAATCGACCATGAAGAAGCTGCAAATTAATGAGAAATTTGCCATTTTTTAATTTGTCATTTATTTCAAAAACTAATGATGGCAGAAAAAAATTTTTAGCGACGACCCCCTTTTCTTTTTAACGACAAATTAATTTCCATCATCAGATTTACCTAAAACGAATTAATCACGAGATAACGGCGAGATAAAATACAAGAACAAATCTGAGCGCTTGCATATCACTGTATATATTGTGGGTGTGTGTGTGTATATATATATATACACACAAAGGGCTTTCTGTATAATATTTCGCCACCTATCGGACACTGAATGCACATGCACATGTATATGATTTTGGTAATCTGGGATTTATAACTGAAGTGGTTGGAGAGGGGGCGTATATCCCTCCTCCAAAGCTAATATATGTAAATAAAAGCTTATTTTTTAAAAATTCGATTTTAACCTAAACTTATTATTGTCTACATTCGACCAGAAACCATGATTCCATATTATTAATACATATATAATTCAAGTAACAACTATACATACCTACGAGATCAATAATAAAATAAATAAAATGTGATGCCGTAAATTTTAACGAGCATTACGAGTTAGGTACATAAAAAATTATAAATATATATATATTAGTTTATTTTCCGAAGGAAAATACAACACTATTGCATTCAGTGCAATGACATGGAGCAGGACCTATGGAAAAGCGTCGATACTTAGTTGCAGATCACAAATATAAAAGTCACTCAAACTCTTCTGTTCACAATATATTTATATACACAAATTTCCACTTTTTGCTCATTTTGGCACTTTTTGGGAATCTGTGGAGCCTCCGCTGTTTGACCTCGAGGAATGAAACTTGGGGTAGTTTTAGAAGCATCCATGAGCCAAACATTCATGTTAAAATTTTTCAAATTCATCCGCTAATTTCGGAGGAAGGGGTTCTCATAGTGTTTCAAACCAACCATGTTGTCATCATGATAACTCCCATAAATAAAAAGATTTTGGCTTGAAATTTTTATGGCAGTTGGAAATTATTAGATACTGGTTCGGTATTGAATTTGAGCGAAAATCGGTCAACTGGTTTTCGAATGGCAGCCGTTACAAAATTTGACACTTTTGGGAACTATACACTTACCGCGGTTGATGCGCGGCAGATATTTATTAATAAAATTTTGACGCGCATTCAAGGTTTCGATGTAATGATTAAAAGAGAATTACTAGACGTTCTTTGACGAGATTAGATCTTTTCAATCATAAGACCTAAATAAACATCTTTACAGCCTTTGCAACATGAAATAAACATTTTCATTAATTAAAGCACTGTGGTAATTAGAGTAATATTCTACCAACTTATTTTTAATTCATTTATTATTTATTTTTATTTCAGGATACGCTAGAATGTACCGGAAATGACTGTTTTCTGGGGGAATGTGATGTTACCAATACCGGTGCCCTATCTCAAATCCTTCGCAGCTATTGCGAAAGAAGTAAATATTCTCTGCATATCTATTATAAACTTTTGGAAACTAGATTTGCATTTCTGTGGAATTGAAAAATATTTTTTGCAGCTTAGAAAGATAATATTAAAAAAAAATTTATGCAAAAGAACTCACACTATGCAAGTATTTTTTTTTTTATTAATTTGATACGGCTATTTTACAGAAAAATTATATGCTGCAAATGTGCAAAAAACAAGAGTTTCTTGTTTTCAAGATTTAAACTTTCTATTAGCACTCAATTGAATTCTCTCTTTGTACGATATACCTAGACATTTTTACGACATGAAATGGAATACATGGAGGAAACAAATGGTTAGCAAACTATATTCTGTTCCAAAGCCAACTTTACTTACAAAACCATGAAGTAGAATGAAAATCGGTCTCTCACCACAGTTTCCAGCTTCACGATTTTCGCTATAATTCAGTCATAATTAGAGAAAAAATTATGAAAATTATCACAAATTTATGATAAATTACATATAAGGGAATAAAAAATTTAAAATCAACCCTAAAACTCTCTTCCCTTCTATTAACAACGATGCTCGCAAACTTGGTGTATTGTGGGTAGAAAATTACTTCTTATTTGGAACGGACTGTAATAAAAAAATCTAGACAAATAAAATTAAAATTTTCATTTTCAATTGACAAAAAACTATGTTCCAAAAGAGAAATACAAACCACCACCTGCAATACACGGAGCAGGTGGATATTGTGGGGGAAGAAATGGTAAGGCTTATCACACACTTCAGCAAAGCCAAATTTTAAACGTAACTCAGCGATTGGGATTCACATTTTAAAGCACATCATACCTACGTTAAAATACGTAAATTTCTGATCTGAAAATTTAAACTAACAGCAAACATAGTTCAGCTACGTTTTAAAATTTGTCCCAACTTCACAAATTTCAGCAACATTGCTGGAAGTAAAAACATATCACATCGCATTAATTGTCAATATCTGAATCATAATTGTTAAAATACATTTAAAACGTAGCTTAACTGAAGTGTGTGAGAGGCCTAAAGATTCGCACTGGATGCGAGAGGAAAGTACGTCTGTTTGTTGAAATTTTTCATTTTGCTTAGCAAATTTAATTCAGTTTTGGTAACATTTATTTGAGGCTGCCTGTTTGCGCTTTCAAGAATTCTTGTGTTTCTCATTTGGAATGAAGTACAGTTCTTTATGGTCTTTTAGAAATGAAAAATTATTTTCACATTTCAAAAATTATGGACCAATTTATAAACTTTTATTTTATTTGTTCCCAAGTTCAATACATAGGGCTACAAAGCCAGCCAAAAGCTGAAAGCTATAAGCCGAATCTTTATGGTTTTTCGCTTCAAAAAGTCAAAAGCTGAAAACTAAAAAGAAAAAAAATTGGAAGCTGAAAGCCGAATTCAGCTTCATATTTGTCTGTAAATTCATTATTCAATTGACAAAGTAAAATTATCAATATAATGTTCTTCCTAGCTCCTTGGTTTGATTCACTAACATTGTTGTTTTCATATTTTTTTATAATTGTGTAATGCAAACATTATGGGGTACAGATTTTTCAAAATTAGATCAATAGGTCAAATGAATCATAGATTAATAAATCACTTAAAAAAAAAAAAAAAAAAAGATTTAATTGTACAACCTAGATCGCCATTTTAAAGACATTTTAGATCATTAGATCAGACCATTCATAAATTATAATACTATTAAATTAGCTATTTTTTTGTTTGACCGTTTACTGTAAAAAGATGCGACTACTTTAGAACAGTTGTGAAAAGTTATGATAATTCTATATTTTGGTCTTTGACTATATATTACTACATATGGACTGCTTAAACAGATAAGAAAGTGAAGATAACATCTTAAGAGCTGGGAAAGGAATGTCTAGGGCACAAAAGGCACTTGCAATATACTTTTATTGGTTTGTTGCCAGAAGATAAGAGATAAAAATTAATAAAAACTGAGAATGTCGTTTACATGTGCCCACTGCACCTTAGACTTTCCCTTCTTCATTTTGAAATATGATATCTTCACTTTTATTACCTTTATACTTCCTAGCTGTTCGTGCATTCCGTATGTAGTAATATACTGTCCAAGATTCTGGGAAATTTTTGAGTAAAAAGAATGCCAAAGTTTCACAATTATTGTAAAATTTTTACAAATTTTTACAGAAAATGGTCAAAAATAACAGAGCTGCTATTTATTATTAAATTTTGTGAGCATCAGCATGGGGTAAAAAGTCAATTGAGACAATCTATATTGCAGATCAATCTACCGAGGTGATCTAGATGAGAATCTAATTTCTTAAATTGTTTCCTAATTTTTTAGATCAGTTCATAATTACATTCCTCTCACCTATATCTGTCCCAAAAAATTGAAAAAAAAGAAAATTAAAAATAAAACAATAAGGCTGAGTCATTTATTAATTATTAATTATTTGATTCAATGATTTTACTTATTAATGATTAACTCTTCGA
The DNA here is from genome assembly GCA_011428145.1 of Ericerus pela. Classification (NCBI taxonomy): domain Eukaryota; kingdom Metazoa; phylum Arthropoda; class Insecta; order Hemiptera; family Coccidae; genus Ericerus; species Ericerus pela. The sequence goes on from WOFM01000279.1 coordinate 3,598,749, forward strand.
AGCTAGTGGAGGTGTGAAAAACTCAAAATTAATCATAAAATAATTTTAATTTTAACTTTTCGATCATTTTTTTAAAGTCATGTAACCTATGATCGCAATCTTAGATGGCTATCTTGATATATGCATATGTTAATCTAATTGTGATCTGTAGATGTCAGTTTAGATTGTCTCAATTGATCTGTTGCCTCACACGGAATGCAGAGCTTATACTCTATTCTATCCTATTGTCTGGTGGTCATATTATCACCCTCACTCTAAATCATGGTTCCAGTTCCAAATTTGTGAATTTGAATTTAAAATCCGAAAGCAAAAAGCTGTAAGACAAAATTTTAATGGTTTTTGGCTTCAAAAATCTGAAAGCCAAAAGCTGAAAAACAAAATTTAGAAACTGAAAGCTGAAGCTAAATCTTTATTTTTCAGGGTTGTAAGCAAAACCCGAAAGCCGAAGTTTTATTTTTTGGCTTTGCAGCCTAGTCAATACATCCCTACAAAGTTTTATTTTCAAACACTCAGACCTAACAATAATATTCGAATTTTTTTGCACAGGGATCTATGCCTCCAGTACAATCGGAGCCAGTTGATTTGAGTAGGAAACCCGATGTAGAAACTTTTAAAAAATTGAATGAAACTGAAAACAAAATATCGGAAAAATTTAGAATAACCAGTACGAATAAATGGAAAAGTAAGTAAGAATATAATGTAAGAATAAAAATCGATTGATAAATTTTAATCGTCGTAATATGATCAACTGGTAAACCTGTAAACTATTATATTACTCAAACTTAATGTGAACAAAAGTTCGATAACCACTTGTAGGTTCAACACCAGAACACAGAACAATTGTAAGTATCGTGATTTATTTTCTTACGAAGTATGAAAATATTATTTTAGTTTTTGCATCATTGTTGATAAAGTGGTAAACAATTCTATTCGATATGGTCTTTTCTGAATCAAAACAAGTCACGTTTTGTACGTTACTGTAAATACTTTTAATTGATTATTGTATAATTAAATCGGAAACAAGGCTAACTAGAATACACCAGAAAATAACCAACGATAATTCGTAATATTTTACTCCAAAAAAGGAAAAAGAATATGATACTTCCACTGGGAGATGAAATATTCGAAGGAAAAAAAACCGTGACATACTTTTAAAATTTTCAGATCCGTAGGCCTCTATCAACAATTAAAAAAATGAATAGAATTCGCAACATAAAAGTTTGACAAGTCTATTCAGAGAATTTTACTCCAAGTAGCAAACTACTATCCAACAAGTGCAATTTCTTTTCATCTGATAAATTACAATTCGATAAAATCAGACGACTTAATTAATAATTAAGAATAAAGCAAGGCCTAAACGATTTTACAATCGATCCTTCAACATGAAAAAATACACAGTTTTATCTTTGTCTGTGTGCAGAAGGTTAACCACTTTCCGTTTTTAAATCAAACGTTAATTATTGCAATCACCAGTTCTAGCAGACTCGGAAGATTCGAAATTAGCATATTACCCATTGAACCATCTTCATTTACGCGACTACCTTGAACGCAGGGTATATAAAAACATTCATAAATGTTTTGTTTCCATTACTCCACACACATGATAAACTGATGAATGCAAATAAACAGTCTAAAATAATGTATAATACCTAACTAACAAGTAGATGCACACATATTGTATATGTACATATACCTGTCGGTCAATGCAAAAGAAATTAAAAATTATGAGATGATAATGAAAATATTACTGAATAAATGCTGAAAAAATTACGTTGTTTTTTAGGGTGTACAAATCCAACGACAAGTCGAATAGGATCAGATGAAAAATGCAGTCCGTTACCGAATCCAAAAATGTTACCATCATCAAATTTAAATGGATCATCTTCATTGTGAGTATCGCACTAAATAAATAGGAAGAGTAACGATTACCTAAACCTTATTCCAGAAGAATTCATAATAACAGAAAAAAAAACTGTAACGCAGCAAGCCTCTCTAGAAAAAGTAGGTTTCAAGAGAAATAATTATGAATTTTGATGGTCACATTAATTGTCTGTAAGTTTATTTGCGTTAATGGCATATTATGATCGTATGCAATTTATTAGCTGCTGACGAAATGTTAGACAATATGAAATTTAAAAGCATTATTTCTTGAAATGAAAAATTAATTAAGATGATAAAGTATAGTACATCACCATATAATTGAAAATAAAACCAATGAAATATAATAAAGTTATGAAATAAAAAAAAGAAAACATGAGCATGTGGTTAATTTTAGTAAAAAGAAAAGTTCGTACAAATTAGGAAAAAAAAGGAAAAAAGCTTTACCGGAAGTACCGTCCCGTCGATCCATACCAAAATTAGCAGTATGCTAAAATAAAATATAATAAATATTTGTCTAAAATTTCGTACATATACTATTCCAAAACTTTGCATTTTGTGATAAATATAATAAAAAAATAGCGGTACCGAAGTACCATCTGGCCGATCCACGCCAAAATTGGTAACGTACTTCAATAAATTATAATAAATATTTGTTCTGAATTTCGGCTATTGATGCAAAATTGAGCATTTTATAGCCGAAGTAAAAACAAAAATGGTGGTACCGAAAGAACCGTCATTCTGATCCGCATCAAAATCAATAGGTCTGGTCCTTAGCATAGTACAAATGTTCGGACCAAATTTTGTGATTATCTGACAAAAATTACGACCTGTACCGTGGGAACAAGAAATGGACTTATATATACCGGGTGATTCACATTTTGACGCAACATAGAGATTTTCCATTTGGTGCATCAAAATGTGAATCACTGTGGAAAATACCATTGTCGATTCAAATTTCTTTGCAACAAAGGAGAAATTGTTTTTCCTTATCTGCATGTATTACAGATTATGAGAGGTTGGATATGGTTTGACCAAGTTTATCTGCTCATTTTAATCTAGTCTGTGTTATGCATAGTGCGAGATAATGTCTTCCTTTACGTTAAATGAAAAAATTTGGATAATTAAAAAAAGCTATGTGGGGCATACTTATCGAGAAGTGAGTGCATTATTTCATGAAGCTTTTCCCAACCACCCAATACCACATCATACTAAATATTGAGAATAGTCAAACAGTTTGAAAGAACAGGAAATGTTAAACCACCAAGGCCACAGAAATATCAAGTTTGAGAAGACACTACAAGGGCTCAAGTTGAGGCACTGGTTGCTGCAAATCCTTCTACAAGCTCGAGGAATATTGCTGCTCAGATTGGTAAGAACCAGTCTACAATTTGGAGAAAGTTGAAGAAAAGTGGTTTCAAAAGTTATAAAATCCAAATGCATCAAGAGCTTTGGCCTCAAGATATGCAAAGAAGAATGGAATTTTGTTCCACAGCATTCAAATTGGCTAATACAAACCCACATTTCATCTCCTCGATTATTTTTACAGATGAGTGTACATTCACACTACATTTACGTGATGCTATTGAGCTTTGCTGTAATAATATCAGTCACAGGGACCTTCAAAATGTACAAGAAGAGTTTTATAATTGTTTGAATTATTCTGTGCATGCTAATGGAGGACTGTTTGAACACTTAATTTGATTTTTTGTTTGTTTTTTGCTTTTTCACTATTTATTTCTATTGTATTCATGCCATTGCAGAATTGTTTGAACCTTTAATTCGATAATATTTGTTTATTTTTTGCTTTTCCAGTCGTTATTTCATACATTAAAGGTTAATTTGTTGAAGATTATTCGAATTTTTCAATTTTAAAAAAATGCATTTTTGTTGCATGGAAATGTGAATTGACAATGGTATTTTCCACAGTGATTCACATTTCAACGCACCAAATGGAAAATCCCTATGGTGCGTTGAAATGTGAATCACCTGGTATATTATATATATATATATAATATATATATAAATATATATAATATATATATACACACACATATACACACACAAGCCCTGAAGCGCCAACACTCAATTCGTTGTTAGGATGGAAACAAGGAAACATTTGTAGTTGGCGCACGCCTTGAATTTTGTCTGAATAATTTTCGCTGAATTTAGTCTTAAAAAATTGGGTTGTACATTTACTATAATGATATATATAAAAAAATTTGAATTTGAGTTATTAGGCTAATACCGCACCAAGCGTAATAAGTAGATTTTCTAAAGAACCTACTTAAAAAACGGCATAAGTTTCGTTGGGGCTATATTCTTTTGACTAAATCGTACTGGACCAGTAAAGCTCCATAAGACCAATGTACTCTCAAGTGTCAAAACATACCGGCGAAAAAATAGGCAACCCTCTCGTACCTTCAGTGTATTTTTGAAGTTTTTCTTAAGTTCACCTATTTAGAATACATCTGATAAAGATATCCCTTAAATTCACAAGGATAGTGTACATAAACACAAAACAAAGTACGTTTAAATACGCTCTGGTTGCCGATTTAGCGCCAGCATATCAAACCGGAAATACCCTAAAAATTTATTAATATTGTTTAGTTTTGATGAAACACCACAATATTACGTAGTACATACATATTCGAGACAAGAATAATTTTCTAAAATTTTTAATACAAGAACTTTTATTTGCTGGTGATGAATATATCATTTCCTCAAAAATTTAAATAATTCTGTCTACATGCATATGGGTTATGACTCAATATGGAAGACACCGCAAAAGCTTGGAAATTTGAACCTAAATGCTTGACAATATCTCTGGAAACTTGGAATTAAGTTTCTCCTTCATCAGCTGATAATAGGCAACAAACATGTCCGGTATCGTATTCTTAATATTTCATTATAATTTTAAACGCCACCGCCCAACACGAATTTGCAAATCCAGTGGAACACATTTATCATGCGAAGCAAGAAGAAGATAAGGTTCAGTCTGTCATTTAATATACTAATCTTGAAAATATCAGCCTAGATCTTCGAAATTTAAACCGTCATTCATACGAACGCGCAAAAAAAAATTTAATATATTTTTTAATCATCGAATAAATTGATAACCTTGAATAACATATTGTTTCAGAGACTTTCTGAGAGAATTGAATGCGATCCAAAATTCAGCATCCATAATTCAAATTAAACGCGAAATCACCGATTTAATGAAAATAAGAAAAAGTCATAAATGTGATCAACCTGGCTGCAACAAAATTTACACAAAAAGTTCTCATCTAAAGGCTCATAAGAGAACACACACAGGTAGATTATTCTAAATTTCAAGAGTATTAAAAATTCGTCAGGATCCGAAACTCCATTTTGACTACAGTATAATCTAGCATCCACACAATTATTTCAAAATCTCTGAAGAAATATTTAGGAGAAAAACATATGCCAGTTGTTGACATTAATCAAGAACAAAAAATTACAAACGAGTAGGAGGTATATTTTTTTTGAAAATAAGCAGTATTAAGTTAGATCTTTGTGAATATTATTATTATTATTATTATTATCATCAGATTTTCATGTGTAAAAGGAAATATATATGACGCTCTTCTATAGGATATAACATCCAAAATATTATCATATATATTATAATCATACAATGGAATGATTTCCGCAGATGGAAAAATAGTTCATACTCATGAAGAAAAAACCAAATTATTATAATTTACCCCTTTCTAAATAATCGACAATAGTGAATGTAAATATCTACTTATTAATACACAATACTGATCTTATACTGTAGCTATTGGAATCATTATGCCAAAAATGAATGAGAAATAAAAAATTATTTTATTAATATTCATCTATTTCTTGTTAAGCCAACCATGCCAAAATAGAACCTCCAAGGCAATCTATAAAAAAGATAAACAACCATTTCTGTCAAAATCGCAGGCAGGAAGTTTTGTCAGGGAAGGCATTTCTAACTCTTGATGAGTTCAATTGTATAAGCTATTACTAACGAGTGATAAGCCAAAACAAAAAGAACCAGCGATTAGAGAGGGCTCCCATACCCTTGATTATGAGCTTAATTTTTGTAAAAATATACAGTTACCGTGTAATATTATTTGATAATGATAAATAATTTTGTGCGATTTTCATTTATAATACAGGTGAGAAACCGTATAAATGTAACTGGACTGGCTGTACATGGAAATTTGCCAGATCAGATGAATTAACTCGACATTACAGAAAGCATACAGGCATAAAACCATTTAAATGCCGCCTATGTCAAAGGTCCTTTTCTCGATCTGATCATTTATCACTGCATATGAGGAGACACTGAAGCTGCATTAACAGCTGTTTCATAGAGGAAGAATGTTCTAATCTTAACGAAAAATATCATCTTTTACCTCATAATAGTTAAGAGTATTGAATTTTTAATTATTAATTTATAACAGTATAAGCATTATCGAAGGTCAGTAAAATTGTTCCTAAATTTGGCAAACAGGTCAGTATAGTCCCTTTGTAAACCCCTACATGTAGTCCACCCTTTTGTTTTCTATCCCCTTTTTTGTATATTAAATAATGTGTTATAAATATGTTGTACGCTATACCTTTTTTAATGTACCTTCCTATACCTTAAATTATCTTTTAAATAAGATGTATGTTTCCAAGGTTAATCGAATAAATATTGAATACTGTTCGTTCATAACGAATTGTTTTTTCAACACATAATGCAATTCATAACTCGTATCAAATTATGGTTTCGTTGAGTAGGTAGTCTGAATTTTTTTACTGTCGTACTTTTTGTTTCCATTTATCATTAAAGAATGTGTGAAAACAAAAGCAAAAGTACGGCACATATTGATATTAATCATTAATTATGTACTGAAATAGAATTTTTATTGCGTCAGTACTCAGTTAACTCAGTAGGTATAAGGGGGTATAGATAGTTGAAGTATCTCCTTAAATAAACCTACCTTTCAATTATAGCCATTTCTTCTTACACCAGCAATACTGATAGAAGTAAAAAGTATCGGAGCTTTACGATGAAATTTGAATGCAATATCATTTAGTTTTTTACCAATATACAATTTATACCAACTCCATTTACCGAACTAAAGTTTATATTTACGTATAGAGGTTACAAAAATCTGTTTAAATAAAGACAATTAATAATCACTCACCCTGCAGCTATTAATTTTCACAACATAAAAGGTTACTCAACTAACGAACTTGGGAACCTGTAAAGTAAAAAAAACTAAAAAAATATAACAGAGGTAGTTATTAAAGAAGACACAGAATGTATCCATCTATACTGATACGTAAATGGTAGTGACCGTCTTGACCAGGAAAGCGAATGGACAGCAAAATTTGTTTGACACAATGACATCATAAATCATTAAATTAAAACATAAATGGGAAGTGATTGTATATCCGTACTAAAATTTCAGCATCTGCCACCATGGCTCAGAGGTTAAGTAAGGAATGGCACACCGGAGTCATACGTTCAAATATAGTCAGACAATTAATTTTTGAATTTTTTTTTAGCGGAAAATTCTAGTAAATATCGAAGTATACGTATTCTTTTACTTTAGAACTACATAACTTGTGGTGACAAACTGACAACTATAATTCGAAGGGGAATACGAAAAATAACGGAAGCTAATTCGAAACTTATCAGCATAGTGCTTCCCTAGCTTTCTCTTGAACCACGCAGCCCTACGAAAGTGTGCGGCATTTTTATAAAGAAATTACGGAAGGTACTATATCAATCCGCACTAATTTAGCACAGATGGATATATTACGTTCTCCGTATAGTGATAACATTGCTGACATTTCAGTCATTTCAGACAATTAACATAATATGGATCTTGATGAACAGTGAACACCTACTAAGTAACGACGCCATTTCATTCCACGTTCTTCATTGCATTGACGAAAATCCATTGTGACGCTGAATGGGGATGTACAATGTTGGGCTCGGTAACTTAATTTTTTCAACGTCACACAAGATACAACACGTAAAAAAGTTACCTAATTAGATATATGAAAACTATATGGTAATGTGTTTCAAAAAATAAATAAATACAAGTTTAATGTTTAGCATTCAAGCAGTATCTGAACCTGGCCACACATTAACTCGAAATTATCACAAATAGCTGAGCGAACACACAATTCGAAAGAGCACGGAAAAAAGAAAAATTATAACATAGCCAATAAACAATAAAGAAATTTTTTCATTACAGTAACTTCATCGAGTAGCGAAAAACTAATAAAATTTTCTTCAAAATACAAATTACAAACGCGAATTTTTATATATTATAATATTATATAATAATAATAATAATAATAAATCACTCCATTACCGGAAATCCTAACCTTCTAGAAAGGGTTGCTGTTATTTCTACCAGCTTGGGTGAGGCGTTGGTTTTCAAATGATTCAGTGAATCATGCAAAGTGGTATAGAAATACAAATCTCAGTTATCAGATTTTTTTATCATTAGAGTTAATGGTGACTGGGGAGTGGGAATTTTTCATTTTTCAATTTAAATTTACCAAAAATTAAGTACCCTTATTTGTTCTGTAGATTATTGATGTAATGTTGAATTTAAGTTGAATATTTTATGAAAACGATAGCTGTGTTTGATAGGATTACACTAACTTACATCAGCCTACACCAGTAGGGATATTCCACAAATATTCAAGTAAAACTTAGCATAAAGTCATATAACATTCTAAAATTTGTGGAATCGCCTTCCTGGTGTAGGTTGGTGTAAGTTGGTGTAGTCCTATCAAACAGAGCTAATATTAGCTTATGGTGTCCAAAAAAACTTCGTCATATTTAAAATAGCCCAAGTTCCTGTCCAACTTGTAGCTTAGTTGATGTGTGTGACAGGTCTGAAGTTAATTGAGTAGGTAAGAAGTTACCTTTTCAGAATTCATTGACGTACTTTTAGTATTTGATGAAGGGATTGAAAATGAAATGCCAGCTTCTTTCAGCTTTTGTGAAAATTTTTCAAAACTTTCTTCACTTTCAATAACACATTCAATATTTTTATCATCTTCATCAAAACTGATACTATTTTTCTTCAAGTCAAGAATGAAATCTTTGTACAAAGACATTGTGAATATTATAAAGTATTAATATTAAAAAAGAAATGAAAAGCCGACTTTTTATTTTCTAGTTTCAGCTTTGCTAAATTTTTGTATATTTTTCCTCACTATAATGATAACATTGAAAAATAAATACACATCTAGGGAGTACGAGCAATCTCGTTCATATTCAGTACAGATCCAAGCAACTCCTCACCCAAGCTGGTAGAAATAACAATACCCTCTAGAAAGCCGCAATTGCTAGGTAATTAACGCGGTAAGTGTATCATTATGTTTTCAGCAAGTAGTGATGTCGCATTCATCGAAGAATAGAGAATAACTTCATTGTTTTTAAATTGCACCAAATAAAGTCAATTCTATCGATTTGTTTATATTTAACTTATTTTCTACATATTCTATATAACAAAGATAGAATATCAAAATTTTACATGTAGAATACCATTCCTGATATAGCTGAAGAGATGTCCAAATCTCTACATTATGCGCTGTGGTCTTTGGCTGTGGTACAAAAATGTGACAAAGATCTTCGGCCATCATCATCATCATCATCAATAATGAAAAGTCACCTTCTTTCAACATTCTGAGGAGGGCATATTTTGTAATGAAAACAGTCATCTCTACACCAATACACAAATACTATCAAGCTACAACACATGCGCAGTAACAAATATTGCACTTTAAAATGTTTTATAACATTCCATCTTTGTCATATTTTTGATCAGGTATTGGACATCTCTTTAGCTGTATGTGTCTATGTAAATATTGGTTTCGGATTTGTGAATTGATTTGATTCTAAAATTTTTTTTGAATTCCTGATTCATATTCTTTTTTTGATATTTCCAATTTTCTATTACTGAATAGAAGGGGTTGGGAATGAAACAAAAACTCCCATTCAATCTAATTTATTCTCCAGGAAAAATTTTTAACTCTTTGTAAAACTCTTTATTTTACTCTAACTTTTAATAACTTCAAATCAATCTGACTGAACTGAATCAATCTCACTTCAAGTCAGCCCATTTAGAAAAATGATTCATTCCCATTGAACCTTTTTTTACTCTCAAAACTTTTTGATTGTAGTATGGATTGAAAAACTTTACATTTTTAAAAGATTTTATTCTATTCGCTAGTGTGATTTTAAAACGCACCAATATTGCAGTCAACCTTCCATAACAAAATAATATTCATTTCACCAGAAACTAAAGCCAAAAAAAAAATAAAAGTGTATCTTTTGGAAATTTGTTTTTAACCTAAGTCCTAAAGTTATTTCTTTTTGTTTCATACAGTTGAGTTTCTAAAATTTACAATAATAATGTTAGTTATTTTTTGTTTCTTTTTCCATAATTTTGGTTTCCATTTCCATTACGTTTACTGATTTTACTAAAATTTTTCAATTTTCCTTAATTTACAATTTTTCAAATCTTGCTCAAATATTATAATATTTATAATAAATATTGATATTTTTTAGATATTTCCAAAAAATTATCGATATTTTTTAGATGTGTTTTTTAATTTTTTTTCACAGATCAAAAATAAATCAGGTGAGAAATGAAAAAAATTCATCTTTCAGTTTTTATTACTTTTCAGTTATTAGCTCTGTTTGATAGGATTACACTAACTTACACCAACCTAAACCCGTAGGAATATTCCACAAATATTCAAGTAAAACTTGGCGCAAAGTCATATAACATTCCTACCTTTGTGGAATCATCCTCCTGGTGTAGGTTGGTATAAGTTGGTATAGTCCTATCAAACAGAGCTATTAATTTAAAAACTAATTGGTTAATTTTATTTTTTCTGATTCAGTTTCTATTTTAGAATTTGGGTTTTGCCATTTATTTCAGTTTCCAGCTCAAATAATATGGTTTCCATTTCCCAATTCCTGGATTACAGGTCTATGGAACAAGAGTGGGCAGAATCCTCAAAAAAATGATTCAAATTAAAAATCACAAATCCTTTAAAGCAAAGTGATTTGAATTACGAGTCATGAAACAAGAATACTTTCAGTTTCATTCCAGTGATTAAAAGTAATTTGCATGTATCATTTTTCTATGAATCACAAATCCTTGAAGTCTCAAAAGCTAAATAATTATGTTTGACCTTGATGTGGGAAAAAAGTTTTGAACATTCAAATATTTTTGACAAAACTATTTTATTTATAAAAGTGAAGGGTAAAAGTTCTCTGAAGAGGTTGTTTAATACTTTGTTTAATTTTACAAGAATGAAATTCATGAATTTTTCTTCCAACAGTTACCAAATTTCCAAGTTTCTTGGGAATTTCCTGACTAGAGGAATAGGATTTGTGATTCATTGTTCCACTGTTTGTAAATAAATGATTTAAATCACAAATCCTTTTCAGCCTCAAAAAAGGATTCAAATCCCATTTTTTCCTTAAATCCTACCCATTCTTGTATGAAAGAAGGATAAACAATAAGAGGGTAGAAAAAAAGAAAAATGTACCAATAAAAATCAAAATTTGGGCAAGGCAGAGAGAAAAACAGCAATCAAGAAGAAAGAAAATAGATAAACATAGGGTGATAAAAATTCAAACTATTTTTTCCCAACGAGCATATGAATTGAACTAGAGGCATAATACACTATGTTTTACACAATTTTCAGTGAGGCCAGCTACCACCACTCCATTAAACCCATAAGCCACATTTAAAATACATAAAAAATGTACATTTTTACCCACATTTTTGGTCATAATTCTCTTATTTAACGAGATAGCTACTTTTTCATAATAAATGAAATTTTAGAGGAAGTTTCAAAAAACAAAATGAGCCAAAAAATAAGAATTTTAAGCTCTTAGAAGCCTAGAAAATTCAAAAAGAAGATGAATTTGTGAATCAAATTGGCCTAATATAATGTTATCAGTAAACTTAGCCCTAAAGAGAACTAATTATGACAACTCATTTTCATAAATTCACTGTTTTTAAGCCTTATCATCAGTTGTTTTCATGGTTAAGTTTACTGATAACCCTAAATTGCGCCAATTTGATACACAATTTCATTTTCTTTTACAATTTTCTCTGCATTTAAGGGGTTAAACTTCTTGTTTTTGCATTCATTGTATTTTTTGAAACATCCTCTAAAATTTCATTTAGTATGAAAAAGTAGCTACCTCATTAAATAAGATTATGGCCAAAAATTCTGGTAAAATGCATTATTTCCTATGTATTTGAAATGGGACCTATAGGTTTAGTGGAATGAGATAGCTGGCCTTACCAAAAACAAGAAAATTGTGCCTCTAATATTAATTCATACGCTCGCTGCTTTGTCCTTAAAGAAGTGAATGATTCCAAATTTTAAGAAATCCCTTGCTAGATGTCTTACTCTTAATGTGATTTACTCCCAATCAATCCTGATTCAATATTAGAAGAGTTGACTAAATCCAGAAACATACCACTAAAGAGATGTCCAATGCACAATCAAAAACACGAGTTCCAAAGAGGATTTTTTTCGGTGTTTCCAGTTGGATTTGTAAACAGACAACGGATGAAAAGTACTCGAAAGAATAAAATATAAGACTTCTGGCAGTTTAAGAATTTTTTTTTTTTTAAATATATCTAATTAACCATTTGACTAATCCACTCTGACAGATACAACGAGAAAATAAAACAAAAAAATAAAGAAAAAATAAAATTACAATAAAAATTTTTAATATCATAAGGATTTGAACAAGGGTTGCTGGGGTAACAATTTGGGTCATTATCACAGAGCCATGGAAAAGTTTTCAGAATTGATAATTTAAACATAACTAAATACATCACCCTAAAAACACATATTATAAACCTTTGATAACACAAATAAAAATATAATATCTTTGACTCAATGCAGAGGCTTCTATCATTCTATCAAAAACATGTTATACACCTAGAACGTTGATAAAATATTTTGAATTCCAATATTTGTTATTGCAAATGTGTTATAGCTTAATAGTATAGGTGTATTGGTATGAAGATGGCTATTTTAACAACAAAATATGAGCATCTTTGGATGCACAGAAAATATAACTTAAATTTCTTATTTTCTATTTTTCACATATTTTTAAACTACAGCCCCTATGAAGGGTTGAACATCTCTTCAGCTTCATGTTTCTAATTGAATCCCACTCACTTGTTCTCTGGTAAAAAAAAAAAAAGAAAAAATCCCACGATACATTCCTCCACTTCAAATCAATCCTAGACCCTAGTGAATAATGATGGAAAAGAACATTCGAATTATTTTTTATACTCAACCATTGCATTTGTTCAGAAAATAATCAAAAACAAATTCTTGACATTTAAAAGCATATTCTCAGTTTGAGCATATAGTTATTATTGAGTAAATGCTGAAGAACTTACAGGCATTTCCAAAAACTCTAACTTCTAACCTAAGGCTGTGGGCACAACATGCGTGTTGTCATTTTCAAAAAAAAGAGAAAAATAAAAACACCTACCGAAAAATCCTTGAAAACTTTTTCACTTACTATGCTCCCAAAACATGCTTCCCAGTATCCTAAAAACTTCCACCACAATAAATCTTAGATAGTACACCTGAACATTTGTATATTACAAATTACTATTTCCAGTTTTAAAATTGCATACTCAAAAGATTGAGTCCCTTAACATTTCAAGGTTTTAACAGAAGTGAAGATCCATCAATTTTATATTAAAGAAGTTAAAAATAAAATTGGTAGAGGATGAATATGATAAGTGAATTATCTGATTGCTGTGATGAGGACCTTATATATGCAGGTACTCCTGGTGCGGAGTACTCGCCATAAGTATTTTTGGTTTGACCATCTATGATAAATGATGTTATCCCAAAAGTTGTTCTATGAATGGGTACATAAGAAAGCTTTACTCAGCTTATCCTCTCTTGCTTGAATTATCATATTATGTAAATTGAAGTTGAGAGTAATTTTCATTGAGTTTTTGATCAGAGATGGATCCATGAAAACCACAGGGACCATGCCCCATGTTCAAAGAAACTAGGAAATAATTAATTTGTGTTATTGTAGTCAATCTTTGTTGCAAGCGGGATATGAGTATAGATGATTGGAGAGGAAAAAAATTAGACCTAAGTTTTGGCCACTCTCTGAATTAACAAATGCAAAATCAAATATATGAGTATGGTTAAAACTTTTCTTCAGTTTATCTTATCTTAATAATAATCAAGTTTCTGATACAGTTGTTAAATTATATCAGGAAAATTCAATGACCATACTTCGAAAAATTAAATTTTATCTGATTCTGTTTCAAAGTGAAGAGCAATAACTGACCTCAAACTATCAATTAGAAAAACACACACTACTTTTTGAAGGCATATAACAACAAACGTCAAACATTTTACACAAATATAATGAAATTTGAAATCTAATACCCAAAAAAGATATTGTCAACAATTACTACATGAATAGTGTATAACACAAGGAATAATCTTCCCATAATTCTCAATAAAAAACATCTTATAAACATACCCAGAATATAAAAACATCAAAATTGCACAAACACTAACAGACAAAACCCAATTTTACCGCCCTAAAGAAAATGGCTACCTACAGGGGGCAGTTCATAGAAAATATTAATCAAATATCACCAAAGATACAAATATTAGACACAATTTTCAGATTACACATAACATCAAAATTACAACAAACACGTATGAAGAAATAAATTTATTGTATACATTTGAAGAAAATGCAACATCCCTAAACATAAATATAGAAAACTTTTCCTCACTCAACAAACCCACAAGACACTTTTACAACATAATTAAAGCACTAAAATTCATGAGAAAACATCACAAAACATCAGAATTAACAAAAACGTGTATATTACCCTGATACACCCAAAACCTATCCTTCTTTGAAATTATCTATGTTTTTATTCTTACAGAGCAACAAAAATACAGCAAAATAATCCACCATCCTATGCACTATTTGAAAAACATCACCTCAAGCTAGACAAACAAGGCATACTACCCCTTTGTGATTATTTACCACTTCATGTATTAAAAAAATCTTGATATACCACAACACTGCTACATCCCAAATAATACCTAACCTAATTGATTCCACCTACCAAAATGGCACATTGATTCCAAAAGTGAGGATGACCTTGTTAGTGAGAATGTTGGAATCAAAGTAAGCACAAAAAGAATATCAATAAGACTAAAACACTTTGGCACAGAATGTTAAGACACCTCAGTGGCAAAAGCCTTAAGGTCATGTTGAAAGTAATTGTGGAATACCAGGAAATTTAATATTTTGAGACAATGACTTTGTCACTTGTCAGATCTATATAAAAGCCAAGTCTACTAGGTTAGGTCATCATGGTTTAAGAACAAGACTTACACGTAGAATAGAAGTAGTTTAATCAGATACAATGGTTCCATTTCAAGATACATACAATGGAGAAAAACTCATTATTACTTTTATAGATCATTTTTCAATATATACCTTGACATTCCCCATCTATGGAAAATCTCAAGCATTTGATAAATTAAAAGAATACTATTTGTCATTTTATGATAAATTTCCAAATGACCCAATTTTGGTCCTTAGAACTGAGCAAGCAAAAGAGTACTCAGACTCAAAAATGACAATTTTTCTCCAAAAAGGGAATAGTTCTCGATGATGGCATAGCCTATACTCCCCAACTAAATGCAATTACCAAAAGGCAAAATAGAACTCTATCAGAAAGAGTTAAGGCAATTTTATAAGCAAACATTAATTTCAGACTATGGTCTACAATTGCTCTTGTAGCTGCACACATTATCAATCAAAGTCCTACACATATCAATCAGAAAATTATATGGGAAAAAAACAGACATCACTTATTTTTAGGTATTTGAGGCTATTGCTTTTAAACACATGCCTATTGAACAGTGTCAGCAAACAGTAGTCAAAGCCAAAAAGAATGAACAAGAGCATTTAGATCCAAAATTTTCCCCCTGCTCTGAAAATGATATAGGTTGGTTTTTCCAATGTCATATACCAAGTGTCAAGATAAGGTCTTATAAATCTTGCAACATTAATATCTTGTCAATGTACTTGAAAATACTTCAGATTGCAACAAACTCTTCTTAGAAGATTGTATGCCAGTTGTGTTCTGTGATATTTTCAATAACCTTTTTAAGGATAACTGGTTTAAGGCTGACAATGATGAATTCAAGTCCAAGTCAGATGTTAAAGTCTGGAGAGTCATTGATGGACCTTGTAATACTAAACCAATTGACGCATGTTGAATTTTTATGGACAAAACTAATGAAAATAATATAATATGCCTTAAGGCAAGTCAATAATCGAATATTTAATTAAGATGTAGAGTGATTTAGTAAATTGGGGCGTTCATTGCCAAAACATACATGCATCATCTTCTACAGCTACTAAATTAATAGCCTTACACAATGCCTTCGGGAATATTGAAGTTACATAGTTTCTTAATCGTGAATTCTTCTAGATTGATACTCCAGTCAAAGTTTTTGAAGATAATATTTCTATTATCCATGTAATTTCTGGAGGTGCCCAGAAACAACTGAGAGCTCTGATGATTAAGAGCTATGTATTAGCCTAAGCACATAAAGGTAAGGTTCTTAAATTTGAACAAATAGCAACAGAGGACTAATTAGCTGATCTACTTATCAAAGCTTTATCCAGTAAACAGCACATTCTCTTAACAAATCAACTCTTCGAATTACTATATGTCAATCCATAAACATTTCCATCAAATCTGAAACTCAGTTTCATATCTGAAACACAATAAATTCATTCATTAACATTTATTTTAATTACTATAGATCTTTATATAATTTTATTCACCTGAATGCAACTGATTCTTCACATTTATTGATCTTGTTTCTTCATTATTTTTGAACTAGACCTGAAACATGTAATTACATGTATTAATAATTGTTCTATATTTATGTAATTAATAATGTAAATAATTTATGTACCTACTTACCCTATAATTTTTGTTTAATAATTTGAGATACCATTTTATAGTGATTTTACCATTTTATTTTTATTTCTATCAATTTCATATTTATTTATAAATGTTTATTTTTCGAATGATTATTCACGTTTTCACAATGTAACCACTACATTTAATACCAATATGTAATGAACACGTCATTAACCTTTGTTTTAATCTATTGCAGTTGTGCTTGATTCAAAGGACTGGAGGGGGTGTTGGGACCACCAATCCTCTTCCTCTCATACTCTTGCATTCAACTGACTATCTTTTTGTAAACACATTTATACTTTTACACTTGTACCTATACTAATACTCATTCCACCCCTCATTCATAAACCTCCATACATATTCGCTGCCTTCATACATAACATACTCTGTCCTTTACGTATTTCCATTGCTGCAATTACACACTTCTGAGATATAACTTTGTAAACACCTTCATTATTTTGTGAACTACAGCAAATCTATCTTCCTCAATCTCTATAAAGATACAGATAACTTACGATAGTTTTTGTAATTTCTTAACTTGAAACTATCAATGAAATATCGATATATCGCTAGCTATCAGCATAAACATTGATCACTATCGACATAAATATCGAATTATATGGATATAAATATCTATTAATATCTATAGAGGTTGTGGATCGATGCAACAGAGTAATTGTACAAAAAAAAATAAAGATGTACTTCAAGTAACATCTCAGAAGTGTGAGTAATTACAGCCGAGCTATGAAATATGTGCATAGTATAAAGTGTAATTGGTAAATGAACATGTACGGAGATAAACGAATGAGTGGCGGAATAGTGTAACAGTGTAGCTACGAGTAAAGATACAAAAGTACATGGAAAAAGATAGTCGAGTGTTTGCAGTAGTGTGAGGGGATGAGGATTGGTGGTCTCAACAATATCCATATAAATATCGATTAATAACGATATAAATATAGATTACTATAGATATTATTTTGCAATTTTTTCAAGTAAGCTCTCTCTCTCTCTCCATCTACATCTCCATCTACATCTACATCCCCAGCTTCATCTTATCTCCATCTGCAGCTGAGTTTTGTAGCGTAGCATTGCTGCGCTAGAGTTTTTTAAATATTGCAACGTGACACATTAAATAATAAAAATTGGTGTAATTTATACATTCTAATCTGTGTAGAAACTAAAAATTGTAATGGTATTAACAAAATATAATACATTTTTGACTAATATATTGGAAACAATATCGTACATTTTTAAGCACTTAAGGTAACGTTTTTGTCTTGAAATAAAAAAAAATTATTTAAAATAGACAACAATAAATTCTGTGAGAAAAGGACTCGATAAAAAATGTAAATACGGAGAAAATGCTATAAAATGAATTTCAATTGTAGTGGTTTTTTGCCTTACTGCAAGAAAAAAGTAAATACTAATAAAATCTTTTGAAAAACATAAAAAATTTTAGGATAATACAAAAAAATAAGTCAGTACGATTTATTTGAAGAACAGAAATAATGTTGCAACCTCTTTCACAATTTATTTTATTTCATCAGAATGATTAAGCGCTAGCTGTTCTATACGACGATAATATGTAACTTCTTCAATTCTAAGAAGTAAGAATAACAATGAAAGTACGATTTTAGGATTTTGAATGTCACAATTTCTGACTAGTACTCGGTGAAAAATCTTAAGACAGCATAAATATTTAAAGGATTCAAAATATTCAACAAAAAATAAAAAATACAAATTACAAACAGAACAGTGGTTTTGGTTGAAGGTTGACTAGAATTTAAAGCTCCTAATTAAAAATTATAAAAAGTTCTCCTTTCAATTGACTAGACTGATGATGTTAAACTGATAAAACAAACTGACTAGAATAAATACAAAATCTGAAAATAAAAAATAAAATTATAGGTACAATAGACTAGGTGAATTAACAGGTTATTTAAAGTAGGAATGTAAAATTTCAAAAGTTGGAAGTTTCATTCACAAAAACATTCTTGGTAATAATAAACTCATAAAGCCAAAAAAAATTTTAGAAAGCTATTTCAAGTTTGACAGAAAAAATAGAGGCGATTCTTGACCGTCAAACGGATTATACACAGACAGTAATACATAAAAAGTGGCAATAACGTAGATTGTTCAAACGCTTTGATTGTAAGTAAATGTTTACCCAACAAAAAATATGAAAAATTGGCAAAAATCGTGGAGTCCAAAAAAAATTCAATTTTTCAAATCCCAGGATAAATATTTTTTTGTTTACTGGCTTTCTATTTAAAAAAAATTGAAAGACGAAAATGATTTTACCCTTGAGGCTCGCGGATAGTTTTATTAAATCCGTTAAATTTTTCATTAAATAAGTAAATAGTTATCTTTAAAAAAAAACGCTAATGCTGGTAAAACTATCTTACGTGAAATTTATCACAAAATTGAGATCCTCACCTTACTTGTCGACAGTAGGCGTCTATATAGAATATTTAGAAAAAAGTTTCTAGCAAAGGAAAGAATAACAACGATAAAAAAAAATTATAAAATGTCATTCGGTTGTTGGGTGATTATATCAACCGACAGTTCCTCTTGAAATTCTTGTTTCGCGGGAGACGAGCTTTTTGAAGGCTCATCTTCTCTCCATTTATCCATGGATCTTCGTCGTGCATTCATGAAGAAGTTTCCAACCGTTGTTGGCTCCAGACCAAGTTGACGAGCTATTGTAACTTGCATTTCTTTAGACGGCCTTTTCGTTTCCTACAAAAAAGTCAGTGATTTTAAAATTTTGATAGGTGAAAAGACCACTAATGATATCACAACCCACTTCAGAAATAGGCGGACTTGATTATATGCAAACTTATCAATGTGGAAAGAAAAGATGCTTCAAGGTCTACGAGGAATTATTTAATACTAGCTCTAACCTGTGGCTTCGCTCACAGTTATGCATCAAATAGGTACGAAAGTTACCAATTAATCAAGAAGTGTATGCTTAGATTCACGATACATTAGTGGTAGTGAAGAGAGAAAAAGTGGATACTTACGGCTACTTTATCTATTTTAACGAGGATTTTAATGATAGTGAGAATAATTATGAATATAAGGTTAACTACCATTTTTGGATCATTCCCAGTTGTGAGTTATAATTTGCAAGGTTCTGCATAACAGTAAAAAATTAGTCTGCTATTTTTGCAACATTCTCAATATTTAAATTTTGTAAAAAAAATATTCCCTCTTTCATATCAAGATTCCTCAGCGACTATTCCAGATAAAAAGCTGAAATCGATACTGTTGGAAAGAGGAGAAAAATTTTTCAAATACAGAACTAAATTAATTTTTTTATCATTAGTTTTTCAAAAATAAACCATAAAAAATTGTAAAATAATGGAAGAACTGGAGTGTTTGTTTTTGTACTTTCTTCCACCATTACCTCACCATTACTTTGTTTCATGTGAAAACTAATTATGGAAATAAATTTGTTGTTGAAAAATAAGGGGCTCTCTGATGGAAATTTTTATTTTATTCGATTCCTTCAAGATTAAGAGCTTTCCAACGAAGTTACTTCCACATTGCCAAATATGTTGGTACCCTACCCTCAAAAAACATAAACTCTTATCACTTTACTGTGTAACCCTTTTACTGAAATGTAAAATGTGAAACACGCCAATGCAACAGAAACGCTTCATTGATCTTTGAGAGAAAATACTTATTTCGCGGAGCTTTTTGTGTAGGTTTTTAAAGAAACTCTACATTCTAAAATTGATCTTGCATTGAAACCCATGGGTGAGGGTTTAAAAAAAAATACATATATATATATATCCGCAGCACTTTGGCTTATGCTGGCCTTGAATTTCTGGTAACACTGTAGAATTTGTTGTTACAGAGAAGATAACAAATTTTTTTTTTTCTTATCTGGGTATGGCTGTGTGGGTACTGTGTAATGGCGCATGTGCATTAAGGGAATAATTGGTAGAGAAATAATTTTGTGAAATAATTAACGGCTTGTACGTTTATTATAGTGATACAAGCCCTGAGGGGCCACTTTGGTTTGTGCCAGCCCCAGATCTTTGCTGGCCTATGGGTAACACTGTAGAATTCATTGTTTTGGCGAAAGCTATGAAAAAATTTTCTTCCATGTATGAGTGTAGTTGTGCGGGTAGTGGCGCATGTGCATCAAGTATGAGAAAATATATGGACAAAATAATATTGTGAAATAATTTTGACAAATTTTACTTTAAAGATTTTAATCAAAGTAAGTTGAAAATGTTCCTGATCATCCGAAGAATGTCTTCAGCTAATTGAAAATTAAAAAATTAGACGGTTCTAATTGAAGAAAATGAGAATTCAAAGATTGAAAAAGATATTGTCATAAATTTGGCACATCCACCAATGAGAGCTACTCAATCAGATTAATGCAGTTGGTTTTTTTCTTTTGTTTTATATATAAAATTTAGTTTAAAATAAAGTAGGTACTCCTAAGTTTTAAGTTCGTTGGCAGTACTTGTAATGGTCCTAGATATGTTGATTAAACATTCAAAATAAAAAAGTGTTGAATTTCATCTTCATTGAAGGATACAATGGAAATTCTAATTTAAAAAACAAATATAGAATAAAATAAAAACTCTGGTACAGACCAGTGACCAACTCGACTAGAAAATGTAGGTTTCCAAAAACTGGCCAATTACAACGAAAATGAGCAACAAGGTAATAGGTACACACCAGATTTACTCATTAACATAATATACCTACGGATGAAAACATTAATTTTTTATGTCGGTTTTCAATGAAAATATATACATATTAACTTTGGTCTTATGAAATAAATCACAGATTCGGGAGGTTACATTTTTTGTTTCATCACCCAAGGAAACTTTTCGCACTATTAATGCTCAAATTCATTCGTAAGTGTATATGGTGAAAATATAATATGGATAAATATTACATTTTTTGTTACTACAGTGAAGGTTGAAATGTTTATCCGATAGTCACGAAATTTGAAAGGAACATTACCTAGCACTAAGGCATGGACCAGATCTACTGATTTTGGTGTGGATTGGCTGGATGCGAAGTTGAGTATGATTCAAATTCAATGAGGTTCGAATCTGGATTCCAATCAATTTTTGTGATTTGGCAAATCCATTCGAATCCACTTTGACAAATTGGATTCTTATCAGTGATTCGAATTCAAAAAAGATACTGGATTTGTGAACTTGATTCGAATCGTTTTGGCAAATTCGATAGATCCGAAATTTTTTAATGATTTTCCAAAGATCAAGAATTCATTTTTAGTTTTTGCTTCAGAGAATCGAAATTAAAAATCATTTCGACTCCTTTAAATTTTAAAACTTTTTGAAAAAACAAAATGTGTATTCAATTTTGAATGTAAGATCAATGAAATTGTTTTTTCTTACAGTAGTTTCTATTTTATATCACTGCAATAAAAAAAATACCCATTAGCTGAGTAAATGGATTCGTGGATTGGAAGCGGATTTGAATCCACGAAGCTACTTGCTTTATTCAAATCTGATTCGAATTAAAAAAAAAAGATTATAAATCAAGTCATATTCGAATCCTAATAAAATGTGGATTCGCGGATTCGTATTCGAATCCATTTTTAGTGGATTTGTGCCCTACCCTAGCTGGATGGTACTTTAGATGCTACTATTTTTGTATATATGTTGCCTATAAAATGCTGCATTTTTGACAAATATCTATGAAATTTGGAATGAATATTTTTTATAATCTATTTTGAATTGCTACAAATTTTGGTGTGGATAGGTCAATGATACCTATGGTACCACTATGTTTGTGACTATTCTGGAGTTTTTATTATTCTAAATGATTAATTTTTGACGTGGCTACGAACTTCAAATAATAAGTATTTCAACTATAATCTATTCTAATATGAAAAAAACTTTGGTGTAGATTGGCTAAATGGTACTTCCCATATAATCCTTATCACTGGCTTTAAAATGCTAGTTTTTAATCCATAATCACAAATTTTAGCATAATTGTTATCCTGAAATTTCTGATCTATACCTACTAATTTGTTGCTTATTTTCATTGTGATTGGCTGGTTTTTGAAAACCTGTATTTTCTAGTAAAGTGGGCTACTGGTTACTACACTAAAGTTTTTATTTTACTTCTATATTTATTTTCTAAATTAGAATTTCCATTGTTATCCTTCAATGGAGTATTTGATAAAATTCAATACTTATTTATTTTTTATTTTTGATCAACATATCAAGGACCATTCCAAGTATTGCCAATAAAATTAAGAATCAATAGGATACCTACTTCATTTTGAAAAAACAATGATAGTGTCCTGAAAAAGAAAATATTAATTTTAAAACATCTCCAGCAAGTGCAACTCGGTTATTGAAATCTGCCATAATTAATATATTTTGTAATAAAATTAGGAGGAACTGACATAAAAAGCTTACCTATATATGATAAAAGAATTAAGTAGCATCATTTAAATAATTTAAGTAGATCTAGTCATCTTGCTAAGGAAATTTTAAACGTTTTAATTTTTCTCTTTTTAATAAATTTTTATTTTTTTTATGAAATGGTGTTATAATTTTTCGAAAAAATATTTTCATTTTTATTTTTAAAAGTGCCGTGATTTACTTGAAAAATCATCAACCAATTTTATACCAACCTCCGAAGTAACATTAAAACTGACATTGTACCTACATAAAACATGAAAAAAATAAGAAAATTGCAAAAGGTTGTTGAATTAAACAATGAGAAGAATGAAGAAATTTTTGAAACCAAAAGAAATAACTAGAGTAGTAATATTATGAACTGGGTACAGTCCTCTACATAATTATGAAGAAAGCAAAAATTTTTGTGAAATTACTTTCATTTTTGACATATTTTTTTTCTCATTAAGATAGAGGAAAAAATTATTCATCCTTTGCGTAGATACTAATGTAATACTTTATACGGTACGAGAATGCGGATTTCACATATGACGTCATAGAACCTGTTACCATTACACAGAGATTTAGTTGAGCTACCTTATTTGTAGTTTTTAATACGACTACCTTTGAGTCTATTGCATTCTATTTGCTTTTCAAACTGACATTTCTGCGTGTAAACTCAACCAATTTTATTAAAAAAAAAAAAATAATTTTAAAGAGCTAAAACTTCAAGGAATAATTTTTATAAGTAAAAATATCGATTAAATACGTTCCAAATTAGGTATCATCGGAAATATGCAATAAGAAATTTGTAAAAAATATAAACTGAATATTGAAAGGTTACAGTTGAAAAATAGGCAAAAATTAATAAGAACAAAAATTTTAGAACATTTTATGATATTTCATCCAAAGAATGTTTTTTGAAATCAGACCCATAGACAGGAAGATATCAAGCTTCTTCCAAAAAACAAAATCACTATTTTGAATTTGCCGCCATCTTTAAAAGCTACCAAGTTGAAATGGCTACCATAGTTTTTTTGCATCAGTATAACCCCTAGTAACACCACTCTAAGTGGAATTTTGTACTGCCAACTGGTATCAAAAGGAGCTCTTTTGAGTAATGACCCATAGACTAATAGCTAAGAAGAGAATATAAAGTCTAAGTGAACCAATGTAGCTGTTTCAAAGCAGGCTTGTTTTTGTTTTATTTTCTGAGCAGTCATTTTTTTAAACTCGCATATGCAGTACAGACATGTATACTGTATAACCCAGATAGTCAAATTCCCAAATAATGTGTGTATTAAAAGGAGGTCCAAGATGGATTGTTACAAGAAGTATATGTAAAATATGTATAATAGTGGTATGTATAACATGACACTTCTCTAGTAAGTAGTGTTAACTACGCATTTCAGTGTTTATATTTACACATAATCACACCGAAGATCACACCATACAGTTATATGGAAAGCTGATTACCTCACCACTCCTGCTGTTCACTACACTGACCCACACTGAGTTACATTCTCAAAATAGTGTTTGCGCGCTTACGGTAATGATCTATTTAATCAGTTTTTCATTAATTATTAATTATATTTCCATATACCTGGTGAGTAAATATTAGAAGTGCTCACCTTACTATTCGCACAAAATATCCGATTTTTTTATTGTATTTATTTATTTATTTATTTAGTTGGTTGGTTAGTTTATTTTTGGTTAGGAAAACCTACATTCTCTAGCGAAGCTCGCTGCGCTAGAGCTTTTTGTTTTAATGTTTTTTTTTGTTTTTTTTCTCAGAAAAATTACCTTAAAAATGGCTTGCAATGTTCGTCTTTGAAGATCCGTGAACACTAATCGAGGTTTTTTCGATAATGTGTTATTTCTCAGGGCTGGTTCTTCCTCTTTTCTTTTACACGGTGCTGCAAGAAAATAACCACGAACAAAAAGAAAAATTAATTTATCGAAATAATAGTTCAAGAATAAATTTGTTTGAACTATCTGAATAATTATTTATTTTTTATTACTACTGGGCTATGATTACGAGGAAATTCAACCCAGCATTTGACATCGAAGAGGAGGAGAGATTCATTGGGATCTAGTGGCAATAATCTACCAGTATAAATTGTTCAATCATATAATGAAGAACTAATAGAACCAAACGGAATACACTTCTATTTTGGGTCGGGAATGTGACAGCAGAGAACCGAACCACTATAGGATGGTTTATATTCCTTGATTTATTCTCTATGATCTAATATGTAAAAAGTTCACTAAAGGGAAACGCTGAGTCATTGTTGATACTGTTTTTCTTGATTTATTCTCTAAAAGTTAAAATTTCCCAACTTTATAGAATACAAATTAGAGATTGGAGAATGGAGATGTGGGTTTGAACACAGCTTAAGCCACAAAGACCAAAAATCAGGTTGTCATATTTTTCAAGTTTAAGGGAAGTCGACTTAGATACATATAGGGGTTAATAGAGCATGTTACCACTTCTAAATTAATAATTTTTTTATTTACCATTTCCATAAAAAAAAATTCAATTTTCTCACAAAAATCTGTTTTATAATTTTTTTTTAAGAAATTTCAATATTTATTTCAAGAATATAACTTTGTGATTCATTTTACATTACTCCAGTAGGATCTTAGCTCTTTAAATAAGACGGGGTATCGAGTAGTCAGTAATCTATTCGATACCTTGGGTCTCACAAGGTTAGGAATATCAGTATGTATTTAATTTTCTGGAGACGTGCAGTTTTGAATATTGTGAAGTGCTTGCTCTTCCATACAAATGTTAAGAAACCTACAAGATTAAGTTAAATTGAAGGACAATGTTACAATCTTGAAATCAATATTAGAACTTCTTAGGGAAACAAAAAAAAAAAGTTTTTTCAGAAAACTCAATTATTTCATTTGGAAATGCGAATACCCCAACAAATGAATTTTAAAATTTTTTTAAAACAATCGTTTGTGCTTTGTTTGTACTTGTTTGTGCTGCAAACCCCAACATTTGTGTTCCAACCTGTACCCAGAAGAATTACAAATTTTATGGTACTGGAGTTTGAACATTGTCCAACTGAATCAAAATTGGTGTCATTTGTTTGTGCTTCAAGAATATACCACTCCCAACCCCAAATCTCCACCTTTCCCTCTCCTGCATACAAAAAAATGATGTAAGATAGGATAAAATTCAAAATGATCTGATTGACTTGAAATTGATGTCAATTTTTTATGCTAAATTTGTTCAAAAGTTATTAAAAAATAAATTTTATTTGAAAATAAAAAACCAAAAAAATCGAATGGTTATCTGAATGAATAGTTCTTATTGGTGGATAAGTATGCCCAAATTTATGATAGTAATTTTTTCAATCTTTCTTCAATTACATCCTTCTAATTTTTTAATTTTAAAATATGAATAGCCTAGGATATTCTTCAGATAGTCAGAAACATTTTAAACCTACTTTCATTAAAATCTATAGAGTAAGACACTTATTCAGAGTGAACGAGATTCTGTTATTTCTAGAGATAAACAAAAATCAGGGAGTAAATCAGTTGGGAGGCGTTTACAACAAGGTCTATAAAGTTTATCGAAGTTTATGAACACTTTAAGGTGTTTACAATCATTCTATAAATTTTATGAATGTACTTGCGAAACTTGGTGAATTCAACACACTGATGATAAAAACAAGATTCCTTGATAAAGTACTTGGGCAGAAATTTCAATAGAAATTAATTAATATAGAAATTAATGATGAATACTATGAATATTTAATGCTGTGATTATGATTAAAATGTGTGACTGAAGAAAAACAATAACAACAACAACCAATAATTCCTGTTTATAGACAATATTCACAAGATTTCATTTTATAGACATCTCTTTAGGTGTCTATAAAACTTGATAAAAATTTGTAAGTTACAGAAATTTATAGAAGTTTATACAGGTTTATAGATTCGATACACTTTATAGACACGTCATAAACGCCTCCCTGGAGAACGTTTGTACTTTACACTCTTAACTACAGGTCTACACTGGATCTTGTATATTGCACACAAAGAATTTTTCCAAATTTTCGTTTGAATTAATTTTTTTAAAGTTTTCGAAACTGAATTTTTACTACTCGAAAACTAATTCTTTAATTAAAATTAAAATCAATCACTGTACCATACTTGAAAACCTCGAGTCAAATTTGTCCGTAAATTAAGAGGGGTGGAAATGTTACATTGGCCAAATTTATTCTGATTCATAATCAGACTCCTAGGTAAGATCAAAAAAATATTGACTACAACAATTACAAATTTCAAACCAGTCATCAAATTTAAATAAAAATCCGAAGAATAGTCTTTTGAAATCATTCAAAAGTACAACCCAAATTTTTTACACAATGCACAAAAGTTGAATTCAGCAGAAAGTATACGAACCATTTCCAAAAATGTCACACTGAGTTCTCAGCAACAAGATAAAAAAATGGAAGAGTCGGACACAAAATTTATTTCAATAACTTCAACCTACAAATTGTCATCATATCAAATTTTTGTATCTACACAATATTTCAAAAAATTCCAATCTTTCGTTAATCTGGGTATTTATGTTTACTTTAAGTTTTTTGTTGATAACTTGAATAAATTGAGCACAAATGACAAAAATTTCAACACAAACAAACACAAATGATTGTATCATTTTGAAAATCCATCACCTATAAAATTTGTAACAACTCTAGGGGCAGGGGGCTGGATCACAAACATTGGGGTTAACTAAACGAGTACAAACAATTAAAACTGTCGAATTTGTTTGTTGTGATATTCATGTCTCCAGCCCCCACTGACCTACTTTCAGTATTTTGTACATTATTATACTCTATAATAAGTTAGGTTAAAAACTAGTTTTTAAAAAATAAGCTTTCATAATTTGAAAAAGAAAATAAAGGCAAAAGAGAAAATAAAATTTCTCACATTTTTTTCCAGACAGAAACAAACAAAAATTGAAAAAACAACTGATAAAAATGGATATAAGTGTATGTGTGCGTGTGTCGCAACACGTGAAAGAGCACTGAAGTTGGTCTCTGGTGTACTTCAACAAATTGAATGAATAGAATAAAAGTGTATAAAAATACTGGAAAATGTTGCTGAAGCCAGGTCATTCTTTTATGAGGGGCAAACAGGATTTCTTAGGAGGGCAAGCCTAAATGCAGATATTTACTTAAAAAATTTTTGATCACTTCCTTCGCAAGATATGCAATTTTCTTTCATTTATAGGCTATTTATGGGGCACAAATGCAATGACCAGGAAGTAATGCCTCCATTTGCCCCTGTAGATACCACACTGGTGAGACCTGATCAGGTGCAAAAATATGTCCAAGGATGCACAAATGTACAAACAAACCAATTCAAACACTTTATATGTATATGTGAATACCTACATTAATGTATGTTACACAAGCTAAAGCACCACATTACATTCTTTGGCCTGTGTTGACCTGGTAATACTGTTTAATTTGTTATTCCTATGAAACAACAAAATATTTTCTGTTGCTTCCTAACATTCTGCAGAATTTTGCTTTCAATCCCTTTATGGTTCATGTGTAAAAATGATTTAAAACGGATAATTTTCATTATCCTCACCCGTAACCCTTCCATGAGATCAATATTAATACCCCATTTGTAAGCAGCAAACTGAGTAAAAAGCAAGAAAATTGTAAAAATTCGCCCGAAACTAGCTAACTGTTTAGTAGCCATTTCATTGATATTTCTTCTAAACATTGATTGATCAGCGAAGTGAGTTATTTTCCTGAGCACAACCATGTAGTAAAAAATGACACTCTCTCTCAAATTAAATGGTGATGATGAAAACAAAACCACACACAAGTAAAAAGTTGAATCTAATTCAAACAAAGATATCTGACCATGATTGAGAATATGGTAAAACCAAAAATAAATACACAATAATATAATAACTGGAACATATTATTCGTTAGAGATGGAGTTAAGAAGGCAGATTGCCCCTTGAGGTTCTGGAGAAAGTTAATACGTTGGTTGTTTCTACTCATCAATAGTTGGCAAAATCGATATTTTGCATCTATGTTATCTATACGGTATCAGTTTTCTTAATTTTGTATTATTTCATTTAAAGAAGAAAACTATCATTTTGCAATGAAATATTTTTCAAACACTAATACAGCCTAAAAATTTGAATATGCCAATTGATATCATTATCTATCAATCCCAACTTGCTAACATTCTCTTAATTTGACTTTAAAAACAAGGAAATGATTTTATATATATATATGTATGTATGTATGCTACGGACAATGTCACGAATTTGGATAATGATGCAAGTGTCTAGTCATTTATGTGAATGCCCTCTACGTTTGGTCATTTAACATAAATGACCAGACATTCTTTGGGCAAAGTTGTTAATTCTGAAAGTGGTTATCAAAATTATTCAGAGGCAAAGCCAAAATCGTTTGGTTAAGACCACAATCCTGGGGAAACCTCCTTTGCCTCACCACCCAGAAAATTCGAAAATATACACTGTTAAGAAAAACAAAAAAATCATGACATAATTTTTCTTGAGAAAAAGATGACTAGACTATGAGACAAGTCATTGTTGTTCATTACCACCACTTGATTAATTGTTAATGGGCATTCTTGACTGATCAAAAAAAACAAAAAACAAAAATGAACATTAGAACAAAATAAATTTATGAATGAAAATTCCTTTAGGGGAGGCAGTTAAATGAGGTGAATTAATATTTTTGAACAGGGATAGAGAAACGGAAATGGAAACCAAATTTTTTGGAAACAAGAACTATATATTTTTGCACTGGAAACCGAAATAAACCTAAACATCAAAATTCTGAAATGGAAACCAAATTGGAAACAATTAACCAATTAGTTTCAAGACCAATAACGGAAACATAATGGAAACCATATGATAAATTGTTTCCATTTCCATTTCTCACCTAATTAATTTTTGATCAGGAAAAACAAATCTGAAAAACTATCGATAATTTTTGAGAAATATCAAAAAAATATCAATCAATATTTAAAAAAGATTTGCAAAACTTCAAGTTAAGAAAAATTCTTTTTAAATAGAAATGGAAACAGAACCCAAAATAAAAACTGAATGAAAAATTTTTGTAAAATCAGGAAATGTAATGGAAACTGAAACCAAAATGATGGAAATGGAAACAAAATGAAAAAACTTAGTATTTCTCAATCCTTGTTTTTAAATGAAAAAACCATAAAGAAATTATTTTTCTATTAAAAAAAAAAAACAAACACTTTACCCAACCATCATACACCCACGCATAAAGAAAATTCCATAATGTTATATAAAGCATGAATAATTGCCTAACGAGAAGCCAATAACGAGAATGACCAGTCCAAGTTGGACATTCACATGAATGACCAATTCACATCATTATCTATAACAAATAGAATATAGGAAGTACCCACTTTGGTATCCTGAACACAATGTAATGAAAAATCAATTGAGGAAGTAAGGCCTTAAGGAAGAGAATTTGCCTTCATGTATCTGTCTATACACTGTGAATGAAATTACTGATGAATTGAATTCAATAAATTAGTATGGATACATTACACTGCATATATTTACTATGTTAAATAGGTATTAACAGAAAAATAAATATTTTTAAAGGTGATTTATGCAACAAGTATGCATTTTACAAAAAATAGAGTGAAGTACTTTTTTAAATATTTTTTAGTCTTCGTTCAATTTTGTTTGAATAATTTTTCGCTCATATGAAAATTGAGCAAGATTGATGTGAAAAATTGAGTTGCACTACCATTTTAGCCTCCCGAAGAATCGACACATTGGGACTTGATGATAATTAAGACTGATGAAGCCAACGAATACACCAAAATTGGGTATGCTATAAATTATTTCACTCTCAAGTCATTTTTAAACTAATTTTCTTGAACCACACTTGGGTTTTATTCATGTATTCAGGCCTAATGAGAGGATAGGGAAAGAGGGAAATCAATGTGGGCCCAGGCTTTTAAAGGAACCGGAATTTAAAACAAAAAGAAAAAAGTAGATTTTCTTTGAAAAATGCCCAAAAAATGTTTTTCACTCTCTCCATTTGCCAAATTGATTTCTACAATATTGTAAAACTTTCCACGGATAAATTCTAGATAGGCACTAAACATAGATACAATTTTGAATTTTTTGGAGGCACAATAGATTTTTTCTCCAACAGGCCCAAATTTCCTCTTGAAGACCCTGACAATATTAGGGCAAGTACTTTATAGATGTATTGAATTTTACTTTCTGTTAAAAATTTCAGAAATTTGAATTGACATTTTCATTATTTTTTCCAATCTGAAAAATATTTTTGCCACATTACTGTTATTTGTAATGAAATCTGAGCCATATTTACCTATAAAAGGTTGATTGTAGCGAACATACTGTTGTGATCGATGTGCATCATCACAAGAAACAATGACAGATTCATCTGAAAAATTAATAAAAATCATTAAAAATTATTTTGGATATCACAGGGTGTGGAATACCTTGTCGTGAGAGATATTCTCACCAGAAGGAAATTCAACAGAATTTAAGCATGCTCAGCCACTTTGTACACAAGTACGGGTAAGCCAAAACCAAGGCAAACACTGGCGATTTTAGAGCCGGTTCGGGTGGTTTATATACGGCTTATTTGCACGCACACAAACACACGTACGTAAGATAATACGTACGTCGGTGAGGGCCGTCAGGTCGCATCATCCCCTATCATGATAAGAGATGGCTGGCTGGTTCGTGTACGGATCGTGACATTGTTTGGTGATGTCACGATTCGGTACTCGTACATTACCTGCATGTACTTGCAGGTAATTACGATCGAACGTATTTTGTGTGGTTTAACGTCACAAGGACGATTATTAGCCTGCCCTTTGTGGTGGCAACTGTCGTTGAGGGGTCCAAGCCCCTTTACCTCATACTGTTGAGTCCCCACAGCTACTCCCCCCAGTTTTTGCGCCAAAAAAATGATGAAAAATGCGCAAGGCCTGGGGGATATGCGGGTGTCTACTTTCGCCTCTGGTTGGCCTCCCATTTCGCTAGGGCGCTACCTACCACGGCCCCAACGCACTCATAGGACTCTCTACGGGCGTTCATTCGGGCCAGGTAATTTACCAGGCTGTCTTCTCCCCTACGCCTTGGTAGTACATTTTTTGAACAGGCGTAGGGGTGATGACAGGAGTGATTAAACGTTGGCTTCCTTAGCATCGGGGAGTTTGAGTTCTCCGCTGCTAAGGTGGCCATTTTCGCTTTTTCATTCAAGGCCCTCTCAGCCATGAACAAAAACCTCATCGGCTCCCGTTTCTCCTCTGGTTTTGGCTCCGGCTTCGGTGGTTCCGGAGTTGAAGTCGGCTCTTTCGGGGATCGGGGAGGAGAGATGATTGGAGGCAGCGGAGTGGTCATCTCCGCTAGGACATCGTTGACTGGAGGAGCTGTGTCCATTAGCAGCTCCTCCTCAATCCGGTCCAGCTCTGTCTTCTGCTTGGTTTTCTGCTGAGTTTGTGAGAACTCAGCAGTTTTCCAGGCAAATTAGAAGGTGGCGGATTTTGGGATGGTAATTGGCAGTGACATAAGAACAGATTTTATTAGGAAAAGGAACCAAAAATATCAGAAAACACGTCCAAGATCTCTGGCAGTTCTGAAGTGGGTGATTTTACTTCAATTTTTGATTTACTATTACAGTTATGTTTTATTATTTTCCGTATCTTCTTATCAACATGTAGAGGGGATAGTGCTTAAAATTCTCGGCCGTATGCAAGTTTTCCGGTTAAGTTATGATCGGTTTAAGCAAAGTTATGCCTGAAATAAATTCAGTGAATATAATTTTCGAATTTTTACTACAAAGGAATCTCCGCTTGTGACGTCACAACGTTGAGATTATCTTTGTGTTTAACGGTAAAAGCACATTGCAATGTTTTGTTTCCATATTGCACGTGGATTTGTTTATTCCTGTCGTTTTCTTTTTGTTGGCATTCCTCGTTCGCTTATCTCCGGAGTTTCGTTTGTCTCGCGGAATTCCAATTTTCCTCGCATAATTTTTAGCGGGTTTTAACTTACGTAGCGGATATTACTTTTTCGGGAGTAAATTTTATTTTCTTCGCATTAACCTCTCGAACATGCGTGAAGGGCGGGAATTTTTACATTTTTTACTGCCAGGGGGCCTGCCTCTTTTTTGTGGACATAAGGGGGCCTCAGGATCGAATGTTTTGGTGGTAACATCGTCCAAAAATCTTACCGACTTTTTTAATGTTTTCTGTTGTGAATTATTTTTTTTCACATTTTTCAACAGATTCTTCCATTTTTGTTTGGGAATTTGTCTAAATATTTTCTATGTTTTCCTTCTGCAACCTTTTTATTCTTTTGTCGTCACTTACCATGTATGCAGGCTTCAATCTGTCGATTGAAATTGTTCGAGGTTTACCTGCAATGAGTATCACAAAGTTTTTCTCATCTTGTGATACTACTTTGTAAGGACCGGCGTATTGGCCAAGTGTTTTGAGACGTAAATCTTGGGCTGGCCATGGCGAGCTGCCTGTTTTAGGAAATTGTTGGCATCATTTCTTATATTTTGTACCATGATTTCGGGGCTAACTTCTTTCAATTTTGTGAAGAAGTCCCCTGGAAGGCGTAGCTCTTCGCCGAATGCTAATTGCGCTGCAGAGTGACCTGTATCAGTTTGTAGGGCAGATCGAAGGCCCAAGAGGATGGTAGGAAGTACTTCTACCCATCTCTTGGTATCATGAGACATGATAGAGGCTTTGAGGGCTCTATGCCATCTCTCTATTTTGCCTTTGGCTTGAGGATGGTAAGCTGTGGTAAGACTGTGTTGAACACCAAGCTTATAGGACAGCACTTTAAAGAGCAAGCTCTCAAATTGGCGACCTTGATCCGTAATTATGACTTCTGGTACGCCATACCTCGCAATCCAGGTATTGTATAACCTTGCAGCTACTGTAGGAGCTGACATCTCGTGTAGAGGGATTGCTTCTGGCCATCTTGTTGCCCTGTCTATTATCATCAACAGGTATCTGTGTCTTTGAGATGGTGGCAATGGGCCTACCAAGTCCATATGTACAGTTTTAAACTGCTCCGTTTGTTTGAAGGATTTGAGGGGTGAGCGAGTGCGTCTTCCTACTTTGGATTCTTGACAGTTCAGGCAACTGCGATCCCATTAGTTGCAGTCAGGCCATACAAACCTTGCCAAAATTAATTTAGTACTACATTTTGGCCCAGCATGTGACAGATTATGTACACTATTGAAAGCCAACCTGCGATATTTTACCGGTAGAAATGGCCTATTCTTACCTGTACTGACGTCACATGTTAATAAAACATCAGTACCGGGAATTTTTCGCTGTCTCAATTTGAGAGTAGTATCATCGTTCGATAACAACTCTTGCAATTCTGCATCCTTAAGCTGTTCTTAGCTATTTCAGTATAAGGCAATTGGATAGGAGTCGAGATAGCTTCAATTCTACTCAAAGCATCAGCTGGAGTGTTAAGTTCTCCACTTATATACTGGATGTCGGTAGTCAATTGACCAATATAGTCTAATTGTCGCGCTCACCTCGGCGATGCCAGTTCTGCTTTTTGTGTGAAGGCATATGTTAGGGGTTTATGGTCAGTATACACAGAAAAACATCTACCCTCTAATTGGTACCTGAAATGCTTCAACGCAGCAAA
This sequence comes from Ericerus pela, assembly GCA_011428145.1. NCBI lineage: Eukaryota > Metazoa > Arthropoda > Insecta > Hemiptera > Coccidae > Ericerus > Ericerus pela. The sequence continues at coordinate 3,633,815 of WOFM01000279.1, forward strand.
AATTCCGAGCAATTCCCTATCGTATGTGCTATAGTTCATTTCTGTTTTTGAGAGCTTCCTCGAGAAGAAAGCTAGCGGTAACTTCTTGTTGTCTTTGTCCAATTGGTACAGGGTTGCACCAATAGCAAAATCAGATGCATCGGTACTCACGCATAACGGCAGACTTTCGTCTGGATGAGCCAATAGAGTTGCATTTGCCAGTATATCTTTGATTTTCTCAAAGGCCTGTTCGGCTTCTTCATTCCATTTGAGTGGAGTTTTGTCTTTCTGTTTACTTGTCTTTATTAGTGCAAATAGCTTACTTTGTTCGGCTGCTGCATTCTTCATGCAACGTCTATAGAAGTTCACCATCCCCAAGAAATACCTGAGTTCAGCGACATTTGAGGGTTTCGGGAAGTTCAGTATTGGCTCTACTTTGGTCTTCAAGGGGGAAATGCCTTCGGTCGAGACTTTGTAGCCGAGTATTTTGGAGGAAGTACTTTTTGGTTTTTATTTACTGGCAATATACTCAAGTCTGCACCTGAGTCTATCAAGTACCATCTCCTGTTAGTCCTGTCCTTTAAGAACAGGTGGCATGAGTGTTTTTCTGAGGGGTCCTTGGCCGCATAGATGGCCCCTCGTTCTAGTTTGACGCTTCCTTGTTGTAGGATTTACCCCATCATTTGCACCTGTTGTTGCATTTGGTGGCCTCTGCGCCAAACCTGTTGTGGAAGAAACAACTTTTATCATCCCAATTTTGAGACTGGGTTTTGGGAGATGATGTTCTAGGGGGAGTTGAACTCTGACCCCTGTTACTGGAACTAGATCTGCGGTCTCTGGACTGGGACTGTCGTCCTCTGCTATTGCCATTGTTGTTGTTGCTTCTTGATTTAGATCTTTGTCGCCAGCTGCTATTGGGTTTCGTAGAGCTTTGGCTTTTGTTCTGTTTTACTTCATCAGTCAACTGAGCTATTTGGGCTCGAAGTTGAGCGAGTTCTCCAGTCTCTGCAGACACTGCACTGACCACCGGCTTTGACCTGGTGTATTCGAGCGCATTATCTGCTGATTTCGCAAGGAAGTCCAAGTCTGCGGATGTATTGATCACAGTTGAACCTACGGTGGCTAGGCATTGCACAACACTTTGGGGAAGTTGTTTGCAGAATTGATTGCCTATGACAGAAGGGGCTACGATATGATCTGCCTTCTGCCTTAATTTCACCATAAAGATCGAGAGTTTGTTGTCCCCCATCTTCATACCACCCATCACATCATCAATGATTTCGTTCTTTGTTTTTCCAAATACATTTTTCATTTTCTTGACGAACCAGGCATATTTGTCATCTTCTATCGAAGGGCATTCCATGATGTCCAGAATGTGGCGGATTATCTGTGGGGGCATGCCTCCACAGATGTGTAGATACCGCTGGTTCAGTGTAATGTTTTCTGTCTTGAACCTGCCTTATAATAGAGTCAACCATAAGTCTACCTCATTGGGCAGAAATTCTGGGATCTCTATCCTCCGTCTGTAGAAGTTGGGGTTTTGCCCTGGCTGCAATTGCAAAAGTTGCATAATCTGCGCCAAGACTTCGGGTGTCAGCTCTGGCTGACTACTTCCTCCCTACGATGGTTGTGGGTTTTCAGTTGGTGGTGGAACCATTGCTATGTCTTTCTGGTGACAAGCGTATTCCACAGAACTACTTCCTTCTTTGCTGGTCGAAAACACTGGCTCCTGTGTTTGTAGGACAGGTGTTTTTGGGTCAGAACTTTGGCTTAAAGTTCAACCACTTCTCAACGTTTTAACTGCGAGTTCTTCTTTATTTATTGCAGTTCCCAGTCGTGCTAATTCTGGGTGTTGAGGGCCTTCTTCAGTTTTTGGTAAATTCGTAGAGTGTCGAGTCAAAGTCGGGGGGTTGGGGGATGAGTCCAACCTTCTTCCTCCAGGTCAACTGTCTTGTTTCTCCTTGTTTATATATTTTAAGGAGAGGGGTATAAATTCCCACTTCAGCAGACTCTACTTCGACGACCTAAAAGGTGTTTTAGTCTGCAAAAAAATTTTTTATTTGCTTAGCAAGCGAGTATCTTGCCAGCGCACCACGCCAAATTTTTGTACAAGTGCAACGCGCCTAAGGACACCTCACGATGTAGCCAAAAATCACATCGAGGTCACCACTGTGGAATACCTTGTCATGAGAGATATTCTCACCAGAAAGAAATTCAACAGAATTTAAGCGTGCTCAGCCACTTCGTACACAAGTACGGGTAAGCCAAAACCAAGGCGAACACTGGCGATTTTAGAGCCAGTTCGGGTGGTTTATATACGGCATATTTGCACTCACACAAACACACGTATGTAAGATAATACATACGTAGGTGAGGGCGGCCAGGTTGCATCATCCCCTATCATGATAAGAGATGGCTGGCCGGTTCGTGTATGGATCGTGACATTGTTTGGTGATGTCACTATTCGGTACTCGTACATTACCTGCATGTACTTGCAGGTAATTACGATCGAACGTATTTCGTGTGATTTAACGTCACGAGGATGATTATTAGCCTGCCCTTAGGGGTGGCCACTGTCGTCGAGGGGTCCGAGCCCCTTTACCTCATACCGTTGAGTCCCCACACCGGGATTTATAAAAATAATTTTTACAATTATATGCCAAACACGAAGTTGTATTACTATAGCTTATGATGCCAGATTCTTGAAACTGTTCAATATTTTGATGGTAAGGTGAGTGCGTCAGTTTGCAATTCCTTATGAAATTTGTGAATCTTCAAAATACCGTATATTGCTTATCAAATGAATAATGTCAATGGAAAAGAACCAGTCCAATGTGATTTTTCAGGAAAAATCCAAAGATATCATTAAAAATAATTTTTGACTGCAATGAAAGCTACATTCTTCAAGATAATATCTAAAAGTATTGTCTACCAGTTTGCAACATCAGTGATCCAGTTAGCAACACTACTTGTGCCAGATTGCAATGTCAATGTGCCAGTTTGCTGCACATCCAGAAAAGCAAAGATCTAAGTTGAATTCTCAGTTTGTATGTTATTTTAAGTTTTTTGAAATATCTTTTCATAAGAATTACTCACCCATTGAAAGTTATACTCATTTATGTGCATAAGTATAAAATTACATGATAATTGGGAAAATGTAAGAATGACCTAAGTATTTTTGTGGCATTCAGTTCTTAGGTGCCCTCAGCGTGGTAGTTGACATATATTTGAATAGAGCTAAAAATTGTAATCCAAAATTAAATTATTGTAGTCTAAGTCTATTTGAATATAAGGTTTTTTCCAGCTTATTTGGAGAGTATTTTGAACAAACACCAGGCTAAAATAGACAAAAACTCTCAATCAAGTAAATCTGTCAACTTGAATAATGTGTGTTGCATACTGGGGGTTCCATCTTAAATACGCTTCACCAGTTTGCAACACTTTCTTCTAAATGGTTGCAAAATGAATATTGTGAATACTTACGAACAGATATGCAATACTTATATTTCAATAAATTAAAACTTTCATTTGTCTCAATTTGTTTGATGTCAGTTTTAGGAGTATTCATGATCTTGGAAAAAAATTTCATCACAACATATTCACAATAATCACTCCAACTGAAATTATTGTCTTCAACTGGTACTTTTAATTAAATCAACTCAATTGAAAAAACTGCAATACAATATTCAATTCTTATTTATTAACAGTTCCCAGTAACAGATAAAAAGTACAAGTTCGATTTTTTAGGTTCCATATCAACCTCTCTTTCTGATGAAAAAAGTGGAAATGAATTTTAACCAATCGAACTTTATTTTTATCAGCTGTTGAATAATGCAGAAAAGACTAGTGTTGCAAATTGGTGTGGCGTTGCAAACCGGCGCACTCACCCTAAACATTTTCACATTTGGAAACTTCGCAAATGAAAAAGGAAATAATAACATTTTATAAAAGCTGAAAAATAAATTTTTTGAAGTTTAAATAACTGATACTAAGTTTTATACTAGACAGCAGGTACTGACAAACACTGATGGAAAATAAATCATAAAAGGCACACTCAACATTCAGAAAATAAGAGACCCGCACTGAACAGTGGAATCCACACCCAAATAAATTGAAAATCTTTAAAAAATAAAAATTCAAAATTTAACTTTTATAAAAAATTTTAAGACAAATATAACAGACCGCACTTGAAACCCCGAAAAATGGAAAGGTTGACGGTGGAGGTTTTCCTTTCAATTGAGCGGTGTTGAAAAAAAGTTCCACACTTTAACTTTCATGGCGAATTCCACTCTGTTAGTCAGGTGTACAAAAGAGAGTTATCTGATAATTTAAGAATGTACACGGTTTAAGCTGTAGAAATTAGCGCATTAACCATGACAGAATATCCGACTTTTAAAAAGATAGTTCTCAGTTGTACTTTACCGTTTTATTTTTGTAAAGTGAAGAAACTCAAAACATTTATACCCAGGTACCTCAAATAGAAAAATTAAACGAAGTTTTTTGATAAGAAGAGCATAGGATATAATCGTGCTAACATCTTCAGGAAAAATATATTTTTCAGACCCTTTACTCACAGGATATTTCATACTTTAAAAAAAAAAGTTTTTTCAGTTCTGCCATGGTAAATCGAAAAGCCTCTTCAAAATTCAAGGCTGCTCTTTACTAAACTGAACAGCCAGACTGAAGAAAAATAGTTTAAGTGCCGCACTTTTTGCCATATATCGAACAACAAACCAATAATAATTGTAATAATAGGTAAGTAGGTACCTATAACCAGTTAGTTCCATTTTTTTCCCTGATATAACCACAAATCAATAAGTTTCATGAACTTGAACCCCGCATTTTAAGGTCAAATGCATTTGCACGAGAAAAATAAACAATTATGATGTAACCGAGTCGATATGGAAGAGGAGAAAAAACGAGACGGACGGTATCGATTTGAAATTTCATTTCGACTATTTTTATTTATTTTTTAACCTAGAAAACTAGGCATGAACAGCTGAACACTGTATTCAGTCCATTTGTCATATTTGTTGGTATCTGAATAAAGAAAAACCGCACTTTTCAACTACCTATGCTGTATTATAATATTATTGCTTCTTCAATAGGAGCATCAAATTATTTTCATATGAGCGCAATAATCCACATAATACGAGTAAAGAGATGAGAGAATATTCTTAAAGTAGGTTTTCTACGAAAATCTACTAATTAATTTTGTGATACATATATATGTATGTGTGTGAGATATTCTTGTCAACACGGTGCCGCAGGCTAAATAGATTTTTTTCAAAGGAAAAGAGTATAATGATAAAAATTATAAAACTGACAAGGGAAAAAAAAAAAGTCATCAAATAACTTTTTAGAGTCAGAAAGAGGAAAATTAAGAAAAAAGTGGTGTGAAAAAATAGTTTTTGACAAAAATTTGGATAATAACAGTATGAAGAAAGAGTTAAGTGCCATTTTTCGATCAAAGGGAAAAGTTCTCTTTTTTTTATCCAAACTGAGAGTAAATACATTAAAAAGGAATACATCTGGTTACCCTGCAATACAGGACATAATTTTTCTTCAATAATAATGAAATTTGGATCAAACATTAATACGATGTCAAGGACAAGATTGTTCAAAGTTGGTGTGGATTTGTTTTATGGTTTGTATAGTAGGAGCCATTATGTTGAATTTTTGGCAATTTAATGAATCTAAAATGAGTATAATTTTCAAGCAATACTCACAAAATTTTATACATATAGTAATTTAACACAATTATAATTGCTTCAAAATTTTGTTGCAGTTGGTTTCACAACTAATGCCTTTCAAAACAACTACTTGCTTACGCAATAAATATTATTGTGGAATACCTGATGTTGTGGAAAGAATTCCACTACAGAAGGTAGATTTATAAAAATATGTTGCCAACAGGATAACAGTGTTGTGGCTCAGCCTATGGGACTCCTGCGCATGGGCGATGTGCTGGAGTTCTCCCTCTTAATAGAGAAGATACTGGTATTGAGACTACGTAAGTTGTGAGTTACAAGGTGTATGAAACAGGTGTGTTACTCCAACCAACTTTATATGGTCTCTTGGACCTTAAAACACACTAATTATAAGCTTATGCCAACTAGAAAAAGTGTGCTCAGAATTAGTTTTTCAATACAGAGTTTTACTTAATCATTTAATTTTTCTTCAAATCGAACTAAACTAATGCATAAGAATATAATGATTACAAAATTATACACGACAGTTGTATGTTTTTAGAAATGCGTAATATTAGAATAATAATTACAAGCTTGTGTTTACAGTTTAGATGAAAATAACAGAATGAATTGTGTGTAACATTAAACTAATGACTAAGGATGATAGTTCGAGTGATTTGAATTAGGTCTAGGTGGGAGATATGAGTTTGATTGGGTGTTTAGTAAAAATCTTAATTAGGATAAGACCAATGAAAGTATGAAAGATATGATATAAAGTGAGAGTGTACAAGAAATTAGTATAAGAATTAGATTTATTGCCAAGTATTGAAATATGTTCAAGGAAAAGGTGACATCACTGATATAGATGAAAAGAGTTTGTTGAAAGGAAATAGTGATCTCACCAAACAAGTCAAGACTTGAAAAACAAGTTTGGATTTAAATAAAATGACATAGGAATGTAAAAGGAAGAATAAATCTTCAAAAATATAGTAAAATGATATATGAATTTAGAAAAATATAAATTTGAAGGAGACGTATGGATTTACAATGAATGATATGTAAATATGATTACAACTAATACCAGACTATATTAATCAAAAAAATAGATATGCATTTGATAGGTAAAGAAATTACAGATTTTGAGCCAATCAGCCCATGAAACAGCAGTTCAAAGATAAAACTAAAGTATTTTTCTCAATATATCTTTTACTTTAAGTAGGTACCAATATGAAAAAAAATCACGAATGCTATGTTGCTATGTAAAAATATTTGCCGGGTATCTTTCAAAATTTTATCAATTCAAAAATTTTTAATAGGTAAGTACCCATATTGATGATAACAAAATCAATTAGAAATTGTCAGAAATTTTAATTCTTGAATAGAATAATTCATAAGCTAACTAATGAACTACACATATTAATCAGGGTCTAAGTCATTACAAAAGTTTCATCTTGCTGATGAAAATCAATAACAAATTGGAAAAAGAAGTCCAAATTCAAAGTAAAAAGTGTCTATAAAATCAAAGGAATTGATAAAAGTAAAAGATAACGTATGAAAATGTTGGTAAGTTCTGGTTCTATTGTAAACCATAGAAAATTTTTTGGTTGTTACTTCTTTTGTTTTTTGAATTGTCTGAAACTGGAATATGACAACTCTAAACAATTTTTTAAGAAAATGCTAATGGAGTCAGTTGGGAAAATACATTTCATCTAGAATCGACAGAATTTCAAATTATGTAAGATGGACCAAATCCACCCACTGGTTTTCAAATGACTGCTATTTGAATGTACAATTTTTAGAAAATGGAGGCAGGGTTGTAACTTTATACAAACAAGGACAAAATTTGGCATGAGCATAATTTGAATCTATATCTCAGTCAAGTCCAAATATGGGTTAAATCCGCTTATTAGTTTCTGAATGATGGCTTTTTGAAACAATCATTATACTTGTAACTTGATCGAGATATACACATAAAGTACGCACATGCCAAATTTTGTCCCAATGCATTAAAAAATACACTCTACTCTCATTTCTTGCAAATTTAAAATTCTAACAGCTGATAAGTGCATATGTCCAGATACATTACCTCTATGGTAAATGCCATGGCAATACTTCGACTGCTGCAGACGAGTCCTATCGAGTACTTGGTTCCAGTAGTAGGGTCAGTCATTTTTGTGGGAAATCGAATGATATAAATCGTAAAATAAATTAATGTCTTTTAGGTAGGTATATCCCACATTTTTCTTTCTATGGAAATTCATAAATTACAAACAATATGACATATGTAATTGCCAGGAGTTTTTCCCCTTCAATTTGCAAGTATGCAACTTTTCATTCATTACTGTCAAAAATTGCATGTCTGGCGTAATTTCCTATTATACGGCAATGTTTCAACATGTTTGCAAAATTTTTGAAGTTTAAAATTTTTTTAAATTTTTTTTAAGTTTGGGACTCCAAATTTTAGAGTGATGTATCTTTTTCAATTTTGAAAATAAGTGGTATGTTCATAGAGCTTTTTTTTCTTATCTCATTGAGTACTAGTAGACTACGTTGTTTCAAAAAATTTATAGTTGAATTTTTATGTCTTCAGATGAACATAGCTTAAAAACACAATAAACTCTGAATTTGAACTTTACTCAACGCTGGATAACTTTTTAAATACTCAGAATTGAGAGAAGATGGTGATATACTTTTTTGTTCCTCTAGATACCTACAAAAAATTCACTTAGTTGGAATCCCTCCAAAATTGTTATTTACTCTTCTAATGGTAGGGTAAAAATAAGCCTTTTTTGTGATTTTGTGAAAATTTCAATTTTCCCAAAGTTTAACATTTTCTAGCGCCTTCAATTTTGAGAATAGGAAATATATGGTAAGGAGATTTTTGTTTCGTCAAAGCCAGTACTACCAGCCCCACTAGTTACATTATTGATTCCATCAATTACAGTGTCTTGTACATCAGCTTGAAAATTGTGCTTTTTTGTAATCTTTAAAACTCTGTAGCCCCTTCAATTTTTGAGTAGGCAACTTTTCATACAGGACTTTTGTTTTTCTTTTTTCGAGTACTATAGGTACCTGATGGCTTGCCAAACGCAAACCAGACACCCTGTATAATAAAGAGTGCCCAATACTGTTCTGCAACAATAATTTACATAAATATGTCGGAATTATTAATTTACCAGGTGCGAAATGAAGAAAAGAATGGGTCAGACTGAAACATAGCCAAATACATTTGTAACTATGGTCATGTGATAGTGTTACAGAAGTGGCTTTTATATATAAGATATACGTAAACGCACATTTATGTACACCTTTTTACAAACTTTTGAGGAAACGGCGTATTTGAGATCTAGGGACCATGATCGGAAAAACTATGGTGGAATTTTTCTAGAATACATGTCATGCCACCCGCCACAATAAGTAATTCCTACAAAATCTACCTGAAAATAACCCACTTCACCTAATCACCCACTAAATTCCTATAGAAATACAAGGCCAATCACCGAAAAAGAAAAAAATATGAACTTCAAAATTAATTTTACAAATCACCACACAGCATTGTGATTAACTACCCTCGTAATTCTTTCCCATTGATTTTAATCAAATTTTCGTAAAATCAAAGAGATCATGCGCAATTCTGTCGAGAACCGTTGATTGTGGGGAGTTGAAATTTTGAGGAGACTTTAATACATAACATCAAAAGATTCTGTGAAAATTTGACCGAAATTGTTCATTTTTTTTCTTCGAGAAATCGCGAAAATTCCGTTTATATTATCCAATTTCATTGAATTCTTATCAATTTTATTACTAAAATAAGCTATTATGAGCAGAATATTCGTGATATCTTGAAAAAAAATGTACAATTTCAGTCAAATTTTCACAAAATCTTTAGATGTTATTTATTAAAGTCTCTTCGAAATTTCAGCACTCCACAATCAATGGTTTTCACAGAATTGCTTTCGATATCTATATGATTTCACGGAAATTCAATGGAAACCAATTGGAAGAATTATGAGGGTAGTGGAGGGCTCATTCTCCTAGTTCCAATTTTCAATGATAAAGTGTTTAAAATTATTGTAAGATGTTTATCTATACATTCGTATAATAATATGTAGATATAGTAAGGCGCAAAATAGAGTATTTTCATTCCGCGAACTTGCTATATCTATGTCTGATAGTAACTACCTACAGAAATGTTACACGAATCAGCTTTCCAAAACTTATATACTCAAAGATATGACTCTGTCACCCGCTAAACTATCATTGTGTATTAAAGAGGCTTAGAAATCATTTATGTCTTATAAACCAGTATCTGCAAAAAATTATATCTATACATTAACCCTCTAATAAATGAACAGATAAAAATAAACCTAAGCTAATTTTTTTCAGATAGCAAAATAGAACCATCTGAGTTTGGGGAAAGATTGAAATTTTTTACTGGTTTTATATCAGTACTTTCCATCTTTTTAGAAACCATTATTACATTCTCAACCATAAATTATTGTATTTATAGGTCTACTTCTAAATATAATATAATTACGGAAAAAAATAATCTACTTAATTCACTTACGAAATTAGTTCAGATAGGAGGGGTAAAGTTCCCAATTTAGTCAACTTTTCTCCAAAAAAATTTCCAATATTTGAAAAATGGATAAATTAACAAGGAAAAAAAACAAAAAATATCAATGTGTCATGGGACATGATCAGGTGAAAGTGAAACTTCTTACAAGATATAACGTAACCACACTTGAATTCATGTAATCTTTAAAATTAATACCAAATTCGAAATTAATACCGAAAAAAACATATCAACTGATCCACACAACAAAATATGAGAAGTCAAAATTTAGCTCTCTCTGAAGCTCCTAGGGTTCGAGGACTGGATTGAATGAAAAAATTAATGTCAAATACGAAATAAGCTCTTCAAAAAACATATCCGCTGATGTATCACACAACAAAATATGAGAAATTAAAATTTGGCCCCGTTCGAATAAGCCTCTGACGGTCGAGGACCAAGTTGAATGAACAAATTAACATCAAATATGAAATCAACTCTCATAAAAAAAAAACTTGCTGATGAATCACAATAAAATATGAGAGGTCAAAATTTGGCCCACTTTTGAAGTCACTGGTAGTCAATGAATGGATTAAATGGAAAAATGAGAGTCAAATTCGAAATCAGCGCCTCAAAAAACATATACTCCCTTACAACTAAATATGAGAGCCTTTCAAAGCCCCGTGGTAGTAGATGAATGGGTGGAATTGAAAACATGAGTTTCAAATTCGAAATTAGCGCCTCAAAAAACATATGTGCTGATGTATCACAAAGTAATCTGCAAAAGGTGAATAGGTAACGATTCTCAAAACCCCTATTGTTTATTGGGGGCTTTGCCCTCCAAACCCATTTTTGTTTCATTATAAAGGAGGCGAACCTCAACCCTTTTTTTCCGTATTGAAAAAAACGAAGTAAGTGCTTCAAGATTCAGTCCACAGACGTCAAATATTTTTAACCAATACTGAGCCTTATTATAGGTTCTTTCCACTACATCTGATTTTTTTTTTCATCAATAAGTCAACTGTCAATTAATATAATCTGGAAAAAATTTATTAGTACTTTCCGCAATAATTATTTTTTAGTTGAGGCTTATTAATGTTTTAACAACTGAAGATACTTAATTTATCTTTATTGATTCAGGTAAGAAAATGCCCCACTTTCCCATATTATGCTCATAATTTCCTTGACAATTGTTTTGAGTTGTTCTATTCCAGTTTCAGACAGTTGAAAAAACAAAGAAGTAAGGACCAAATAATTCTTAATGGTCTACCATATAACCAACAACATTTCCTAATATCCTCTTATTTCTTCATTAATATGTTATGGGCACTTATAACTTCGAGTTTCTACTTTTTTTCCAGTTTTTTCTATAACACAAAAATTAAGTGCTAATTCTAATTTGTTACTGGTAAAGTTTGTCAAAAGATTTTGGCCTTAGTTGATTAATACATACACGTGCCGTTAATGGGTTAAATTGAAAATTTTTGTTGTTTTTTTCAAGTGAGTTGTCCTATGTGGGATTCAAAATTTCTGAGGTTTGTAAATGATTTTGTGGTCAAAATGATAGACATTCAATATTTTTCAGTAACATTTTTAAAATCACCGGGCAGATGTCTTTATGTACCATGATACAAAAATAAATAAATTGGTAAATTTAAATTATAGATAATCTACTTCTGTCAAAGACAGACAGATAGTTTGTAATTATCGAAAAAGTTTGATAAGTATTGTAGTAAATGATGAGGATAAAAGTTTTAAAAAATGAGAGGAAAAGGTCATAAGTATAAAAATTTTCTACCGTAGCCATGGTTATACTATAAACACTGTGGAAGGTTCAACAGAAACCCTATGAAACACTTCTTCAAAAATCGATAAATAACACGTGTAGGATGTTTCTAGTAATGTTTGTTTCGTATTTATATCGCTGTCTTTTTCAGTTTTTTCCCATCATTCAATGACTAGTTTTTTGTCACGTTTACTAACCATAAAACTTCGATACTTCGATATTGAATATGCCAAGAGAAAATTATTTTTCGCCTCGGATCAACTTCCTAAAATTTCTGTCAATTTTCATACGATTGTGGAAAATGTTGAAAAACATGGGAGAAAACTTGAGCAAAAAATTTAAAAAAAAAGTAATTTTTTCGTAATGATAGTTACGAATAATATTGTAAACGCATGCATACGAAATGAATGCAGCAATATTATCCAATTTGGGCAAGCAAATAACTCATGTACTAAATTTTCTCTCTTCGCCCAAAGGTTAAGGGTAGATGAGTAGAGAATATCGAGATGAACAAATTATTGTAAGATTATTATTTTCAATTTTGGATAAAATTTATAGCGTTAAGAGGAATACTGCGGGCCAATTGAAGAATCCTCAAGAATAAGAAAGCCTAGTGTTTTTAAGTTAGATTCACTTGGAAACAGATCCTATGAACTTTGAGCAAATATTAACTTCCCTTGAAACAAAGTTCTAAATTTTATAATGCTAGATTTTTGTGAGGAACAAACCGGCCATAAATCAGTAAATTATTACAGCATTTCGTTTTGTGTCGTTGTTTTGTTTTTCCTTAAGGTCCGCAAAAAAAACTCAGTATCATACCAGAAACCGGGGCGTAACAAGCATTTCTTCTAGGGAGGAAAAGATTTCAGGACCATTTGTTTTTTTTTTTTGATAACTTTCGAAAATTCAGAAAATTTGAGAAATTTACCATCTATGGAACCCGCTGTTGCATATTTGTTATTATAATTTTTTTCAATTTTTATAAGCTTTTTTCTACTCACTATACCGTCATTTTAAAATATACCAATACTGTAGCCAACCTTACGCAACATAATAATATTTATTTCGCATGAAGCGAAAGCCAAAAAAAATAAAATCTTATCTTTTAAAAATTAAATCTAAACTTAATTTAAATTTAAAATCAAAATAAAATTTAAAATAAGATCATGGAAGAATAATACTACTAAGTACCAAGTACTTAGGTAGCTCAAAAATTTTATCCTTAATTTAGAACTTCACTTCATAATTTACAAACTAAAAACACAAAATAATATATTAAGTAACATGGGAGGAAAGTGAATGATTCCAAGGAGCTCACGAGCCGTAGCAATCGTGCAAGTTGTTAACTGCTCACTCCCACCAAGTTGTGTACAATTGTTTTTGCAAACAAGTGTTGAATGCTATATTTAAGCCTGGAGGAATAAAACAAGAAAAATGAGTGAGAAAATCAGAGAACTGAAGGAAAAGAAAGAAGAAAAAATGATGAAAATGGCGGGATAAAAAACAAAATGATGAAGAGTGTGGGGACAATACTTGTATGAGGTAATAGGGGCTTGCACCCCTCGACGACAGTCGCCGCCCAAAGGCTGGCAATAATCGTCTCTATGACATTAAACAAAAATACACTGGTGTGTTTGTATGTTCATACCTGTACGTATGTACAGGTAAGATACATTGCACGGGCCGAGATCAATTACCTGATAACAATCTCGGTGATGTCACAGCCTGGTACCAAACACGCTGCGTTGTTTCTTATCACCTCGACAGAGGCAAGAAACAACGTAACGCATGACATAATTACGTACATGTACGTATGCATGTGTGTCTGTGTGCATGTACCAAATCCTGTATATAAACTCTCAGAACCGGCTCAAAAATTGCCAGTGTTTGCCGAGGATTTGGCTCTCCCATACTTAACTGTGTGAAGTGGCAGAACACACAAAATACTGTTGAAGACCTTCTAATGCAAATATCTCTCACGACAAGGTATTCCACAATGGTGATATCGACGTGATTTTTTTGGCTACCTTGTGGGTGTCTAGGCACGTTGCGCTAATTCTAAAACTAGGCGCAGTGTGCTGGCGAGTTACTCGCTTGTGATACAAATATTTTTCACAGACCTAGACACCTTTGGCTGTCGAAGTAGAGGTCTGACTTTAAAAGTGGGAAATTAAACCCCCCCTTCCAAATATATTTGCCGGAAGGGAACCAAGAGAAGTAGACCTAGAGGAACAAAGTTGCCCTCATCCGCCTTTCCTCCAGCTTTGACAAGAGACTCTGAAGTCTTTGAGACTCTGGAAAAACAAAAACGAATCTGGAGGCCAGAAGCCATGCGTTTGGGAGCTGTCATCAACCCGAACGAGACAACTGCTCACACCCTCAGAAGTGGTTGTCTTTTGAGCCAAGACTCCAACCCTTTGACCCTAGACCAACAACCGACGGAGTCTGGTGGAACCTTTGCCAGAAGTAACTCAAAAGAGAAACAGCAAATTACAATGCCTAACACCAATGGAAATGGAAATACGACGAACCAGCCTGGGACAGGTGGAAGTGGTCAGCCACAGCTGACCCCCAAAGTGCTTGCACAGCTACTACAGCTGTTGCAGATGCAGACTCTGCAGAACCCTGCAATCCTAAGGCGGAGGATAAAGATTCCGGAATTTTTGCCAAATGAGGTAGAACTCTGGTTGACTCTCCTTGAAGGTCGTTTCAAAACAGAGAACCTACAGAATGACCAGAAGTACACACACATTTGCTGCGGCATGCCCGCAGAAATAATACGCCGCATTCCGGATATCATGGAATGCCCTCTGGCGGAAGCAGACAAGTACAGTTGGTTCTGCAAGAAAATTTGCAATGTGTTTGGTAAGACCCAAAACCAGATAATAGATGATGTCATGGGTGGAATGAAGATGGGAGATGATAAACCCTCCATCTTCATGGCCAAATTGAGACAAAAGGCTGATAATATCATATCACCATCGGTCATTGGGAACCAGTTCTGCAAACAACTGCCCCAAAATGTTGTGTAGTGTCTGGCTGCTGTGGGTACCACAATAATCAACAATTCCGAGGACCTAGACTTTTTGGCAAAGAGTGCCGAAAGTACGCTGGAACATTCGAGATCAGCATCCTCGATTTGTGCAGTATCGGCAGAGACCGGAGAACTAGCTCAGCTTAGAGCCCAAATAGCTCAGCTGACCACCGAAATAAAGAAGAAGAACAACAATAATAACTCAAGAAATGGTAGAAGTAATAACCACTCAAAAAGCAGGAGCAACAACAACAGAAATAATGACAGAAAATCCAGGTCCAGAGACCAAAAGAGCAATTCTACCAGGGGTCAGAGTCCAACTCCCCATAGAAGAACATCATCCCCCAAACCCTGGTCTCAGAATTGGGATGATAAATCCTGATTTTTCCACAATAGATTTGGCGCGGAGGCCACCAAGTGCAATAACAGATGCCAATGGTGGGGAAAAACATACAATAAGCTGTCAAACTAGAAAGAGGGGTTGTCTATGAGGCTGAAGATCCCTCAAAAAAGTATTCACGCCGCCTGTTCATCAAGGACAGGACTAACAGGAGATGTTACCTTATAGACTCAGGTGCAGACTTGAGCATTTTGCAAGTAAATAAAAACCAAAAGGCATTTCCTCCAAAATACTACCTCCGAACTGTGAATGGTCAAAACCTTCCAGCTTATGGAATAGAATCCAGCAAAGTAAGCATCGGTTTGCGAAGAGACATGACGTGGTCCTTCAGAATTGTGGACTATTTTCTTGCACACTACGGTCTGGTCATTGACCTCAAAAATGGAAAGATCATAGACAACAATACTGGTCTATGGGTGTAAGGCAAAACGCTAGCGTACCAACTGGACACCAACATATCCAGCTGCATTAAAGTCGACAAACAATTCCTATGGATTCTGTCAGACTATCCTGGAATCACTCAACCATCGATTCGCAGGCATCCGACCTATAAGCATGACACCGTTCATTATATAGAAACTAAAGGACCACCTTGTCATGCTAGAGCCCGCAGGCTACTGCCTGATAAACTCAAAGCAGCACGGGAATACTATGATCGCATAATAGGGGAAGGCATATGCTGCCTCTTGAAAAGCTCATGGAGTTCCCCGATCCACATGACCAAAAAAGCCAGTTGAGAGTGGCAAATCGTTGGAGACTACAGAGCCTTAAATGCCAAAACAGTTCCTGACTGCTACCCAGTCCCAAATATAATGAACTTCAACGTGAATATGAAGGGTAAAACGATGTTCACAAAAATCGACATCAACTGGGCATTCCACCAAATTCCAATGGGAGAACAAGACATTCCAAAGACAGCAGTCATAACCCCCTTTGGTTTATTCGAATACCTTCGAATGCCGTTTGGACTCCGTAATTCTGCACAAACTTTCCAGAGATTCATCAATGGACTGTTTATGGATTTGCCCTTTGCTTATGCATATTTGGATGACATATGCATTTGCTCAGAAGGCGGTGAGCAACAGCACGAGAAGAATGTAAGAGCCATCGTACAGTGTATACACACTGCTGGACTTACCATCAATGTTGGAAAAAGTTTATACAAACAAACCAAAATTGATTTTCTCGGCTATCAAGTCTCGACCAAAGGCATTTCACCTCTGAAGACCAAGGTAGAGCCCGTATTGAAATTCCCAAAACCCTCAAACGTTGCAGAACACGATTCTTGGGGATGGTGAATTTCTACAGACGTTACATTAAAAATGCTTCAGCTGAACAAAGTAAGCTGTTTGCATTGATCAAAACAAATAAAAAGAAAGATAAGACTCCACTCAATTGGACAGAAGAAGCTGAAAAAGCCTTCGAAAATATTAAAGAAACACTGGCAAATGCAACCCTGCTCACTCACCCAGACGAAAGTCTGCCATTATGTGTCGCAACTGACGCATCTGACTTTGCTTTTGGTGCAACACTGTACCAAAAGGACAATGACAAGAAGTTACCGCTCGCTTTCTTCTCCAGAAAGCTATCAAAAACTGAAAAGAATTACAGCACATACGACAGGGAGTTACTGGGAATATTTGCTGCACTGAAGCATTTCAGGCACCAATTAGAGGGTAGATGTTTCACTGTGTATACAGATCATAAACCCCTACACATGCCTTCACACAAAAGACAGAACCAGCTTCCCCGAGAAGAGTTCGACAATTGGACTACATAGGACAATTGACTAAGGACATCTAGTATATAAGTGGAGAACTCAACACTCCAGCTGATGCTCTTAGTAGGATTGAAGCCATCTCGGCACTGTCTCAATTACCTTACGCTGAAATAGCTAAAGAACAGTTAAGGGATGCAGAACTGCAAGAACTGTTGTCGAACGATGACACAGCTCTCAAATTGAGACAAAGGAAAATCCCTGGTACTAATGTTTTACTAACATGCGACATTAGTACAGGCAAGAATAGGCCATTCCTGCTGACAAGGTATCGCAAATTGGCTTTCAGTAGTGTGCACAATCTATCGCACCCTGGAACAAAATGCACTGCTGGATTAGTAGCATCAAGATTTGTTTAGCCACGAATGAAGTCCGACTGCAACAAATGGGCTCGCAGTTGCCTGAACTGCCAAGAGTCTAAAGTAGGAAGACACACTCGTTGGCCTCTCAAATCTTTCAAACAAACGGAGCGGTTCAAAACAATACACACAGACTTGGTGGGTCCATTACCCCCACCCCAAGGACACAGATACTTGTTGACAATGATCGATAGAGCAACTCGATGGCCAGAGGCAGTTCCTCTCTATGAGATGACAGCTCCCACGGTAGCTGCCAGGTTATACGACACCTGGAATGCCCACTATGGCGTACCTGAAGTCATCATCACGGACCAGGGTCGTCAATTCGTAAGCTCGCTCTTTCAAGAGCTGTCTAAGAAGCTTGGTGCACAACACAATCACACCACAGCTTACCATACTCAAGCAAATGGTAAAGTTGAGCGATGGCACAGAGCTTTGAAAGCCTCCATCATGGCTTGCGACACCAAGAGATGGGTTGACATACTACCAACCATCCTCTTGGGCCTTTGATCTGCTCTTCAAACGGACACAGGTCACTCTGCAGCGCAGTTGGCGCTAGGAAAAGAGCTACACCTACTAGGGGACTTTTTCACCCACTTGAAAGAAATTAGCCGCGAAACGCTCGTCCAAAACATACGGACTGATGCTAACAGCTTTTTGAAAAAGGCAGCTCGTCATGGCCAACTGAAGATTTATGTCTCCAAACACCTGGCCACAACTTCTCATGTGTTTGTCAGAGACAAAAAAATAAGATCTTCGTTGGAGAAACCATACACCGGTCCTTATAAGGTTGTATCACAAAATGACAAGAATTTCGTGATACTAATCGCAGGTGAAGAAAAAACGATTTCAATCGATAGATTGAAACCTGCGTACCTTATAAACGATGACAGGAAAATGCTCCAAAGAGCAACTCATTCTCCAATATTTTCTATTTTTCATTCCTTGTTATGTCGTCCCCAACTGACACGCCATTCCCAACCCCAGAATTCCAATTCGTAGTTCCGCCTGTACCTCAGCCTGTAAAGACTAAGGAACAGATGGAACGAGAAAAGGAAATCGAAAGGATTGAGAATAAGTTGCTGATGGATACGACATCGGCTGCGGACATCGTTAAGATGATGTCCTCACCCCTTCCAGCCCTCATTTCTCCCCCAAAGTTGCCGGAGAAGACACTGATAGTGGAGAACCCACCCTCGGAGTACTCAACCCAGATGAAATTGGAGGTGAAGAGGCAACTCCCGGTGGAAGAGGTGCCTCAAACACACCCTCCTCACACCTTTGGTCTAGCCTACAGACCATCGGGTACTTTGAACTCCCCGATGTTGTTCAACCAGCCAAAACTAAAAACCCCATCTGGTCCTCCACTTCCACACCGTCCTCATCCTTACACCCGTCCAGCTCAACAAAATTGGCCGCCCAGACATAGGGGGCAACATAGTTGAGAAATGTACCAGGCCCGATTTAACGCTCGTAAGTTATCTTACAAGTGTGTGGCCGCTGCCGTAGGCTCGGCTCTGGCCAAGTGGGAGAAAGACCAGAGGCAGCAGTAAGACTCAATAAGTCCCCCCAGGCACGCAACTTATCATTTTTGCGGTGTGAAAATGGGGGGAGTAGCTGTGGGGACAATACTCGTATGAGGTAATAGGGGCTTGCACCCCTCGACGACAGTCGCCACCCAAAGGCTGGCAATATTCGTCTCTATGACGTTAAACAAAAATACACTGGTGCGTTTGTATGTTTGTACCTGTACGTACATACAGGTAAGATGCATTGCACAAGCCGAGATCAATTACCTGATAACGATCTTGGTGATGTCACAGCCTGGTACCAAATGCGCTGCGTTGTTTCTTATCACCTCGACAGAGGCAAGAAACAACGTAATACATGACATAATTACGTACATGTACGTATGCATGTGTGTCTGTGTACGTGTACCAAATCCTGTATATAAACTCTCAGAACCGGCTCAAAAATCGCCAGTGTTTGCCGAGGATTTGGCTCTCCCATACTTAACTGTATGAAGTGGCAGAACACGCAAAATACTGTTGAAGACCTTCTAGTGCGAATATCTCTCACAACAAGGTATTCCACAAAGAGAAATATAGAAAAATAAAATTCAAAACATTCCCCTCCCCTTACCCAACACCAAAAGAAAATTCTCATTTGTAACTGCAGATGTATTATATAAGCAGATCATCAATGAAATCGAAAAAAAAAATTAACTTTGCCAACAAATAAAAGAAAACTCTCATCGTACCAAATAGTTCTTGAAGCCTAATTGAGGTTGAGGGTTCGAATCAACATTGCAGCAAGGAGAATATTTAAGAAAAAAATAATTTAAATTATATAGCTGGAATAAGACATTGCAAAATATGGGGAAACTCGGGAACTAATTGGGAGGGAAAAATTAAATTGAGGGTTGAGTTTACTAAAGGTGGATACTCATTTGTATCATTTTATTGTGTCGTATCATAGGTGCATATCGTGATATGATACTAACTGTTTTGTGAGGCACAGCCTGGGATCATATCATATCTTCAAATTCTATCGAAAATTTTGCAATCCCAGGTAGCAACTTTTGATCCACCTCACCACATTCAAGCATCACCTCCAGAACTGATTTTTCATTATATTTTGCATAAGATATAGACTATGTACTCGCAGTCTATGTCAGCTGCAGAGGTGGTGCTTCACTTCGTTTGTTTGTTTATACTCTATGAATAAAATTATTGGAGAACTAAACTCATTTCCTGTATTTAGTAAAGATGCATTAGCTTTGTTTGAGCACTTTCAGTCTACTGTAAATTACAATTTTTATTGTAACTGTATTCTACATATGTTCCATAAAAACTGTAAGAAGCACTCAAAACGATTTTCTGCAAATACTTATTATGAAAAAATATTTGTATTTCAATGATAAATGTGATTGATTTATAGTTGAATAACTTTATGATCATTCTTTTCCAATTAACAAATATTCAAAATTAAAATTTCGTTATATTTTTCGCATTATGAAGTGCAATTGTCAAATCCATGTTAAAATATAGGAAATTTGGGATATCAACAAGCAATATCATTTGTTTTTACATATAGGTATTTGAATTGTTGATCCATTTTTCAGTGATATCTGGAAAACCAAAGGAACAATTGAGCTGAAATTTGGCTGAGATATCAATATACATTAATGTAAGATCCTGGAAAAATTTAGTAGCTATCGTACGTTTGGTTTTAGAGATATTTCTGAAATTCCTCAACTAAATTGAATTCAGAATAATTATACAATCCCAACCAAATTTCAGTGATAACTTTAAAACCAAATGTATGATTTCAGCCAAATTTTCACAGAACCTACATCTGACATAACTCAATGTGTTCACAAAATTTCAGCTATCTACAATAAGCGATTCTCTTGCAGTTGCTCTCGATAACATTAATATCATGGAAGGAATGAAACTTTTTCTTAGCATGTGAATATATGATAATAAATTAAAAAATTCTTTACCTAATTTATTCGAACTGCTTCAAAAATATTATTATTATTATAAAATCAAAATAAATTACATGCAAAAGTAGCAATTTTCACAACAAAGTATAAAAATCTGAAAATAATTTGTAAAATGTTTTAATAACACTTGATAACTGATTCAAATTTTTCAATGTATGACCGCATAAATGTAATCTGCAAACTTTATACAGTACCTTCGGAACGAATGTAATTGAAAATGCAGATTTCAAAAAATGCAAAATAAGAAAAAGTGCTCGAACATATTTCTGCGAGCACTCAAACTCATTTCGGCACTTTATGATTATCTTCTACAGATTAATGCAAAAACTCCAAGTGCTCAAACGAACTTATGTTACTGCATGGGTTTATGGTGTTCAGTAGACATTTAGAGAAAAATAGGTATTTTCAATAGTGGTTTACTCAAAAACTATGTACCTACATGACAAAAAATTAGTGAAACACTTCTTTATAGATTCTCTAGTCTTTTTTCAATTTTATTTGAATAATTTTTCGCTCAAATGAAAATTACGCGATATAAAGTGAAAAACAGCTTTACATTACCATTTTAACCCTTTTGGGGAAACCCAAAGTTCTTCGCATAGGCACTTTTGAGTGGTTGTTAAGGATCGTGAAGTCAACCTATATACCAAAATTCAGCTTCCTTTCAATTATTTCTTTTTAAATCCTAATTTGCCCTGACTAATTATAGATGAAATCTACCTTTCCGATTGCTGTGCCATCGACAATTTTTAAATTGCATAATTTTCGTTTTTAAAGAATTAAATAGTCACTTTTTAAACTCAATTTGAATTTAAACAACCCAACTTCCTAAGGAAATTTGATCATCTTTTGAATGGTGCAATCAGATATGTTTAACCACCAATAGTTTTAGCGTTATCGAGGAATCTGAAAAAAACATAGGTGTGTTATGGGACACATCTTGGAAATGAAACTTCGAACGAGATATTGCATAATTATACCAATGAATTTATGTAACCTTTAAAATGAAAACCAAATTCAAAATTTGTGCCACAAAAAACATATCCACTGCTGCACACAACAAAGAGAAATCAAAATTTGGACTACTTCTGAAGTTCCTGGGGATCGAGAACCAGATTGAATGAAAAAATTCATATCAAATACGAAATTATCGCTTCAAAAAACATATCAGTTGATGTATCACATAACAAAATATGATAAATTAAAATCTGGGCTCCGTTTGAAGCCCATAGATGTCGAGGACCAGGTTGAATGAAAAAATTAACGTCAAATATGAAATCAGCCCCTCAAAAAATACATCTGTTGATGCAATACGCAACAAAATGTGGGAGGTCAGAATTTGGTACCATTTTAAAGCCTAGAATTAAAAAAATGAGTATCAAATTCGAAATCAGTGTCTTAAAAAACATATGTACTGCTGTATCACAAAATAAACTGCAAAAGGAGAATAGTTAATAATCCAAAATCACTTTTTTTATTCGAGGCCTTGTCCTAACACCTATTTTCATTTTTTATTGTAATCGGGGCGAACCTGAACCCATGTTTTTCTTTTTTTCTGTATTAAAAAAATGCAAGTAAGTGCTTCGTGGTTCAATCCACAGACATCAAATATTTTTAGCTAATATGCAGCCTTAATATTGGCTCTCTCTTTCCATTAGTTTGATTGTTGTAGCTGGTAGCTTCTTATCATTTGATTTGTTATGTCAAGGTCATAAAAGTTTACTAAAGATACTAAGGAAGTTTCACTTCAAAAATAAGAAATGACTAAATTTGTCAAAAATAAATTGTTAAAGCCATATTTTTGCTGTAAATAATTTTTAGAATCATCCAATCAAGTTCTGACATTTAAATCTTCAACCCTCTGTATATTAGACTTTACCATAATCAAAAAAGAGCTTTATTTAGTGTAAAAAATTTTTACAGCTAAAGATAAAATAAAACTGACTGGTTGGATGTAGAGTGAATTTAGGACAACTGGCTGGTCAACCTATCTTAATTCAAAATATCGATTTGGCTCAAAGAAAATAAAATCCCCAGTCCCAATCAATGTACAAAAACAAACATCATCAAAGGATTAAAATTTCTAACCTGCCAGACGTAAAGAGGACATCCGCTGGAATTCTGGCTCCTGTAGCCATTTCCACATGCGGCGAAACGTTTCACGACCAGATTTTAATTTGGACCATGGTTTTGGATTGCGCAGCAAATCCGAAAGCGTTCCCTGTGATCTGCAAAGTACCTTTTGGGCAAAAATTGCTTGTGGTATGCTATATCTTTTCAATTCGGCACTAATCCGATGGGCAAGCTCCTTTGTGTTCAATTCTTCAATGTCTGTCACATTGTTGATGGACACATTCATCAATGTTGACATATTATTATGTGGATGCGCCTTATGTGCCACTTGCTGAGCAGGGGACAAAGTTGATGTCACTGGATGATGTTGCTGATGATGCTGCAGCTGCTGATGATGTTGCTGCTGTTGGGATACAGCTGCAGGAGGCCGCAGTTGTTGGGTCCTATGGACACAAGCCTGCATTTTTATTTGTTGCTCAAGTTCTAACTGATTAGGAGACTGTTGGTAGATTTCCTGGGGATGTTGATGCTGTGGTGGTTGCTGTGAAGGAGGTTGTGCACAATTAGGCATTTGTGGGGACAGCTGCAGTTGCGAAATGGATATCTGAGGCTTTTGTTGGTGCTGAATATGTTGAGGAAGTGATGGCGAAGAAACAAGTACATTATTGTCAATTTGTTGCAAGGTGTCAGCCTTTTGGATTTGCTGATGGTGCAAAAAATTGGTAGAAGTGAGTGGTTGTAAATGTTGTGATAATGGTGGTAATGGAGAAGCTTCATTAGGAAGTGCTGGGGATGATGGGGGTGATATAGGTGCAGGTTGTTGGATGGGCAATGGGCTCGAAGCCAATGATTGTATTAAAGATAGCTCCCTTGAGTGAGGGACAGGTGGTGATAGGGAAGAGCAGTGACCAGAATTTGATGCAATCACACGAGCAGTGGTTATCAACCCATTTATCGATGGCATTACTGATGGTAGGGTGGTGGTTGAGTTCAAGTAGCCTGGATCAATGATATGAGATGACAATGAAGGTTGTTGCATGGGTGGTGGTGGTGGCGGTGGTGAACTTAACGACATTGAACTAGGACTCATATTTGGACTATGCGATGACAACTGATCTTGAACAGTATCTTGGTTGTATGGGGAGTTGTAACAGCTGTTTGGAGAACTGCTTTGTGGTGGGGAACTTAAACCATTATGACTGTATGTACTCTGAGGCGAGTCTTGAGAATTTTGCTGATGCATTACACTGTTGGATGTGTATGGATGTGGAGGTGATACAATCTTATCATATTCATATGGTGAATGTACTCCCATACCCATAGCGATGTTGTGGTGTATGATTGTAAAAGAACCAGTAACATTATTTGATTGGCCATACGCAAACTTATCTGACACTGTTGATATAGGTGGTAGGGGTTGTAAAGGGGTTAGTGTGGCAAATGAAGAATTTGGACTGTATCGCTGTGGTGGAGAAGAGCCATTCATGTTAGATATGTGTGAATAGGATGACTGATGCTGATTTTGGTGGTAATTTTTGTACTCGTTGGTTGCATATTCCATGGATCTAGTTGGATAACTACAGTTATTGAAAATTTTATTTGTGGTAGTGTCATCAGAGTCTTGGGAATCATCCTGTGGATTTACAATCACAGAGAATTTGTTTCGTTTGTTGTAGAATTTTGATTGATTGTTTGAGTAATCAATTTTAATCGCTGTCACAGGCACCTCTTTCATCACATTGGTCTCCTTGCCATTACAACCATTTGGCAAAGGTGTTGGTATAAGCACGGCTGGTCGTGATAATTCTTCTCGCTGCAGGTTAGTAAGTTCAACATGAGCTCTGGCTGCCAATGCTGCAAGAGCACTACTTCCACCCAGTATGGGTGTAATGGTGGCTGCAGTTGTACCATCATGTAATTGGTGTCCTTCACCAACTGAAATTGGAATTTCTTCCACATGCTCCATTTTCTTGTTGAAATCAACAATAACACATTTTTCTCTCAAGTCACATACATTTTACAACTTTCAATGATGCCCACAACAGAGATGTGATGGCAATTGGAGTCTGTAGAACAATGTTTGCATTTTTCACATTTTTTGCAACCATAATACTGCTAATATGACTATCTAAAAAATATATAAAATAAAAGGCATAAAATTTTTAATATCCGACAATTAACCTGTCTGTCTCGGCTCAAAATAACATCTATGTAAAGGTGAACCATGAAAAATGAGTGGATAATTTTATTCAACTCTAAACTCCAAAATCTAATGTCCAAATACCACCTACAATGCATTTTATAATCCAACAAAATTTGGTCTACAGACAGATGACAACTACAAACAAAACTGATAACAGTGATCAGTTGATGGATGGTCTGACTACAGTTGCATCTGAAGACTGAATAATCTTCAGACAAATTTTCTCATCTTCTGTTTACAACTTAGAAATAAATAAATTTTATTTACTATATGATCAGAAAGGCAATGTTTACACTGGTATTTTGCGAGTGTAAAGTAGCTCTTATCATTAATGAAATGAATGTAACCTCAATACCTCCAAGCAAAAATGTGAAGCATCTTTTTATATGGAGGTTCGTTAAGTTTACACTGAAGTATGTGCAGTTTAAATTGACACTCTCTGAATGAAACGTTAAATCTACCATGGTAAGGAAGTTGATATTTTGTTCTGGTTTTTATAATTTTTATGTAAGACTAATCATTTGATAGAATTTTAACGTTTTATCACTTTCTGATAATTAATTATATAAAATATTTTCCCAATGAGGTTCAAAAGTGAATTTACATGACTTGGGAATTGCTCACTCATTGGGCTCGTTTTGCAAACTCTCTCATCTGAACGTTATTGGGTAATGAACTACTTTTTAAAAGAGTGAATCATAACCTGTAGTTTGGTCTTTCAATTTTTGTTGTACTCGTGACTGTATTCAATTTATTACGAATTTATTTGCAAGAAAGAACATTAGAAAATATATATTTCAGTTTATTGTGAGAAAATATTCTATTTTATTAAAAACATATCGACTTGACCGATTATATCAGTTTATAACAACAATTTAATCAAGACGTCCAGCAAGTCGAGGTGCGCAGATAAATATTAACTTCGAGACTCAAAACCGTCCAATGAAATTCAGATACTGTACCACAATTTATACTATTGGAGAGACTGGAAAGACCATTCATACATTTCAAATCATGATTAGTTAATACAACCTTATGAATAATGTTCAGATTAAGTCCAGAAATATATTTCAGCGTACCATCCATAAAGTTTTGAATGTCAGGCATTAGAGCCATTATGATCCTATTTCAAGGCATCCACACATTCTCAACAGTCTCTTCTGATCCTCACAAAAGAAAAATCACCAAAATTGATAAATTTTTGGGGGTCAAGCCTTATTATACTTGGCTAAGGAGGTCCATACCCCCAGGACCCTCATATATACGCCCTAGGCCTAATTTAAGAAAAATTTTCGGCGTTTAAAAAAAATACTAGTCACAAAATGTTTTAATCGAATCTTACCATCAGATATCGCACTGCATAGAAAGTTCTGCACAAAATTAAAAATTATAGGTATCCTATTAAAAATGAAAGTAGACTTACAAGGCTATAAAATTCTAAATATGTAAAGTACATAGGTTTGAATTTGAGGAAATAACATTGATTGTGCCTAAAATAAAAGAAGTTTGTTTTTTTGCCATGAGTGTATTAACACCATGTCGACATCAAATACCAAGAGGTTTGTATGAGTTTACTAGCGACAAAGGTTCAAACAAATCTCAACATTAACATAGAAAATTGCTACAACAAAAGAACGCCTTCACGAGGTTTATGAATCAAACCTAATTTGTAAGCATCAAATTTGGAGAAAAAAAATTTTAACAACTTTCAGAAATACTATTATTACATGAAACGAAATTGAAAATATTGCCAATTTCAGTGTGAACAAATTCGTCACAAAGCACTAAAGAGTGTAAACTCTCACTCACACCTGTTCGAGACCAAAGTTCGAAATACTGAACACCGTATAGACCCCCAAAAAAATTTCAGGTGCAAATCAAACAATCTGATGCTCGAGTTGCAAATAGAGCCCATTTTCAGAATTTGATGTCAACATTCAATGATTCTAGGTACCTATGTGTTGAATGATGATATTATTTATGAAGAAAAAAGAAAAAAAAAGGTAAGATATGCGGTAGATGTTGAATTTGGGCGCGTACAATAATAAAAAATTCCCATGTATTTTCAAAGGAATATTATCTGAAAACCAATCTCAAAATTGCATAATATGGGTCTTTCACATGAATAGAATAATTTTTTCTGAAATTTTACAACACAAAACAACAGACTCTTGCCGATTCTAACGAGAATAAAGTGAAACAAAAAAACATTACCTATGGTAAGTTAATAATTTTTTTCAAAAAATAATACCAACTACAAAAAAACGTTAAAAAATGCGGTAAAAAGAGAAAAATAATACTTTTAAAATTTCTTCAGCAAGACGTATGTCTAAGGACTGGAATTATTGAAATCAGCGCTTTTTTTTCTTCTTAATACCACGTAGGCTTTATACGTCAATTCTAACCTCTCCTTTTTACAGACTGCGTACGTAAAAGGTTATATGTTTAGTATGTCCTATCTCTGGAAGAAAGGGAAATTCGTTCGCTCAGAACAAGTGTCTTACTTCGTAGATTTTAATGAAAGTAGGCTCAAAATGTTCTTGACCATCCTGAGAATTTCCTAGGCTATTTATATAAGAAAATTAAAAAATTAGAAGGGTGTAATTGAAGAAAATGAGAATTTGAAGACTGAAAAAATTATTGTCATAAATTTGGGAATATCCACCAATAAGAGCTACTCATTTAGATTAACGCAGTCGGTTTTTTGTTTTTGTTTTTAAATAAAGTTTATTTTAAAGTCGGTTAAAAATGTCAGAGCTTCGCACCTGCATTTAATTCGGAAGTTAACTGGATGTGGGCAATCATTTAGCAAATAAATGCGTTGTCATGATTCATTAAGTATTTTAACTTTTGTAAACAATTCCTGGAATCAGCGATGTAAGATGGAGCATGCAATAAAATTTTTAATTCTGAAAATTTTTATACCTTGGAGAAACGGCGATGATGAAAATTAATGTTTTTATAAAAATATTTAGTTACCAAGAAACAAGAACCATGCCCTACGTATTTACATGTTGATATGTTATATAGAAAAAGGACTAGACAAATGAGAAAGATCAATAACGAATGCATAACAGAACTCAAATTCGATGTAAAAAAAAAACCATAAAAAAAACCAAGGCGAAATAAAAAAGTTTTAATAATTATTTTTAAAATCGTTATGTTTAATGTCCAGTCTAGAAATTTTATGAAATTATTGTACACAAATTCATTTAAATCTTATATTTTACCTAACAAATTAAAAAAAATAACAGTCAAAATTTTGTATCATTTTATGATATTTAATAGATAAAAAAAAGTCATGCTTATAGCCTTCGGCAATTCTTCCCTTTTCTTCATTTTCAAATCAAGTAGGTAGGCAAACTGAAAGTATATTTCGGAAAGATGTCATCATCAAGTACGCCAAAAAAAATTTAATTCCCCCAACGCATAACCATTCAATTTGGAATTCATTACCTATGAAAGAAATAATTTTCTCGCTGGATCAGTTCTTTTTTATGCGTCCTGTCGATCAAAAACTACCTATCAATCTGATTCCGTTCTCATTAAATGATAATATCAATGATAATAAAAGGTTAACGTAGATAATAATGAGAAAATTTGGTGATCGATCGATAAAAAATCAATTAATTGTAGGCCCAAATTGATATTAATCGATCGACAAATACTGATCAACCAATAGACTACGATCAATTGCCAAATTTTAAATTTATCGATATTCGATCGACGATGCGAAAATTCTTCAAATGATTACTGATGTTACATGGTTTAACTTTTTTTGTGCCGAGACCGACGAAACAGTGGAATTTTCCAGACTTCGCTAAATTTAATGTCATGTAGATACATACTGACTGACTGAACACATACACTTCACTTCCGATCACATACTGAACCGTAGAGGGGAGAAAATCGATATCGAATAAACTGAGCGAAAAAAAAAAATTAACTACAAAAGAAAAAAAAAAATACAGAAAGAACAAGCAGAAAGGATTGGGCGACTAGAAATTATCGATCGTTACGAAATACTATCGAGCAGATGCGTTTTTTAAGGGTCTCTACGTACTCGTTGGGTCCGTTTCCATATAGATCCCCCTCCCTGAAACCATTGTTTGGGGGTAAATTAAAGAGCGTGCGCGATCGGTAAATGGCTTCCGTAGAATTTCCTCTCTACTTCAACGTAGATACACCAAAAAGTATGCATGTTATGCGTATGAACGTCTTACTCCTTCCTCCTTACTCAAGTACACACCGTTTTTTTTTGTTTTTTTTTTTCCAATGAACAAAAAATAAGTACGACGAATGAGTGAGAGAGACAGGCAAGAAGGCAGAGAAAAACCGATTATAGTTTATACTTAATAAACAATGAAATGATAGGTGATAACGTAGGTGCTTTTTCAGAGCAGAAAAAAGTAGAAAAAAATAGTTGCTGAATACTAAAGGAGCAGAGAAAATCAAGTCATTATTGCGCACACGTAGTAGCTATATTTGAGTATGAAGCACACGGAGAAGTTTTGAGAGTAAGAGAGTGAGAGAGAGTGAGAGAGAGAGGAAAACGATATCGAAAACGGATACGAATAAAGGATTTATACGCCGCAGATTACCAATAGATAACGCAGTTCAAAACTTTCCAGGCTGCCCTATTGATTTCCAAACGCTGAATAAAATCTTGTGATGACGTAGTCGGTACCTAACATATGTCGGAGATAGAACTGGAGGGGGTTAGAATTAGGAAAATAGGAATTGGGTGAAAAGGTGGAACGATGTAGAAAGAAGTTTGCGCATATACGCCCTCTATTGTCATTGTCGAAATGCTACCGGTGCGTACTAATGACATGAATGCATCAGTTATTCTGTTTCTTTCCTTTCGGTGTTGTTGGTACGTAATACCATCTATAATCAAATATGTTTTAAATTATTTTTTCAACTTTCTAAAAATTTTAGTATTTTGCTATAAAATTAATGAATAATATCCTTCGTCCAAATGAAAATCAAGTTTTCACCTACTCCAGGTTGACGACGGCAAGTATATTAGAATTCTGTTTCTTTTGTACTCGGCACTAACTGAATTCATCTGCGTATTTATTATAAAACACTCGCTGAACCATAACTATGTAATTTCAAAATATGTATTGTTTTAAAACATTAAAAATAAAATTATTTATTCAAAACTGTATATTACACCCAAAGGTTCAAAATGTGAAGGATTACAAGCGAGGGAGTTTGCCAAACGAGTGCAGCAAGTGAGCAATTCCCAAGTCATGTATCCTCACTTTTGAATCTTGTTGAGGAAGAAGATATTTTACATAATTAATCATCAGAAAGCAACGAAACGTTAAAATTCTATCATAATGATGGGTCTTTCTTAAAAATTATAAAAAATGGAATAAAATATCAACCTCTTCATTATGGCAGATTTAACGTTTCATTTGGAAAATGTAACCTCTACCTCCATGTAAACTGAACATGCTTCCATGTAAAAAAATGCTCCACGTTTTCACATGAAGGTGCGTTCACTTTATATCAAGATTATACTTATCAATGATATGAGCTACTTTTCACTCAAAAAATATGAGGATAAACATTGCCTTTCTGATCATATATTATAGGATATAAAAACTTTTTTTGGCCAAATATAGTGATTCAGAGAGTTAAAAATAACTAAAAGTAACTAAAAATGACCAACCCATAAAGACATTTTTATGATTTCTCCAGGATAATACACATCCATCTACGTTTTCAGTCTGTGACAAATAAGTCCATTTAAAACAGTCAATATCTGATGAGAAAAATTCCTTCACATCTTACTATCACCTCATCCAGTCTTCATTTCTATTTCCTTGGTTCAAACAATTTTCAAATTACCTCTCATTTTATCTGTGCAATTTATCACCTCTGTTCAGGTTGTTGCTTCAATCCTTTATCTTTGATGTGAGGTATGCAGAACGAGGATCGAAAGAACTTGAGACTTTTGACTTTTAAGACGTTTATTTCGCAACTAAAATATATTTGACAAACGAAAAAGCAAATGGTGAAGCAACAGCGATATACGATTGAAAGTAGTAGGGGAAACACTTCGTGACTAGACTGTACATGACATATATATATAGAATGATGTGATGATGATGATGAAGAATGAGATGAGGTGGGATTTCGTATCAACACCCCCCTGAAATTTTACCGAATAATTTCTTCATCGTGTTCCCTGAAAATGAATTAATAATTATTATTTAAATGGGAGAATATGGAACCACATAATCCATTGTTATGCCTATTTCTCTACAATAATTTATTATTTTTGTATCGGTATATTCTTTTGCATTATCGCACCTTATTGTCCCTACGGGGTATTCCGGAAATTTATTTTTCATAGACATTATGATGTTTTTAAATTCGTTTGTTACTTGATTTTTATTGGTTATGGGCATGACAAATGTATATTTCGAAAAATGGTCTATGAAGGTTAAAATATATTTTTGATTAGCCACAGAGGGCGTAAATGGACCCATGATGTCTGACGATGTTAATTCCAATTTTTGGGTTGGTTTAGTTCTTATCCCTGTATGACCCAGTTTTGAATTATTGGCTATACAACATATTTGACAGTTTACAAAATCTTCATCTCTAAAATTAATGTTTTCGGGTATTCCTATTGATAAATTTTTTAATTTTTGTAAATATCTGGCATTCAAATGTCCCAATCTCCTGTGCATTATTAATTTTTTATTTATATTATTATTATTAATTATAGGTTCATCTGTATTATTATTTTCATTGGGTTGAGTTGTTCTTTCTATTTCGTTACCCCCCTGAGATGATTGAGTATTTTCGTTTTCTTCAATAATTTCCATTTCTACCGTAAAATCGTCCCATTCATCATTAATATCTTGGGTAACTGGGGCACATATTACATTTTTTTTATCCATATAATCCACTTCATCTATTTCTTTTTTTTTATATCATTATTTTCGACATTATAGTATATGTAGAATATACCCTCTTCTTTTTTGGCGGTTATTATGATTTCCGCTGTTTCAATAAAATAAATGTTCGCTATTTCTTTTTGTTGGTCGATGTTGATTATACCTGTATTTGTTATTTTTATGGCCGAGATAATATCCAAATTTAAATCCGGCACATAATGAACGTCATTTAGTTCTATCAATGATTGAGTTTTTTTGGAATTTTCGATTTTTATGATCATTCTACCCGTATGTGTGGCATATAAAAAAGTGTTTCTACCCGCACATTGTAATTTAATTGGGGTTACGAATTTTTTTACATTCATTAATTTATTAAGATCGGAAGTTAAGTGCACTTCTGCGGCTCCATCAAGAATTGCTCTATTATTTAATGTTTCGTAATTTTCATCTACATTTTTTTTATTTTCATTAGTCAATTCATTTAATAACCAATCTCCATTACTATTAAATCTTTTCACCATACAGGACATTTTCACCTGTTGGTCTGAATTTTCCTTTTTATTATTATTGGATGAATTTGAATTTGTTTTTGGTGGATAATTCCCCTGACTATTATTCGTACTTTCATTATTATTCATTTGAGAATTATTACTCACGCAGTTCTGTGCTATATGGCCAAATTGTCCACACCTATAACATTTAGGATTACTTTGGTTATTATTTCTACCACTGCCTCTGTAATTATTTCCTCTATAATTGGGGTTACCTCTATAATTGTTTCCCCTATAGTTATTATTACCATTATTACCATTATTCGTATTTCCATTATTTTGGTTTTGTTCTGACGAATTACTATTATTATTATTATTTTGACCATTATTATTAAAACCATTCCTATTTCCATTTCTATAGTTATTATTATTATTATTTAGGTTTCTATAATTATTTCTACCACGATAATTACTATTATATCTGCCTCTATAGTTATTTCTATTATTATTTCCACTACCATTATTATTCCTATACGTATTATTCGATTGGTTATTACCATTATTATTCTCTTTTAAAGTTTGATCCCTATACTTTTGGTCCGAATCCTCCCTCAATATTCTTTTGAAATTGTCTAAATTCTTTTCATTAGTGGGTAGGCTTTCGTATTGTATTTTGGCAATTTGCTGTTCGTAACATAATGCTAATTGTAAATTTTCTAATTCTTCGGTTTCGGTAACTTCTTTCCCACTGTCTCTCACGTCTGTTACAAGTTCATCCTATTTCTTTAAGAAACCCTTCATATTGCCACCTGGCTGAAACCTGAATTCTAACCATTTTGCTTTTGTCATGTTTGCTGTCACTGAGGTTTTGGTCCCGTAAATATTATCTAATTTTTTAAGCATTAATATTGCGGTATTACAATCTCGTATCTGTTTTGTTATATCGTTTGATACTCTTTCCAACACAAATGCTTTGGCGTTATCCTGCATTTTGCAGTAATTTAACATATCTTTATTCGGCCGAAAGTTTAGATCATCTATATTTTCTACATATGGCTGTAAAAATTCATGTTCCCCAAAGATGTCGTAATATCCCGCACCTCGGATGGCCGATATAATCATTCTACGCCAATCTAAGTAGTATTTTCCGTTAAAAACTTTTCCGAGTGGGGCTTGTATGGGTTTAATTTCGTTCGGGGATGCCATTTTTTCTTCTATTTTGTAAAAACCTAACAAATTATTTTCTTTATTACTAACAGGTGTGTATTTTTTATTTTCAATTGACTCTCTTTCTAATTTTTCTATCAAATTTTTTTTCTTCACGATTTTCCTTTTTATCCAGTTTTTCTAAATTTATTCAATTAAAGAATCTGTTCATAAATTTTTCTTTCGATTTAGCAGAACTATAAATTCTGTTCGAAAAATAATTTACTGAAGATTCTGAAATTACAATATATTTTAAACTACTAATTTCTTCTATTCTCCCGGATATATCTATCACAAAGGATTCTAATATTATTTCACCTGTGAAATATTTAACGTGGGGTAAATTATAAATTTCAGTTTTCAAATCAACCACTATTTCCCCTTTGAATTTTTTCACCAATTCCTCTAAATCTTCCTTTTTAATATTGTATTCACCAATCTTGCATTCAGACAAGTTTATTATTTGGGACATATAATTTTTTTATTTATTCTTAATTTCTTGGCCTCACTTCAAATACAATTACAAAATACGAAAAATAAATGATTTCAATAAATATTACCTTTACAATGATTTCACCTTACAATTTCTGCTGCGCTGGCGAACGATTTATGTTTTTTATGCTGTTGACCTTGGTACTTCCTGCCTAAATTTTGTTCTGGGTTGTCCGAAAAATTGGGTCTTCGATGTTGGATCTACGATGAGTCCTCGACGACGGGAGCAGGTTTCCTTTGGCTGTTCTCACGATCTCTTTGGCGGTCCCTCTGGATTTAGCGTTCGATGACTTCCAGTATTGGCCGTTATTGAGTCTGGAACTTCAGCTATTCTTCAAATTTAAATTTTGATTTTTTCAAAATAAATTAAAATTCGAGTTACTTTCTCGAAAAACACGATAACTTTGCGTGTATTACTCAACAAAAAACATAAAAAATTTTACACACAGCAGTAAATTAAATTTCAAAAAAAAATAATTATTCCATCGAATTTAATTTTTCTAAGTCTCTCCTCAAAGTTCTACCGTAGCGATGGCTACCATGATGTGAGGTATGCAGAATGAGGATCGAAAGAACTTGAGACTTTTGACTTTTAAGACGTTTATTTCGCAACTAAAATATATTTGACAAACGAAAAAGCAAATGGTGAAGCAACAGCGATATACGATCGAAAGTAGTAGGGGAAACACTTCGTGACTAGACTGTACATATGACATATATATATAGAATGATGTGATGATGATGATGAAGAATGAGATGAGGTGGGATTTCGTATCAACAATCTTTATTAATAATCTATATTGATGAAATGATGGTGACTGGGGTATCTACTTTGACCATATAGTACTTACCAGTGAAGGTCAATAAGATCAATGTACTTTTTAATGTCAAGACATGCCAGCCTAAAAGTAGGCAACCGTACAGTACCTAGGTACTGCATTTGACTATATAAAAACTCTAGCACAACTAAGCTTTGCTAGAAAACCCAGTTTGTAGATAGAGATAGAAATGGAGATGTAGATGGAGAGAAAGCTTACTTGAAAAAATTGCAAAATAATATTGATCATAATTGATTTTTACACGCTTTTATTTAATTATTTTGATGTTAATCGATATTAATATCCATATTAATCAATATTTATATCGATATAATTTGATATTTATATCGATAGTAATAGATATTTCAATCAATAGGGGTGGATGTTTATATCGATATTTCATCCTAGTTTCAAGTTAAGAAATTAAAAAAAACTATCGACAATTATCCATATATTTAATAAAAATATGAATCTTTCGATATTTTATTACTGAAAACTGCTTTTCCAGATTTTTTATTTTCTAGTTTTCTCGAGAACTACTGAACCAATGAGCACCAAACTTCTTTAAGACCTACTCCCATACAATAGCTATCTATTGTAAAAATGTCCTATCTACTTGGTGGTTTCTCAAAATGATGCACATAAACTTATTTTCAGCTTTTTTCTTCTCTAGTTTTTTCAGAAACTATTGAATTAATACCAACGAACTTCTAAGAAACTTGCACCAGCATAATGAAAGTCTCTTGTGAAAATTTCAGCCTGATTTCTTTTGTCATTTTCTCTGAATCCCAGAAAAACAAATTTTCCAGGAATTTTTTGTTTTCCAGTTTTATTAGAAACTAACCAACCAATAGGAAAAAAATTGTTTCAGACCTGCCCCAATAGAATACTCATTTAAAGACTTCGAAGATTTGCAATTTGTAAAAATGATTCCTGCCAATCATTTTCATACTCTTGGACTGAAATTATTTGTGATTTGTGATACGAATCACTTTGCTGTGAAGGAGTTGTGGTTCGTGATTCGAATCACTTCTCATCGAGAGATTCGTGATTCGAATAATTTTTTCGAAGATTTGGCTTACTCTTGGTGAATGGTGGGACAAAAATGAAAGTGCATCTAAATAATTGTTTGGACACCGACATTATTATAGGAAGGGGAAGAGGGTAAAATGGATTGAAAATTTCGTGAGAGACATTCATCTCTCCGCCAGACCACCCTCAGCTATGTTTCTCGATTAGTGTGCCCCTCCTTTAGAAAACCCTTTGGGAAAAATTAGTTGAGAACGGGCTTCACTGAATCACAAACCATAATTAAACTTGAACTAAGACTTAGAACTGAAAATTGAAAGAACCAGACTCACATTAAAACCACACTTCAACTTTTAATGCCGAACTTTTTCTTCATGTCGAACACAGCTATTTTGTGCAGAGAAACAGCTGAGGCAATATTTTATAGAAAGACTGTTTAAACTCACTTTCTGTATTCTTTTATCCAAATCTGCATTCTGTAAAGCAGGGAAGTTTTAAAGTCTATTTGGGGAGGCGAATTCCATACAGATTCTGTAAAATTAGGGATGCTATTCTACTAATTAAACGATCTTTAACACCTTAGTAATTGTTTATTTAGCAGGATAGCACCACAAATTTTGCAGAATCTGTAATAAAGAATTCGTCTCCGTAAAAAGATCTTTAATTTTTATTTTTAGAGAACAAATCAAAAGGAACAGTATAAACAATAGCATAGTTTTTCCTTTAACTCAACTTTCTGGACGTTGAGTGAAAGAAAATAAAACAGTAAGTTGAACTGTCTAAGAGGAAGCAGTAAATGTAGAAATACAGAACCAGAAAATTTATCATCCTGTATTGAACATTTTTTTATCTATTGTTGAAAATGCTTTGTGAGAGTTCAATTTAGATCAATATTGGTAAGGCTCTTGATCAGATCTGAGTTGATACATACACCATTTTGGATCGTACTTTTCTCAATTACAGCTTTGTTTTTTCTACAGAAGATGCGACGGAACAAAATGGTTCTAGTAAAAAGTACAATTCAAAATTGAGTAAGTATCAACCTCAGATCTAATGAAAAGCCTTAGCACTAAAAACGTGTTGTGAAAGGATGATCATTGAGGTAAGAGCCATATTCCCTGTTGACTGAAAATGTGATAACTGGTACCTCGATATGATTTTGGCTTTACTTATTAAATACTAACCATAATTATATTTTAGTTTTATAAATTTAAAGACAAATGATATCTGCATAGATCTGAGAAAAAAAAATTATTCCGTCATTGTAAGATTGTATTGCAAATACTTCAATTTCTGCTATGAATTTGCGGAGGATCAAATGCCTTTTTGTCCATGATCAATGATCAAATGAGAGAATTCAGTCAAGCCAGGAAAGGTAGTGGAAAAGGAAAGCAAAATGATGGAAATGGAAACATAAAATAACTAGTCCATTCCAAATAAGAAGGTAATTTTCTACCCACAGTACACCAAGTTTGTGGGCATCATAGGTAATATAGGGGAGAGGAAAAAGTTGGGACATACACGGAACAGAAAGAAAGTACGCCTGTTCTTATACAATTTTTATTTTTCTAAGGGCTAGTTTTAAAATAATGGTTTAAACCAGGTTCAGAGTTTGAACCACATTTCGTGGGAAAATGAAGATTTACAATCCATTGAACGAAGTTCCATCATTCTGAACCACAATTTAACTTTACCACCTAATTTCTGTGAATTAATTGCTAGTTAAAATTTTTCATTTGCTGTTTATCATTAGATTGTTTTTACTGATGAATTGCAAATATATATGATCGCAAAACACTATCTAATAATTGTTATCCAGTTATTTATTTATTTTACATTTCAATGTCACAAATTAAATTTTCACCAATGAAATTGGTTAATATTTTGTGAAATATCACAGAAGTTGAAAAAAACATCAATTTAGTTAAACCACAACTAATAAGTAACCGTAAAACCAAACCAAATTTGAATCATGGATTGAGTTTAGTTGATCCAAAGTTTAAACCTCTATTGTAAAATAAAACTAGGCCTCAGCAATATTTAATTTAAACTTCAGTAACCTTTAATAAAGGCTGCCTGTTTGGGCCTTTGAAAAAAATTACTTTCTTATTTGGAACAGATTATATCTCTGTTCTGGCAGTCACAGAATACATAGATTCTGTAACACTTGTATTGAAAATTTCAGGAAATGTTTTCGAAGTGCATTTCTATATACAGAAAAACTGTTTGGGAAAGAACCTGAAGCTAAAGAATCGCAAGTTTTTCTGTAATTCCTACAGTAGGTTTATACTCCGTTCCTTAAGAGAGACACCAAAATTCTTAGAAGTGCAAATAGACAACCTCAAATGAACGATGCTGCTGAAGAATTAAATATTGCTGAGAAAAAAAAATTTGAATAAACAAACATACTCTATTTTGCATCCAATGTGAATCCTCACCTGTTCCTTCCCCATTTCCACATATTTCATTTTCACTTTATTATTTCAGTCGAAAAAAAAAACAACATAAGTTCTTTCCAAGATACTACTCACACTGAAAAATACACTGCGAATAAAGGCAGAATCTTTGATTTTGTATTATTAATTATACATTAATTAAAAATACAATCGTTATCTGATTCAATTTATTTTTTTACCTTTCTACAAGAAGGAAACTTATTTGGCTTACATTTTATGCAATGCTAAGCCTAATCTTATAAATAAAATAACACTTAAGAGAAAAAAATTCTTTATCTCTCATGAACGAGGGTAAGGGGTTAAAGATAAACTTTAATTACGGTATTAGGAAATATCAATAACAGACTTCAACGGCGATGACGTAGTTCTTTCAACTGCATTTTCTTCCTCCAAAAGTACCTTATCGCTTCTGTTTCGAGAACGTATATGACATATTTCTTCGTCATCTGAAAAATTTAGTAATACAAATGTAAATAAATATCTCTGCCATGCATCAACAGCAGTAGTGTGTATTTTCCAAATGAGTCAAATTTTGTAATGGATGCCATTTGAAAACCAGAGGATCAATTTTGCCCAAATTCAATGCTAAACAAATTTCCAATCGTTTCCAATTGCCATAAAAATTTAAAACAAAAATTTTAATTTAAGGGAGTTATCATGATGACAAGATGGTAGTTTTGCATCACTTGAGAACCCCTTCCTCCGCACAAAAATTTCAACATGAATGTGTAGTTCATAAAAGCTTCTAATATTACCCAAAGTCTCACTGTCATAGGTCAAACAGGGGGGCTCCGTGGAAATATATATATATATACGCCCTTAAATGGTAATAACACTGGTATTTGTCTTGCAAAAAAATCAGACTAAGACAAATGCCGGTTCAATGATTTTTGTAAGAGAGAACGTTGTGTGCCTTTATATGAGTGAAAAACGGAAGGTTTTGAAGGTACAAAATGCTCCTCTTTTAATGAACGATTTACCGAGTCATCGCGCCACAAATATAAATTTTAATCTGAAACAACTACGTCTTTAAATTAACGGTTGCGTGAATTTAGAAGCTAGCTTCACAACGTCGTTTCTCCGCCTATGACCTACAATGAACGAAACTTCAACATTTGAGGAAATCACTGAAGTTATAAAACTAAAATCAAGAACATGTGAGACGTAATCGTCTTTTACAGATGGAGCAATGCGTCGATCGGATAAAATTTACGATTCTTTTTAAATAAGGGACAGGGATAAAGGGGGTACGGGTAAAATAATCACGAAGCCGCCATTGTATCGGCTCCGATCATCGATAATCTTGAGACCTTACGGCACCTTTCTGCCACACAATCGTTTGATCTCTCGTGGTCAAGGTGGACAAAATAGATTACAAATAGTGGCGAATGCCGATTGAAAAGACAAAGAGACGATCGACAATAGTAGACATTTGACAGATGGACAATGGACAGTATGATACGCTACGTCATCATGCCATTTACTTACCGGAATCGATTAGCTCGTACTCGTCCTTTCGATGCTTAAACACGACGTGTATCGAAGGGTACTCGATTATAGTTTTATTACGAAAATTCGCTCGAATAGACGAACTAGGGTCCAATTCGTAATATCTAAAATGTAAATAAGAATTATTATAAATATATGAACAAATAAGTTCTCTGACGAAGACATATTTTTCAATTAGATATTTTAGGTTGATACGAGTAAAAATTAAAAAAGATAATACTTACTTATCGTTGGTTTTTTCACACTTAAGTAATAAGACAACACCATTGAAACCGGCTGAACAATACGATTCTAGTTCGGGGTCGAGAATTACCGGATCCAAATACTTGGATATCGTCTTGCCCAGCTTTTCTGTGTCTAACACCCTACGAATGTAAGCAATTTTGTAGAGAGAGCTTGATTTTCCAGTTAAATATACAACAGATGGACAATGTACATAGCTCAAAACTGTCACATTTTAAATCGAAAAAATTATAGACAGTTTCGTCAAGCTTTCAATTCTTTCCTCCGAAACATCTCTGAAAACGGTACATTCGCGTTTTGTTTCAGGCGAATTTTGTCAAAATGTTGTAGGTATCACCTTCTTGTAAACCTTTTAATGAGAAGTCGACATAATGCAGTTTTACGAAACGATGAAATTTGAGTAGTAACCGTCAAGGACAATGAATAAAACCGTAATGAATTATCGAGAATAAAACAAAGGAAGAACACAAAGAATGATCAAAGTCTGCAATGATTGTTGGAACTGAATAAGCATATATGTGACAGTGACACCATCATTTTGACATTCATTTGTTTCTCTGATTTGAGAAACCGCAGGGACTCGAAAAATAGTACAACTTCTTTTTCAAAACAAGAATCAGCACACTCTTGCAACCCAGAGATGGTGACAACTGAGGAGCACTGCTGGAAGACGGCCTAATATTGAATGCAAGGCCGGGAAGAAAAATAGGAGTAAGTACAGAATGATACGATGGAGACGTCTCACATGTAATTACCTATTGTCGACAGTCTTTTTCACACCGGAAATGGTTACAAAAACCCATTCGATCCGCCAGTAAAACTTTTTCGTTTTCCATTCAAAATAAGTGGAGTTCTCGCGATGTTTGGAGAAATTCTGCGGCAAGTACAAAAGTCGAACGCCTCTTGAATATGCGGCGTTTTTCAATTTGAATAGTTGCTACAAACAAAAAACAAATGACGATACTAACGAAAAATTGTTCATATAGTTTATGCGTTACAAATGATAAAATACACTAACAACAGGTAGCGTTGTATTAAACCTCGTATATCGTTTGTTAATATCCTTCTTATACTTGAGCGCTGTTTTCGTTAAATCTTCGAGTAATCTGTAATCTTGAGATTTATTCTTAATTATTACAGTTAATGTAACAAAATTCGAATACAAAGAACGAACTAATGTCGAGTACTGGCCACACACCAGACAATAAATCCAAATTCGAAAACTTTTTCATCGGTTTGTAAGCAGTGTGGTCGCGAATTCCGGAACATTCCAATTCGTACTTGTGAATGTTTACGCACGGAAGACTACATGTTCTAACTTCACATCTCGGACACGTATATTTGGACCATCCCAAATCGCAAACTTCGCATTTACCTAACCTGCGAAACAAATAAAAGTATTAAATATAATAGAGGATGCAACCTAATCTAAACACTACTACGAAAAACGACACCACTTTTGAAGCTATTGTCCCCACTCGGGTACCGAATTGGAATTTTATGCCCCTCATTCGAACCACGGGCAACAATCAGAATTTTTTTACAGATAATTTGATTAAATGTGTAAATATAACTATCAATTACACCAGTGTGGTAGCAAAAGTACTCAATTCAACTTACCGAATGGCCGATTCGTTTTCTTTACTCTCTTCCGTTGATGGTGTTACAGGTGAATCGTAAAACTCGCTCGACTCCATCAGAATACGTAAGTATTTCAAAATTAGGAATCCTTGAAACGACAAAATCTAAAATGAAAATTGAAAAACAAATCACATGTAAACCAAAACCGCCTTATCTTACCACTAGCGTTTTGTTTACTCCAGGGCTTCGAGTATATATATATATATATATATATATGATGGAGACGACACATGGGCAGTTACGGTGTCCTATCTATAGAAAGCGCTAATACAAACACGTGTACTTACAACTAAATATCTGATTGGAGGAAAATCTGGCAACGTGCATTTGTTTATAAACACTGGTGTACAAAGTACCTCACTTTTACGCCGATTCTCGATTCTGATTAGTTGGAGTGTTCAGTCTGAACTCTGAAGTACTTCGTACGCCAGCATGTGGCATCTATAGTCTAGGGCTTGTAACCACAACCATAACCAGAACAATAACCACTAAAAGCTGTTATTCTACAGTCTTACTTCACTCACTCCCAACTCTTAGCACTCCTTCATTTGTATACACTTTCTAACATATTCAGGTTAGGTAACACTTAAAACATTTATTTCTCGTACCTCGTGAACACTAACATACATTTTCCCACTCGAATTCTTTTAGCACGATGGAGGGAGATCGTCGTCTCACTCAAACTTATTTCAGACTTGTAAATATTCTTTACTGTTAATGTATTAAAGTCTTTCAAACTTTCTTGTCTCTTGCTTCCTTGGAAGCCAACCTCACTTCAAAAACTTAAACAAATTGACAATTTTGATTTTGAAACCGATAAACATAAAAGAAAAATTTCACTTAACCAATAACCAATTCCAACAAAATTCTGAAACAATTAACCAGAATAATAACCAGAAAGAATCAGTTTTTGGTTTTTCTGAAATATCAATAGCTCTGTTGGATAGGATTACACTAACTTACACCAACCTACACTGGAGGGGATATTCCACAAATATTCAAGTAAAACTAGGCGCAAAGACATATAGTATTCCTACATTTGTAGAATCGCCCTCCCAG
This sequence comes from Ericerus pela, assembly GCA_011428145.1. NCBI lineage: Eukaryota > Metazoa > Arthropoda > Insecta > Hemiptera > Coccidae > Ericerus > Ericerus pela. The sequence continues at coordinate 3,677,040 of WOFM01000279.1, forward strand.
TGTAGGTTGGTGTAAGTTGGTGTAGTCCTATCAAACAGAGCTAATATTATTGATTTTTTGTTTCCTCAGAAATTACCAATTATTACCTGAAAAATTATGAATTATGATAATTTGATCTGAATAAAAATTTTTTTGACTATTTTACCACAAAATTTTTTTTCAACTAATAACCAGTAACCACAACCAATAACCAGAAAAGTTATTTTGGTTAACTAGAACAATAACTAGTAACAAAACAAGTAAATTTTCAACTAATAACCAGTAACCAGTAAGCAATATGGATTTTTATTTGTTCCCTGTAACTAATAACCCCAAAAATGTTTTGGTTACAAGCCCTAGTCACAAGTCCAGCAATATGCCATTTTGTATCCAACAGTTCACAAATGAATTCATAAATTTATATGTTAATTTGAGAAATTTTATGGTATTTAATTTTTTTATTAATTTTATAGATTTTTTCATTGTTTTACTTGGAATCTAATATTTGCCCAACTAAATCCCTATAGACACGAGTCCAGCAATGCGTAATTTTGAATCCTACAGCTCATAAGCAAATTCATAGATATTTATGTTGGATTTGAGAAATTTTAATAGTTTTAGATTACTTTATTAATTGTATAGAGCTTTTGAAGTGAAAAATAAAATTGAAATAAGTAGAAAAGAGAATTGTCTGAACAGTTAGAGAACTCCTTCATAATACAATTTACCATTTAATTTCATTCCCAAGTACGAGTTCATTCTTTGATGATGTTCTTCAATATATGATGAAAAATTTACACTTTCAATTATTGAAGTGAAGGTCATATTCAGAATGACAGACAAGACATTTATGTAAATTTGAGTCACATTCTTCAAGGGTTACTCCATGTACAACAATGTTGTAAAAATAATTCACAGTTTTGAGAAGATCATACAGGATCTGATGCATAAGTCAACTGAATTTGAAAAAAGCATTTTTAATTCCAAAACTCCGACAATTCATTTTGAAAGTACCTTTATGGGTAGAGACAGCTTGGATCGGGGTATTTTCTTCATCCACTTCAAAATGTGGTTAGGCTTTATAAAGGTCAAGGCTGCAAAAAAGTGGGAACCTTGGAGACTATGGATAACTTCATCAACTTTCTGGATAGGAAAATTAGCATCAATGAGTTAATCATTAACAATGCACTTATAATCAACACACAATCAAACACTTCCACCAGGTTTTAAGTCAATAACAATAAGAAAGCCCCAGTCCGATAAATTGATGAGGGTAAAAATACCTGTTTACACTATGGAGTCAATTTCAGCAGAAATAGTGTCACACACTTCAAAAGGTACATTATGTTCACAAAGATATACAGGTTTCAAATTTTTACACATACTAACAAAATTTTAATATTAGGAACACAACCAATACATAGTTCAAAAATTGGACTGAAATCTTGCACAATTTTATTTTTCAGATCAATAATGTCATTCTCTAGTAATTTTATTAACTGAATTATTAATGTACAAATCACTCATTAAGGTTTAAGTGCACAGATCTAGAATCTGCCTAAAATTGGATCATAACCAAAAGGGACAACAAATAATTCACCAGAAGCACTAAGGTTTTTATATGACACAGTTACAATAGCTGTTTGATAGGATTATTTTAACTTACACCAACCTATACCGGTAGGGATATTCCACAAATATTTAAGTAAAACTTGGTGCGAAGTCCCATAACATTCCTACATTTGTGAAATCGCTCTCCTGGTGTAGTTTGGTGTAAGTTGATGTAGTCCTATCAAAAAGAGCTATAAGCTGTATACCAAATGGTTCATTAAAGTTATGGATATAAGAATAAAAACGCAAATTGGTAGGCTTGAGTTTTACATTAAGATTTAGAGCTTCAAATTTGTCTTGAGGCAAAATTAAGGGACAAGCACCAGAATGAACTTCAGCATGCACAATTTTACCATTAATATATACGTTGGCAAAATATTTATCTACCGTCAATTATTTCTATTTTATTTGTATAGTGTTGATACGAAATCCCACCTCACTCATTCTTCATCATCATCATCACGATCACTATATATATATGTCATATGTACAGTCTAGTCACGAAGTGTTTCCCCTTCTACTTTTCTACTTTCGATCGCATATCGCTGTTGCTTCGCCATTTACTTTTTCGTTTGTAAAATATATTTTAGTTGCGGAATAAACTTCTTAAAAGTCAAAAGTCTCAAGTTCTTTCGATCCTCGTTCTTCATACCTCACATCATGGTAGCCATCGCTACGGTAGAACTTTGAGGAGAGACTTAAAAAATTTAAACTGATGAATTAATTATTTTTTGGAAATTTGATTTACTGCTGTGCGTAAAATTTTTTATGTTTTTTGTTAAATAATACACGAAAAATTATCGTGTTTTTCGAGAAAGTATCTCGAATTTGAATTTATTTTGAAAAAATCAAAATTTAAATTTGAAGAATAGCTGAAGTTCCGGACTCAAATAACGGCCATTACTGGAAGTCAACGAACGCTAAAACCAGAGGGACCGCCAACGAGATCAAGAGAACAACCAACGGAAACCTGCTCCCGTCATCGAAGACTCAACCGAGATCTAACATCGAAGACCCAATTTTTTCGGACAACCTACAACTAAAATTAAAGCAGGAAGTACCAAGGTCAACAGCGAAGAAAACATAAATCATCGATAAAACACAGCAGAAATCAAAAAGAGAAACTATTGTAAAGGTAATATTTATTGAAATCATTTATTTTTTTCGTACTTTGTAAATTGTATTTGAAGTGAGGTCCCAAATTAAATAATAAAGAAAAAAGTACATGTCCCAAATAATAAACTTGTCTGAATCCAAAATTGGTGAATACAATATTAAAAAAGAAGATTTAGAAGAATTGGTTAAAAAGTTTGAGGGAGAGAGAGTAGTTGATCTAAAAACAGAAATCTATAATTTACCCCACGTTAAATATTTCACGGGTGAAATTGTATTAGAGTCCTTTGTAATAGATATATCCGGGAGAATAGAAGACATCAGTAGCCTTAAATATATTGTAATTTCAGAATCTTCAGTAAATTATTTTTCGAACAGAATTTATAGTTCTGCTAAATCGAAGGAAAAATTTATGAACAGATTCTTTGATTAAATAAATTTAGAAAAACTGGATATAAAGGAAAATTGTGAAAAAGAAAATTTAATAGAAAAATTAGAAAAAGAAACGAACGAAAATAAAAAATATATAGCCGTTTGTAATAGAGAAAAAAATTTATTAGGTTTCACAAAATAAAAGAAAAAATGGCATCCCCGAACGAAATTAAACCCATTCAAGCCCCACTCGGAAAAGTTTTTAATGGCAAATATTATTTGGATTGGCGAAGAATGATCATATCAGCCATCCGAGGTGCGGGATATTACGACATCTTTGGGGAAAGCGAATTCTTACAATCCTATATTGAAAACATTGATGATCTAAATTTTCGGCCAAATAAAGAAATGCTAAATTACTGCAAAATGCAGGACAATGCCAAAGCGTTTGTCTTAGAAAGAGTGTCCAATGAAATAACGAAACAAATACGAGATTGTAACACCGCAATTTTAATGCTCAAAAAATTAGATAATATTTATGGGACCAAGACCTCAGTTACAGCTAATATGGCTAAGGCAAAATGGTTAGAATTCAGATTTCAACCAGGCGGAAACATGAAAGGATTCTTAAAAAAATGGGACGAACTCGTAACCGATGTAAGAGACAGTGGTAAAGAAGTCACCGAGAATGAAGAATTAGAAAATTTACAGTTAGCATTGTGTTATGAACAACAAATTGCAAAAATACAATATGAAAGTTTACCTCCTAACGAAAAGAATTTAGATAATTTCAAGAGAATATTAAGGGAGGACTCCGACCAAAAGTATAGGGACCAAATTTTAAAAAAGAATAATAATGGAAATAATAATAATAATAATACGAATAGAAATAATAATAATACGAATGGAAATAACTATAAATATAATTATAGAGGAAGATTTAATGGCAACTATCGAGGTAGAAACAATTATAGAAACCAAAATAATAATTATAGAAATGGGAATAGAAATGGTTTCAATAATAATGGTCAAAATGGTAATAATAATAATAGCAATTCATCAGAACAAAGCCATAATAATAATACGAATGGTAATAGTAATAATAATAACGGTGGTAACTATAGAGGAAATAATTACAGGGGAAACTCTAATTATAGAGGAATAATTACAGAGGGAATAACGGAAACAATAACCGTAATAATCCCAAATGCTACAAATGTGACCAATTTGGACACATAGCCCAGAATTGTATGAATAACAATAATCAAAGTAATAGTAGCAATGGAAATACAAATAATAATAGTCAGGGAAATTACCCACCGAAAACAAATCCAAATTCATCCAATAGTAATAAAAAGGAGAATTCGGACCAACAGGTAAAAATGTCCTGTATGGTAAAAAAATTTAATAATAATGAAAATTGGTTGTTGAATGAATTAACTCGAGAAAATAAACAAAATTTAGAGGAAAATTATGAAATATTAAATAATAGAGCGATTCTTGATGGAGCTGCAGAAGTCCACTTAACTTCCGATCTAAGTAAATTAATAGATGTAAAAAAATTTATAACACCCATTAAATTACAATGTGCGGGTAAAAATACATTTTTATATGCTACACATACGGGTAGAATGATCATAAAAATTGAAATTCCAAAAAAATCAGTCATTGATAGAACTAAAAGACGTTCATTATGTGCCGGACTTAAATTTGGATATTATCTCGGCCATAAAAATAACTAATACAGGTATAATTAACATCGACCAACAAAAAGAAATAGCAAACATTTATTTTATTGAAACAGAGGAAATAATAATAACTGCCAAAAAAGAAGAGGGTATATTTTACATATACTATAACGTCGAGAGAAATGATATAAAAAAAAAAATAGATAATGAAGATTATATGGATAAAAAAATGTAATATGTGCCCCGGTCACCCAAAATACTAATGATGAATGGGATGATTTCACAGTAGAAATGGAAATCATTGAGGAAAATGAAAATACCCAACAATCCCAGGGGGGTGACGAAACAGAAATAAATGAACCCAGTCAAAATAATGAAATAGATGAACCTAAGAATAATAATAACACAAATAAAAAATTAATAATACACAGGAGATTAGGACATTTAAATGCCAGATACTTACAGAAACTAAAAAATTTAGCAACAGGAATACCCGAAAATATTAATTTTAGAGATGAAGATTTTGTTAATTGCCAAATATGCTGTATAGCCAATAATTCAAGGCTAGGTCACACAGGGATAAGAACTAAACCCACTAGGAAACTCGAAATAACTTCATCTGACATCATGGGCCCGTTCACACCTTCAGTAGCCAATCAAAAATACATCCTAACATTCATAGACCACTTTTCGAAATATACATTTGTCATGCCCATAGCCAATAAAAATCAGGTGACAACCGAATTTAAAAATATCATAATGTCTATGAAAAATAAATTTCCAGAATATCCTATAGGAACAATAAGATGCGATAATGCAAAAGAGTATACGGATACAAAAATAATAAATTACTGTAGAGAAACAGGCATAACAATAGATTATGTGGTTCCATATTCTCCTGAATTGAATGGTGTTGCCGAAAGGCAAAATCAAACATTAATGAGGAGAGTAAGGGCCATGTTAATTGATGCTAATCTCGATATAAAGTATTGGTCCTATGCTGTCGTAACAGCAGCTTACTTAATCAATAGATCCCCAACTAAAGCAAATGAAGGATATAAAACCCCATACGAATTGTTTTATGGTAAAAAACCAAATCTAAAAAATTTAAAAATTTTGGTGCATTAGCCTATAGGCACATACCCATCGAAGTTAGAAAACAAAATGCCACAAAGGCAAAGTCCAAATCAAAAAACAAAATTGACCCAAAATTGGCCCATAGGGCAGAAAAAAGCATATTAATGGGATACACGAATACAGGATATTGTTTGGGAGATCCATATAATTCAAAATCATATATATCATGCGACGTTAAAGTAGATGAAACCCAAAATATAAAATCACTTTTAATTAATAAAAAACCTCTTACAATAAAATCAGCAGATTATGAATACGATTTAGGAATAATAAATCCTGTAGTTATGAATGTTAGAATGAAATATAATATGGCTTACATCGAAGATAATATACCAAAATCATTCTCTGAAATTGAAACAAATCCTTTTAGAGAAGAATGGACAAAAGCCATTAATGACGAATTTAGTTCCCTCGATGATCTGAAAGTATGGAAAGTGATAGATTATGATCGTCAAAAATTAATTGATACTAGGTGGGTATTTACGATAAAATTCGACGAATTTGGCAACCCAAAACCCAAAGCCAGACTTGTAGCACGTGGTTTTAAAGATCGGACAGAATATGGCATAGCAGAAACACATGGACCTGTAGCATCCATAGGTACAATTAGGTTATTATTATCAATCGTCAACAAAGAAAAACTTATAATGGTACAATATGATGTAAAAACAGCCTACCTAAATTCGCCCATCATAAAACCAATTTTTGTTAAAAGACCTGAAGGCATAAATATCAATAGAAACCAAGTACTCGAATTAAAAAATCAATCTATGGTTTAAAAACCTCAAGTAAATCGTGGTACGACTTGTTGGACACGAAGGTAAAAGAAATGGGATTTGAAAAAACAAAGAGTGATAGATGCTTATACATTATGAAAAACGAAAATGAAAAAACATATTTTTTGAGTTATGTAGACGATATATTAATAGCATCAAATTCACAATCTGCCATTACAAAAATTAACGAAGAACTTCAAAAAGATTTTACAATCACAATTACAAATGATCCAAAATTTTTTGTGGGTTTGGAAATTGTCAGAGATATACAAAATAATACCATAACAATCTCACAGTATAAACACATAGAGAAAATGATGAAAAAATTCGGAATATCTGAACTCAAAAATACAAATACACCCATGGAAACGGGATTAAAAATAGATAAAATACAAAATGGCAGAGATGACACGGAATATAGATCCATGATAGGGGGATTACTTTATTTAGCGAGACTGACAAGACCGGACATATTGTTTCCAGTAAACTTTTTTTCCCACTTCCAGAATAATTCAAACGACACTTTAAAAAATTATGTTAAAAGAATATTCAAATACGTTAACACAACCAAAAATTACAATTTAAAATTTACATCGAAGGGGGATGGAATACAAGCATATATTGACGCATCTTATGCACCCCAAGTTGACGACAATAATATAGAAATAAATAATCTAAATAAAGGAAAATCAATAACTGGTTTTATGATATTCGCCTACGGAGACTTGGTGGAATGGAATTGTTGTAAACAAACTATTCACGCCTCATCAAGTACCGCGGCCGAAATAATTGCAGTTTTTGATACCCTCGATACGATTAAGGTAATGCAATATATGAATTTTGAAATTTTTGGGGAAAAACTAATGGTCGATATTATGGAAGACAACATTTCGACACAGAAAATATGTTCCGGGGGAAGTCAGAGAAAATCGCGAGCCCTGATGATCAAGTGTTATTCAATTTTGGAAGCATATGAGGACAAAATTATATTTTTTAGAACAGTTACATCGGAAAATCAATTGGCAGATATTTTAACAAAATCTTTAGATAGATCAAAATTCGAAAACATTATTGTAAAAGTATTAAATGAAACGAATATATACACATAAATACGAAATTCCAGTCAAAATAAGAAAAGTTCATAAATTCATTCTCTCCCATTTCAATTACAAGTCGTAAAATGTCCAAAAATAAGTCGTAACACGAAAATATTTGCTGAAATATTAACCTTCAATTATTGTCAAAAAGAATAGCCAACAGTACGATTTACTTGAAAATACATGCTTAGAATAAATCGAAGGTTTCTCGAATATTACAACAAAGAAAAATTATGAAAATCGAGCAAGTAAAAACCCTACAAATCGTATAATAAAAACCCTATACACTTTCCAACAAGCGTGAGAAAAACACACGAAATATTCCCACACGCATGTATGAAGGAAACCCGATAACAATAAACATCACAAGAGATAAAAACCCATTACATGACCGCAAATTATGATAAACCGAAAAACGTTGCCTTATCTAAAACATGTTAAACGCCACTTCGAATACAATACAACGTACGAAAAGATAATATACGATGCAACGAATATTATTCTGCAATCTTATTCATGTTACTTTTAAGATAAAATACGCAACGTACGCTCGAATTCATTGAACCCGCAAATGGAAAAACCTCTTATCATATTTATTCTATCACCTTCTTTTACCATTTTTATTTCATTCATATATATGTTCGTGAATATTTTTTTTTTCCCATTTTTGAACTTTTTTTTCTTCGACTCGAATTATACGAGCGGAAATATAAATATTAGTCGATACACTGTAATAAATACGCATGTTACCATTTCTAATTTTTATTTTTTTTTATTTTTTTTTTATTTTTTTTATTTATTTATTTTACATATACCATATAATATTCATATACACGACAGTGTTCATTTATTGCATGCATGTTACCATATTTTATATATTTATTTATTTTATACTAATTTATTTTTACCAATTTTATTTTGAAGCACAGCGCAATAAATTTTTTCTTGGCAACCCAAGTTACCAAAAAGAATAAACAAACAATATTAATATTTTTCGAAATTTTTTATGCATATATTTTTGTACTTGTATTTTTTTTATATATATTTAATTTTTTTTTTTTTTTTTTTATAATAATTATTGATTCGATTTCAGGAAACACGATGAAGAAATTATTCGGTAAAATTTCAGGGGGGTGTTGATACGAAATCCCACCGCACTCATTCTTCATCATCATCATCACGATCACTATATATATATGTCATATGTACAGTCTAGTCACGAAGTGTTTCCCCTTCTACTTTTCTACTTTCGATCGCATATCGCTGTTGCTTCGCCATTTACTTTTTCGTTTGTAAAATATATTTTAGTTGCGGAATAAACTTCTTAAAAGTCTAAAGTCTCAAGTTCTTTCGATCCTCGTTCTTCATACCTCACATCATATAGTACTACAGTAGGTACCCATATTAATTGTTCTCATATGAGTCAAAATTACAGTAATCAATAGCAGTTGCTTTTTCATTTGACTTAAAACTTTTCTGCTTGATTAGAGTAGTTATGCATACTTTTGACATGTGACCATTTTTTTTTGCAAGAATCACAACACTCATTTACATAATGATTAGAACGAGCACATTTGAGAAACAGGCCTTCAATGCCTAATTTGCAGTAATTTATGTGACTTTTATGGGGAGCACGCTGATTTCGTATATTACGTTGATGAGAACTATTACTTGAAAAATTTTGAAGCAAATTATTGCAGTTACGAGCACTGCTATCATACAAATTTATATTATTACGCGAGCGCGATGAACGGAAATTATTTTTAAACTTATCATGAGACATTTTCATCTTATCAAGATCAACGGGAGTATCATTAGCTGGTTTTCCGGGAGGTACAGAAATTTCTTTACTTTCAATTTTTGATGCTTCAAGAGCGACAGCTTCAGTGACAAAATCATCAAATTTTGTTAGGTCTAAATGGATGAGTTGCTGGCGCATCCATTCATCTAAACACTTTATTCTCGTCGCCAAATTGTTGTAGAGTAAAAATGGAATATCTAAGGAGGCACTGTAGAGATATTTATTCATTATACATACGCACAATACATCGCGAATCGAGACAACAGAATTGAATGAAAAAAATGATGTATATGTACAAAGAAACAAAGACAGACGATAAGATGACGCAATGTTGCTAACTCTGAAATACAGTGAGAGGATATAATCCACAACTTTGCCAGCTTTTTCTGACTTATAACCCATGATCCGTAAATATAATAACTTACCTACAATCATGCTGCCTCACTTTAGTCTGAATGGGTTAAAAAGTCTATAACTTCATCAGTATGCAAGCTACAGATTTCTGAGACAACTTGAAACCTTCTTTGGTAAAAGAAAAATAGGTACAGAATATTACAAGTTGTTATATACTATATTGTTTGTTCGAACATTATCTTTGTATCGTTATTAGGAAAAGAGTAAATCTATAAAAAGTTGATGGAGTCATAAGTGAATTTTTTGGGGTGAAGCCACGACAGATTTTTTTGATTTTTAATGCATTCAAAAGGGAACTTTAAACTACCGGATTCCAAATAAAAACTTGATCCTTGATTTTACTGAGTGAAAATATCTAATTTAACTGGCCTATTACTGTACTTTATTAAAATAATAATCTTTAACATTACCTATCCAATGTAGGAAAATTTGCGTAAAAATTGGTACTATACATGGAGAATAACTCCATTCTTGGAAAGACTCAACAGATCTAGAAGATATTGCAATTCTCGGGAATTAGATATTTTTGTTTCAAGACCATAAGATAGTGATTCTATTGAAAATTCAGTTTCTTTGGGTTTTTTTTTCTGGAAAAAATCGTTCTTGATACACTTGAATAATTGGTCATCCAATCAATATTCAACTTGAATTATAAGAGGATTTCATTATCAAGGCAGGCTAGAACAATTTTCTTGGTGGGGCGAAGTCTAACTAATATTTTTTTACTAAAGCCCGATGCCTTGAAAAAAGGAAGAAGTTCTATATTTGTCAGGTCATATTTTTAAAATGTGTTCACTGATGACTCAGTAATGGCTTATTTTTATAATTCAAGATTCATTTGAAAAAGGATATAGTCCTCGTGTGGTGCTATTCAATGTTTGTTTAAATCAGATCAATACTTGACCAGAAATTAACTATCTGTTATCTTACAGTGTAATGAGTTGTTGTTTCTTTTTTTGTTATTTCCATCAGTTTCGTGAGGAAGGAGAAACCGCTTAAAATACTCATATACACTCGAATCCGTTTATTATTTATGGTACCATAATTGTAAATAACCAAAAATTGAATCTGTATATTGGCAGTCCAATAGGAATCTCCAATGCTAATTTTAGCGATATATTAAGTGTTCTCGCAGCTAAAAAACAACGTACAATTAGCCGTAACACCTTACTATGTGCACTATTAACAGCTAAAATACAGCTAACGCACTACTAATTATAGATGTGAATTAGTAATCCTACTGCTAAAATACAGGTGTTTATGAGAAGTTATTAGACGTTAAATGGCTGGGTATTAGCCGTAATAAGTGTGCCAAATTAGAAGTTACGTTAATTTAGAATTGGTTTTTAGCTGTGAGAATAGCAAAGTACCGCTAAAATTAGCAATGGAGATTCCTAATTTTTTTACCAGTTAACCATGAATTGTTTGCCAGGTACTTAAAAAAGTCCATTACTTTACACCTTTTATTTTCTACGCATGTACTATATAAACATCTGATAGAGTGTGATTGTGGCGTTTGGGGACTATGATCGGAAAAACTAAAGTGAAATTTTTCCGAAGTCGTGACATGCAACCCTTCACAACAGGTAAGTTCGACGAAATCTACTCAAAACAATCAAAATAAAAAAAATTAACTTGAAACTGAAATTTAATCATATTAGATATACTGGTAATGTTTAGTAAGTATATCAGTTCTCAATATCTGAAAATTCAACCATTATTACCGAGATAACTTTAGGTGATAACTTCTACCAATTTCCAAAATTAAACAGAATGGCGGTCGTGAGGATTCTTTATTATTATTATTATTATTATTGTTATTATTACTATTATTATAATTATCAATCATTAAAGAAAAGACATAACAGACTTCCTCCTCATTTACTTAGAATCAACTTAAAACCTCATCCCGATTGTCTCTACGACAACAAACAACTGACAACTTTATAGCATGCAATATTTGGACGCAACGAGATGAAAACAGAACAGAGAAATCTTGTAAACGGAACTCTTAAAACATGCTTTTCCCTCTTTATAAGAAACGTGTATTCTGTCATAATAATATGTAATTCCGACCACATTAGAGCAAATGCGACGTATCATAACCTTCACTGCTCTGGTGAATGTCCAATTTTAAATTTTAAACAAGAGCCCTCCCCCAAAAAATGGGAAAAAAATCATAGTCGTAGTACGACTCAAGTTTCAGATAAAGCTTATTATCCAAGAAATGATTTTTGCAATAACACCAAAATTCAAGTTTTATCTTAAGTCATAAAGAAAGTTTGAGCATTTGGCTCTTGACCTACTCACGCTCCGATGACACAATTATTAATTTAAGTGAAGTTAAATGGATGATGCGCAGATTTTTAGCAAAAGTTAAAATTTTCAAAATTTTGGGTTAATGTAAAGATTATGAAAAAATAAGACGTTGATTTATCTACTATAGACTTTTCACACCTCGTCATAATATTAATCAATAACAATAAGCAAAAAAGATTGACAACTTCTAAACTTAGAATTAATTACGTATACGATAAATTTGGACGAGCACGTTAAAAATTAAAAAAATAAATGAGTATCTTAACAAATACGAATTAACAATGAATCGAAAGAATTAAACGAAAAGTTTAATTTAAAAGAACATAATAAAATTACAATTATCATTATCATTTCTGTTATAACTATTACTATACCTACTATTACCATACTGAACGAAAAATAAAAAATTGAATGAATTAAATGGTCGCGTGCTAAAACGAGGGACAGACAATTCAATATCGATCCATAGCATCAAGCTTATTCAAATTTAAAGATGTATGCATGATGCGAAAGACCAATAAATAATCAAATTAAAAACAAAACAAAATAAATTTTACATTAAGTACCTATGATTAAGAAAACATTTCCGCGGTACAAAAGTTTGAAATGAGAATTTTGATAAGATCCAAATTAGTAAAATTAACTTAAAATACGACTTGAAGGACTGTTCGAAATAAAGCATCGACGAATTCAAATTTAGTCGAATAATCATTTTTATTTTTCAGTCAAAAATACAAGATCACGTTAAAACATCGTAATGTTATACAACAAGAAAAGAATTGACAATCGACGCAGCTTGGAAGAAAAATATGGTAAGAAAATAAAGGTAAAACATTTACATAAATGTTCAGTTCCAAACTTTCTACACATGAATTTATTGAAAACTGATTTAAAACCACCGATAAATGAATTTTTCACGAGATTTTCAGCTTCATTGTTTTATTTTTCTCTCAAGAATAATAAGCAATATCGTGTTCCACTTCACAAACGAAGTCCTTAACCATTTTGCTACACGGCTTTACAAATAAAAGAAACGTAATACAATTTAACTAAAGATTATGATAATAACTTTTACTCAGCTTGTATACTCAATACTTCGTACTGAGGTTCCATAACCCGCATCTTCCTCCCATCTAATACATTCAACACATAACTTTTTTTCATTTTTAAAGTTAGTTTCAATTTACCTGAATGTTTTTCCGGTGTATTTCTGACATCTTCGGATTTTTCACTTTCAGACTCGCTCTTATTAGGAAAAGATGAAACATTACGTGAGAGAGGTTGGATTGAACTTTCTTCTTCGTCCTCAAATTCATAAATGTCTTTAGAGTTCTCCGAAATTTGATCGCAAAGATAACTATGTTTTCTGGGATTATTATGATTTTCAGTCGTTTCATGTAATCGGTCAATATAATTGTCAGGAGTATTTTCTATTTTAAAATCACTGAATAAATTTGGATATGAACAGTTCACTTCCATAGTGAGAGCATTGTCGCAATTGTCATTAGTATCACTAGTATCGCTGGAAATTTGCGTGTAACTTTTTCTCTTTTTCTTTTTTCGTTTGAACTTTATTTTCACTGGACCTGATTCAACACTACCAACCGATAATCCACTATCATCGCAATTTTGAAACATTTCTTCCCCATCTATACTAGACCTTTCGGAAGAATCGCTTATATCTTCAATCAGAGAGGGGAATGTGAGTTTATTCAACGAATTTGTTTTTAATTGTCTAGCAATTGCACTTGCTTTTCCTCTCAAAATATTAACAGCTTTTCGAGGACGTTTTGAAGAAATATAAGCTGATTCAGTATCAATTTTTCTTTTTCCATTCAGTGGTCTACATCTGGTTTCTGTGAAAGTGCATTTACCGATAAGATCTTGGTCGTATTTAGTAATACCCTTTTTACGCATACTGGCATCGAATAATAAAGATTGAACTGACGAGTTTTGTTCGGGTTGCGGGGTTTCGGCATCATTCAATGTATTTAGCGGCATAAATTCAACACAATTTTTAACTCGATTAAATTTTTTGTAAGCATTACGAAGAGGATATCGAATATTTTCACTCTGCGTATTTTCTTTTGTAGCAAATGCTCCACTTCCATTGCTGAAAAAATTAAAACGTTCAGGAATCAAAATTAAGAAAATATAAACGGAAAATTTTCTTGAGTGGTACCACCTCTCGCAGGTTTCGCATTCACAATAGCAGTTGTTGTCACCAAAAAAATCCTGACCATAAAAACAAGTTATTTCTTCTCCAGGCTTTATATCTTGTAATACTTTCACGCAAGCTGTGTCACGGCCAGTAGGAACGAACTAGAACAAAAGAATGAATTCACTTAAATTCCAGGCTATATACAACATGCCAGTTCAAAGTAGAATTCACAGATTGAAATCAGAGTAGAAATAAGGTTTTGACTTTTGGAAGGGATAGAAATTGAGATTTGACATTCGCATTTATAACTTTGAGATGACTCATCCGTTTTTTTAAAATTTGAAGACAAAATTAAAAACTGACAAAAAACTTTTTGAATAGATAAAAATTTCAAAAAATTCGTATCTTTTAGGTTCACTAAACGCAAACTTTTGTTTCGATTTTTCACGTCAAAGAGCGTAATTTTTTTTTCTCGCACTTCACCATTTTAATATTGGAGCAAAAATAACAATTTTTCATGGATATTTACCCAAATTCATTCCAAAATTCGTCAAAGAAAGATTAATCTTTATTATACACAAATTAAATTACACAATAAAAAGTATGAGGTGTTTTCCAGTCAAATTTTTTCAAAATATTAATGACACTGAAGACGAACAAAAACTAGACAAAACTATAAGGAGTAAACTAATTTGAAATCAAATTTTGCTCAAAAAAACATCTTCAATGATTTCGGCAAGGGTTTTTCCACGTCAAATTAAAATTTAAATGAAACTTCAATAGGCCGTAGAAAGAGGGCATGGAACAATCGAAAAACAGTTTTCCAATACAACGATTAATTCAATAAACTTGAAACTGTCATGGCAAATATAACTTTTACAAATCACGAAACATTTTGCGAATTTGATTTTATAAAGATGTAAACGTGGTATGTAATCTGGAAGACGACGTTTTAAATTTTTATGGCGTTTTTGCTAGAATATCATATTTTCTCAAGAATCTTCATCAATAAAATATTACAGTTTAGAATAACATGGAAATGAATGTGTGGCATACTTTGCAATTTGCGGCGCAGTCATGATTAATATATGCAGCAGGTCCGAGCCAAAGTTGAGCGCAGTTTTTTCGACAGCTGTACATAACTGAGAAGTCATTTTTTCCAGGATGTAGCAATTGCTGTTCTTCTAAATCTGTTAACTCGGCGATACATCCCACCAAACAAGAAATTTTATCATTTTTCCTCCTAAAATCGCAACAAACGTTATGAATGTGTAGGCTCATTTCAAGTTGATTGTAGAAATTAAAAACACTGACCAATGTTTGGTTGCGAGAACTCTTGCTCCTTTGTGTCCTTCTAATGAGTACCGGTAACATGGCTCGATAACGAAGCCGGAGTTATTATCAAATACCCTTAAGTACACATATATCTAAAAAATTCAACAAAAATATTCATCGTTAATATTTAAATTCCTAATTCATCGTAAATTTAAAAAATAACACTTACATGATCTCGTAAACGTTGATGTTGTAATTTACTTTTCAGGAATCTCAATGTTTTTGGCATCCATTCACCCTCTAGTAGCCGAGTGAACGTTCGATTATAATCCTGATGTAGCTTAAAATCCTCTATAATATTTTTCAATTCGTCCGTTTTAGCTTTTAAGGGACGGTACCTAATTCAGAGACAACGAATGGAAGTATAGTAGACGGAATGCAAGAACAATACTTGAACATAACTACCTACGACTAAACAATTATTTAGGAATTTCTTACACCAAAATTTGTTATGTAAGAACGTTACTCAACGGAAAAATGAAAAAATAATATGTGCTCAAGTAATCGTCCACTAAATAAAAATTTCTCCCCGGTACCATACTTAAGTAATAATCAGTAATCACCTAAAACATATTTTAGCCAATGAGGATTAAATATAATAGAGGACGCACAAGCTCATCTAAACGCTGCAACGGAAAACGGTACCATTTTCAAAGCTATTGTCCCCTTTCCTACGATACTGAATTCGAATTTCCTTGCTTCTCATTCGGATCCATGGGCAATAATCAGAATTTTTTTTTCTAATAATTTAATTAAATGAATGAATAAATATAATTATTAATTTAGAAATCACAATCAAGAATTTCGTAGATAAAAATGAGATGTAAAATTGTCGGGACCTTATGAATGGAGGATATTTTGATCGTGAAAGTGGTGCCGTTTTCGTCTCGATTGTATTTAATACTCTGTGGTTTTAGCATGCCAGTAAGAATTACTTATAAGAAGTTCTTATACAATTATGCTGTGTAATAATTTTTCAAATATCGTTCTTGAATTTGGCCCTCCAAGAATAGATAAACATTCAAGATAACCATATCAAATTATATACAAACCTAATATTCATTTTGTGAGTTATAAAACCCAAATACGGATCAAGGATGATACTCGTCGCTAAATCATCATTAACACATAGTTCTTTAGGTTTCATATTACTGGTGCTAGGAATTCATAACCAGTACACATTTCAGGAAAACAAAGAACCCTGAAAATAAAACGAGACTATAGACATGGTTCCGTTTCAGAAACAAGTGATCGAAAGCTTCATAACGATAATTTCATTTACGTATTAATGGTTTAAGAAATTCGAGACTTACCTTAAGATCTAAACATTTGTCACTGGTAGGCATTGTCATCAATTATTTTTGAGAATTTTATAACAGATGGAGATTTAATTGGTTTGTGATGGACGTTTCAAAACTGAAAACATGTAGTTATCTTAGAACGGTCATCGAGAGCGATAGTTAATAAGTTCAATTATTTCTGAGCAAGAACAAAAATGAGAAGACGACATAACACGGTGAAGACAAAGTGAAACTGCCCAACTGAAGTCCAAATCTAATATTTTTTCAGAAACACGTTCAAGAAGAAAGCATAAAGTAAGTTACCATAAAACTGATCGGTGATAGAAAAAATTAAAAGAGATTAGGAGTTTAATAAATATAATGAACGAAAATTTTGCGGAAACTAAATAACTTTACTTAGGTACGTTAAGATTGATTTCAATATGAACTAAATGATAATAAAACGACTGAACACAGATTTCAATTCACATTTAAAGATGAACACAAATTTAATTTAATTAACATTGAACGGAAGAACCATAGTTGCATAAAAGTTTATTGAGTACAGACGGTACAGTTACAGTTTAGAGGCCAGTCATGAAATTAAGAGAGTTGTACATCAAAAAAATTCGTTTTAAAGAGCCGATCACGAATTCGAAAAAATTAATTTGGGCAAAAATATCATTCAAAAATTCTGACTTCTCAGTTTTGAGGTTTGGAGTCACAAAAATACACAAAAATTGTGATTATGTGATATGGTAATAGATAACATAACCTAATCAAAGAAAATAACAATTAAAATAAACCAGAAAAGGTAATAATGAATGGGGGATTTTAGAGGATTTTACTTTTGACGTCACAGTATACTTTAGGAAAAAATTAATTATTACAAATTATTGGAATAATAATTTAAACATATTATATTGGAGGATTCAATAAAACAGTAATTAATCACAGAAGAATATATTTTGTATGTTCACCATACGAGATACAGAACAAAAGTGAACTCATCTTAACGTGAGTTCCTGACATACAGAGTTTACATGATTACATGAGGTCACACAGAAATGTTATAGTACGTATTATTAACTGTAGAGTGTATCAAGGTGGAGATGAGATAGGACCATCATATATAGCTGGAATTCTAATACTCCCTCCAGGTACTCATCGTAGTCGACATGTTCTTGAATATTCAGCCATCATTGAATTTCGTAGGCTAGCAAATTAACTTTGTATTCACGTAGAGAAAGTTGTCACTAAGAGAAAATTATTGAAGGTAATTATGTACCTAGCACACAGCTGAATATTTCTTGAATTATTTGATCGAAGAATTGTCACTAAAGAATAATTTGTCGTTGCAATAATAATAAACGACATTAAATTTATTCACAACCAACACATATATGTACATATCACAAAATTATTAGGTAATAGTGAACACATCGATATTTATAATAGTTGAGTTATATGTTGACTAACAGGAACTTTTTCAGCGGAGTGGAACTAACCGTATTTTTGAGCTTTATTCACCACGTCTTAACGACATACGATTACTAGATGTTCGGAATGCTATTAAATGAGAACACATCGAATAATTTAATTAGTAATATTCATAATTACGTTATGGAAGCTTTCGAATAATGGTCGAGGAAGAGCATTCGGAAATATATCAGCCAATTGTTCCTTTGTAGGAATCCATTTTATATCAACTAATTTTTGAGAATATACTTTACAGACATACTTATATTTTAATTTCACTAAGTGTCTTAATGCTTTGGACTGACCAGATTTTACAGCTTCAACAGTAGCTTGATTATCTTCAAAAATTATAGGACTAACCTTTTGTTTTAATATTTTTGAACACAGAGTTGACAAATATATTACGTCTTTACTAGCTTGATTAGTGACCATAGGAGTATCGCACTTCTTACAGTCATTCATGCCATACTTAGACAATATAGATTTGATGAAATGCTTTTGTGACAAACACATTTTTCTTTGATTTTTATTACGATTAATTTCAATTCCTAAATACTTTTTAGGTTCATCCATAATTTTAAGCTTAAATTCTTTATTTAAACGACGTTGAGTTTCTAAAATTTTATCTTTATTATTTCCAGTAATAAGAATATCATCGACATACGCAACAATTATCACAAAGGTAGAATTTCTTTCCCAATAATAAATGTTAGCTTGACCTTCATGGACAATAAATCTCATATCGGACATAGCCTTTTTGAAACAAACATGCCAGCGTTTGGGACTAACCCGAAGACCATACAAAGATTTCTTTAATTTACATACATGTGTGCGTTTGAACTCATCGGATTTATTAACACCATCAGGAATTTCTATAGAAATATCTTTCTCAAGTTCACCATTAAGGAATGCTACATCTACATCAGTTTGTATAACATCCCATTTTAATTTATTTGCGATTGCTAATATAGCTCTGACTTCAGCAATACCTAAAGTTGGAGCATATATTTCAAAATAATCATATACATTTTTATCTTTATAGCCACGACTTACTAGGCGCGCTTTAAAAAGAATATTACCATTTCCTTCAACTTTTCTAACAAATATCCACCTAGAATCAATTGTTTTAGTATACTTAGGTCTTTTAACATAATCCCAAGTATCACTATCTTTTAAGGATTTTAATTCTTTATCTATTGCTTTTAACCACTCAGATTTATTTTTACATTTGAACACATCATCTAAATTTTCAGGTACTTCATTTAATTTACATATCATAGAAAAATACTTCTTTTCAATTACTTCAGGTTTATCTTTAGGAATAATTATTTCTAACTCATTTTCAATTTTAGACTTACTGAAAGTTGTATCACTGAATTTGACTTTCTTACTTTTAGACACATAGACAATTTCTTCATCTAAATTACGTTTATTAGAGCTATTTATATTTTGGATTAGATTGTCCGAAATATCTCCTGCAAAGTCAACTTCAGAGACTTGTTCACTTTTGTCCCAAGTATTAGTATCAAAAGTAGGGAAACCATTTTTCGAAAAATAATCTAACCGAAATTTATCTTTGAACATTACAGATTCAGAAAATTCAATATCACTACATTTATATAATTTACCTGTTGTTGGATTTAAAAGTTGTCACGATTCAGCATGACATCCGACGAGAATACACAATTCTCCACGGCCTTCTAACTTTTTAACATTTTGTTTTTCATACGGTATTTTTTGGTATGCCACACAGCCAAATCGATGAATATATTTAATTGTAGGAACTTTATTCCGAAGTAACTCATATGGGGTTCTAAATCCTAACTTTTTATGAGGTAACCTATTGTGAATATGAACAACTTGGTTTAACGCAAGTTCCCAAAACTCAATAGGTAGACCACTATCGATGAAAAGAGCTCGAATTTTCATAAGTAAAGTTCGATTTACTCTTTCTGCCACGGCATTAAGTTGAGGAGTATCAGGAGGACAAGTCTCGACAATGATACCCTCATTTGCAATAATTTTCTTCATAGACACACTCATATATTCTCGACCACCGTCGATACGTAAATAATTAATTTTAGCTGAGCTATCACCAAGATTTGCTCGCATTACTTTTAGATACTCTACAAAAGTTTCAGCCACACAGGTTTTATCTTTAATACTGAACGTCACAGTATATCTAGAGAAATCATCAGTAAAAGTTATTATGTAAGAGCTTTTCTGCCAGACTCCAACTGGCTTTATTGGGCCAATTAGATCGGAATGAACTCTTACTAAAGGTTTTGATGTGACATCACGCACAGCTTTATGAGGACGTTTTGTTATTTTTGCCAAATTACATGCTTCACAATCTTTAATTTCGTCTGCAAAATTGATATTTTCGAGAAATTTAAAAGTTTTCTTTGCCTTTTCTAAATATGCGACTGACGCGTGTCCAAGTCTTAAATGATAAAGAAGACTTAACTTCTTTCGAATACTTTCTTTATTGAACACATCTATTTTCTTTAATTCTTCGATTGTAATATTAGCACCAATATCTAGAAATTCTTCTAGACCTTCATCATCAAGCTTTTGAATATTCGTATACCCTTGAGTTGAAATATAATCATGATCATGGTCACTGTTCTGACTAACAGTTTCATTTTCTGACTCTGACCATACATCATGAATTTGAGCATAACCATGCTCTTTATTTATTTGTTGCTGACTAACAGCTTCTTTTTGTTTTGTCACACAGACTATTTCATTATTTTCACTAATTTTTAAATCTATAATCCAATAATTTTGAAATTTATGACCACACAGAATAATTTTGCCAGTTTTCTTATTTATTATTTTACACTCAGTATTTGTAAATATTGCATTATAACCTAGTTTCGTTATTTTATGTAACGAAAATAGATTATCGCTTATTTCTTTAGAATAATTTACGTTTTTCAACTCAATTGTATTACCACTAAGATTTTTCACAAAGATAGAACCTTTATGGGTTACGTATAAATTTGTAACTTCATTTTTATTAGCACAAGAAATTATTTTCAGTTTCTTTAATTTTTGAACATTTTTCATAAATTTAAGATCGGACACAAAGTGATTTGTAGCTCCTGTATCACTAAGAAAATGAATTTCATTTCTCGGCTGTTCATTAATATATATACTCTTAGTAAATTTTGATTTGGTTCTTAAAACCATCGCTTTTCCTTTTGGGTTTGGAGACTGACTCCTAGACAAACTTGAACTTTTGGACAAACCGGAACTTGACGTAGATGAGGATGACGACAAACATCTTCTTGTAGAACGAGCACCATGTCATGTCGTTTACTTTTCTTATGGTACTTGTGTGAACACTTGGATTTATGATACGACTTATGTCGTTTCTCCCTTCGTTCACCTTTGTTGCGGAACTGACCTGATATTTTATATATTTCGGACTGACTGGAAGAATCGTTAATAGGCTCTAATCTAGTGGTGGCTTTACATTCCGCCGCTAGATGACCACGCCTATTGCACTTATAGCATTTACGAGTAGCTTGGTCGAACTTATTCGCTTCATTACTTTCTCCTGCAAAATCAAACTTCTTATTAAAATTGCCACTGTCTTTTTCTTTTAAAATTCGGATTATTAAATTTAGCTGCCTTAGCCGCAGCTTTATCTAACTTATAGGTATTATTTTGTTCTTTTAATAACATTTCTTCTTCTAATGCGATGCCTTTAGCTTGTTCATAAGTAATATCACACAGAATTTCACCATCAGGACCAACCTGTTTACGATATTTACATTGTATTCTAATATTCGGAAATGGAATTATCATATGATTTAGGAAAGCTTCGAGCTTTCGTTCTTTGGACCAACCGTTATAATAAATTGTTAACTTACGAGATAATTCCTCAAATTCTTGCAGCCATTCTTTTAATTCTATATTTTTAGGATTAAAAGATTTCTGATAGATTTGAGTTATGTATGTGTCGCACACACGACCTTTTGGTTCTTTCATATGTTTAATTTTAAGGAAACACACTGCAGGATCAGATTCACCAAAGATTAATTTTCTATGATTTTTGTCCAGCCATTCACACAGAGTGGCTCGGGCGTCAATTTTAAGCTGAGTTTGATTTTCCTCTAAGCAAATATGATTATTAATATCAAAAACATTTTTAAATTCGAAAGGAGAAATATACATACTAAATTGATCATACCAAAGCTAGAAATCGGTCTCCTCGGTTAATTTAACTGGAGTAATACGAACCTTGGTTGAAAAATAATAATTATGATTTTCCTTACCCCATGGCTCCGAAGACGAATAATGAGTACCGATATTCCTTCCACGATGTTGGATCGGGAGGTGCCTCTCTTTCTCTGCCGCCAAATGGTCTCTTTCTTCTGCATCTCGGAATGCCTGATCTCTCCTCTCGATCATTTCCCGCATTCGACGTTCATTGTCTTCTTGTACCCGTTTTTCTTCTTCTTTGCGTAGTCTTTCCTCTTCTGCCTCCTGCTCTTTTTATTGCTGTTGTTGTTCATCTCTATGACGTTGCTCCGACTCACGGGTTCTATCCGCGTCCAAACGCTTTTGTACTCTTTCGGCCATTACCTGATACTCGCGTATTTGGCGTTTTCTTTCCGCCTTTGCGACTGAACTTTACCAACGTTGCCTTTCTTGATCTGCAACTTCACACTCTTCTCTTGCCTGTTCGTCCTCCCAAGTTTCTTCTTGGATCATATCCAAGCTCGTTTGATTCATCACCGGACGATAACTTGGAGTTGGCGGAGCTACGACACATGTAGGTTGTACTTCGGTTTCAGCTTGTTGTCGACTTACAGTAACTGTTCGTTGCTCCTGCTGATTTTGATTTTCATCAACAAGAACTTGCGCACTTACAACTAACGTTTCTTTTGGTTGCGAAGATTTTGATTGCACTACCTGTGCAAACGATCTTGTTGTGGACACACCGGAGGTTTGGGTAGTTTTCAATTTCGTCGCGGACACACTGGCATTATGCTCCTGCATAATTCTTTTATTACGTTGTCGAGCAGTTTCTTGAGTAAGATCAACTTCCATGGGAGCTGAAGTTGATTTACTCACCGTAGCGGACGAACCGATATTTTGTGGTAATGTGGATTGACCGGAACTTTGCGTTGATACGGACTGACCAGAAATTTGCGTTGATACGGACTGACCGAAATTTTGCGTTGTTACCTGACTAACAGGTTCTACTTGACAACGTGCCTCAGATCTTTGATTTTCGATTAAGATATTTTAGCATATTTTCAAGTAGTCCTCAGTTACGATAGCAGCTAAATTAATGTCATATGCCATGACATTTTCAATGGCCTTTTTGAATCCAGCCATTAATTTAGCTTTTTGCGACGCACGCTCCATTTCGTAATCCGTTCTTGCATAAGTAGGCACCATTGGATTTAAGTTCGAACTTACGGAATACTGAGTGTTAGATAAACTGAATAATGGTTGAGCGGTCGAACTAATCGTATTTTGGTAACTCTGTTGACTAGAAATTGGTAACAAACGTAACGGCACAATAAGCCCAGGAGGTGGGGGAACATTTTCATTCGCCATCTGATTTGGTGGTATCTGAAATTATATACGTGAACACACACGAAAATTAGGTTTTTACAGCCACGGCCAACGATCATTTATTATACTTCAATGGAATGACCAAAGTCACATAATTAATGAGACACGTATGCAAATATATTGCCTTCTTTTATCATGCATACCATTGAATAAATTTCATAAGGTGCCTACTCCCACAGATATGTAGGTCTAGGATGCTTTATGCCTGGCCAGGACTTTACACCATGGTATATCATTGCACTGAAGGACTTGATTACACACAGATGAGCACTAACTCATACCCAAATACGTCCTTAGGATTCAGGACTTGCTCGTAAAAATGAGAATTTATTCAAAAATGATCGAAAAGAATTAATATTTTGAAGTTACAATACACAATTTTTCACACAGAATATACTTCTCCACGTTAATTAAGTACTTCAGTACCTAGCCTCCATTATTACACTTTCGAAAAATTTATTCATTAGCTCCCTCCGAACTGGGATTTTCGTATTTAAAGTACACACTCAAATTAAGAATTAATTACTTTTACATACCTGGTATAACGATAGATATCTTATTATTTACAAAGTTTCATCATCCATATTCATTTTATTTTATTAAAATTCGAATCAAAATAAAAGACGTACTTTTAGAAATTTTTGTAACGAATACTCACGTTTTCAATTTTGAAAATGAATGTTGATCAAAATTACTACGCAGAACTGACAGCTTGTATTAGGTAGTAAGTCAGTTGATTTTTTCAGCCAATCAGGGTTTAGCAGGGTTCATTGGTGAATTCATCAGAATTAACACCACTGGACACACCAACACATACACAATAAATTACGTAATTACTACCCTTGACACTAAGTCTGAAATCTTTCGGACTAACCGTATTTCAAGATTTCTTTATTACGGGTAATTATTCTGACCACACAGGTATAATTTTAATACAGAATAATAATTATTTGAAACACATTCCTCTAATTATAATTACGTAATTCAGTGTCTGTCACCCTTAATGCTAAGCTCCCAATAATGGCGTCTTTTGTATACGTGCAACAAATGCGTATTTAAATCACAAAGAGAAAATTTCACCATGACACACATGGAATATTGTACCATTTTGAACATGAAAGACGGCTTCTTTCTACACCTCTCTTCTGCTCCTGCCATCTTTTATGTCCGTGCACTTAGCGTAATTTAATTTATTCAACCACCACGTGTTCGCCATATTTGCCTAAACTTATTACGTAGTTATTTTTGACTGACAACTGACATATGTCCCAGACACACTGAAGGACGTTTTTAGGTAATTCGTAGACACACTTTATTTTCTAAAATTGTCACTAAGACCACAATTAATTATTTATCACTTAGAAATTCAATGATTGTTACTTACCCTTATGGTCCTTGTCTTGTATCGAAACGTAAACTTTACCGACGCCAGACTATCATTGGATTCTTATCCTCAATACTTAAAATACACTATATCACTATTTTATTGCACGAGAATCTGAATTATTATTATTAATTAATTTTTCGATGCTACCATATTGGAGGATTCAATAAAACAGTAATTAATCACGAGAAGAATATATTTTGTATGTTCACCATACGATATACAGAACAGAAGTGAACTCATCGTAATGCGAGTTCCTGACATACAGAGTTTACATGATTACGTGAGGTCACACAGAAGTATTATAGTACGTATTATTAACTGTAGAGTGTGCCAAGGTGGAGATGAGATAGGACCATCATATATAGCTGGAATTCTAACATATTATTATTACGAAATAGTGATGTTTTGTTCAGCACTGAGTCGACTCACAAGAGTCGATTCCACTAGTGAGTCCACTAAACTAACTTGAATATCATTCGAGAGTTGCTTCTTACAAGTTACGAGTCTTGAGTCGCGAGTCAAGAACCTACACTACATTCATTCTGTTTTTCCTTATTCGTTCTTTTAGTTCTTCATTTTGTTAGATGTCAGTAGTTGGTACTACTGAAATCAAGATATCCCACAGTCAAGTTCTCGTCATTTTTATCTGTGCTACTATATCATAAGTTGTTTTCTGGTCATGAGGTGACGCTCACTTCTTGTCTTGTATTCAATATGGCGATAAGACTATAATTATGTTTAATTATCTTTTCAATAAATTAAGTTACTTTCTCACGTTTTTCAAGTTTATTTCACGATTTAATCAAGTAAAACTATATTTAACCTGAACTCAGTTGTTCGTAATTGGTGTCGGTATTAAATATAAAGTGATAACAGAGTTCAAGTGTGCTTGCGTGTTTGCGTGTTTGCCCCTTTGTTATCGTCAAGAATTACGTTCGTAATTTATTTTAGGAAAAATCTCAAGTCCGTAAGCCAAGATTGTTTAATTTTTCAAGTTTGTTTGTCAAGAAATTCGCAGGTTTGTTCATCGGTTTTTGTCTTTTGTGGCTCCGAAAACACGCAAAGGCCGTTCTCAAGTTCCTGCTCTTCCGGTCACAAAAAAGAAGCAGGTATCTAAAATCAAGAAGGTGTCATTTAATCCGGTTGTGAATACTGTGACAACTGTTACGATAGACGAGATTGTACAAATTCAAGATCTACCGCTCATTCAAGAATTATCCGCTATGGCTGGTGAAATCAAGACGACTTCGAGTACTATGGCTGAACCGACAATCATGGTTAACTTTTCGGATTCCAGAAAGATCGTCAAGAAGGTTCAACCAGGCCAATTGTCATCACCATCCATCGAGCCGAATCAAGATAAAATAATACCATTACGTATGTTAAGTCAAGATATCTCATCTACATCGTTCTCAAGTCCGTCAAGCAGTTCGTCGAGTCAAGTAGATACATCAAGTTCAAGCAAATCACCGTCTGCCATGTCAACGAATTCAAGTCATGTAAATATTAATAAAAATTATTCAAGTGTTGTTTCAGAAATTAAATCGTCGTCGAATGTCGACAACATGGTAGTCGACTCTGCGTCAAATACACTCGCGGCGTTCGATTTCTCAAAAATGTCGCTGAAAAGTCATTTCGTTCCTCCTCCCGGACTAACTAACGTCGATCAAGAATCAAGTTTTGATCACATACCAAATTATCAAGAATCAAGAACAGACTTTATGCCTGCACCTCAAGTGTCAAGATATCCTGGAGCTTTTCAAGATTCAAGTTCGTGTGTACATTATGCTAATCCAACACTGTCGAGCAGCATTTATACTCCAATGAATACTTCATTCCAGTATCAATGTTACCCGACTATGGGCCAATTTCAGATGGTTCCGTTGATACCATTACGTACATATGGTAACAAAGAGAAGCTAAAGGGTAAACAAAATTTCAAGATGTGGGAGAGGGACATCAAGAATGACTTGGCAGCGGCAAATGCGATCGAGTGGATTGCATATCCTCGTGCAGAACATCTCAACCTTCCAGAGAACATTCGCCGAGGTGTTGACGCTCAAGTTTAAAATCTGATTCGAATGAATGCAGCACAACCAATCAAGACGCTAATATTTCATCTCGAATCAGCATCCGAAATATTTCAAGAACTCAAGAGGCAGTACGGTAGCAAGACGATTCATGATATGATTGCTGTTATGAATCGTCTTGTTGAACTCAAGTATGTGGACAATACCGAATTAATTTTGTTTTTGTCTAAATTCGATGCCGAATTTGGTCAAGTGTTTCCATCCTCCTTTTGGCTAATCAAGTTGATACAAAAATTAAATACTTCGTTCGAGGCGGTAATCGATACGTTATGTGCTCGAGCAGGTGAGGACTTGTCTGAGGAAATGCTACGTACATCCCTTTTTGATTACGTAGAAAGGAAGAAGTTGACATTTGCTAAACCGGCGGAGAGTACTCCGAAGCGTCAAGATTATGCATGGAAGGCAGCGTAGACTCCCTCGACACCTCAGTCAGTTAAATCACCTGCTCCAACATCAAGTACGTCATCAAGTAATGTTAATTATAAGACTCTCGACGAATCAAGTAATAAATCAAGTGTCAAGACAACTCCTACTTCGCCCGCGAAACAAAATCAAGATGTCAAGAAGGAGAATCAAGATAGGAAAGTTTGCTGCAAGGATTGCGGCTGGAATGGATACACTGCCGATAAGTGCTTCAATGGTAACAAAAAGGTTTGTTACCGGTGCCAAAAACCGGGTCACAAAGCACGTAACTGTCCTGTGCCGCAACCGGATCCAAACAGTATCTCAAGTGAGTTACATTTAATTAATTTAAATGTAATTAATAATCAAGATTCCCTACATCAAGATTCGTGTAATCAAGATACCGATGTTTTTGTGATTGATAGTGGGGCCACAAATAATGCTGTAGCTCACATTCACCAAGTTTTAAACTATCGAG